>CM054132.1:69350160-69950160 GCA_028751855.1 Ambrosia trifida | reverse complement strand
TGATCTCTGTTCAATTTAGGGCATCGGTTACGGAAGTGATTTGGGTCTCCACATTCATAGCATTGACCATAGTTGTATTGATTAAGGTTAGCAGCTTGAGCAGGGTTGGTGGGTTGGTTGGCATTTGGATTTGGGGTCTCACGACAAGTGTTGACCAGATGGCCATACCTTCCACAATTGGTGCACAAGCGACACGCTGAAGCAGTGGGATGGTGTCGGTTGCACGTATTACATAAAGGATGGTTTCCTGTATAAGGTTTCTTGTTGGGAGCTTGTGGGGTGAGGTTTGCATCAGGATCCCTGGCCTTACGCTTCTGGTTTTCAGTGGTTACCGCGGCTACAATACTTGTTTTATTGCCTTTCCGAACTAAGGTCCCGTTCTTTACGTGATTATCAGTTAAGGTAGCTGCTAACCGTTTGGCTTCCTCCAAGGTGGCAGGATTCCTTCCCCACACCGTATCCTGGATTTGCATGGGCAGACCACCGATGTACTTCTCGATGGCTACCGACAGGGGAGTGACTTTGTGGGGCAGCAATAAGCTAAGCTCATGAAAGCGGGTGTTGTAGGCAAGGTTTTCCCCACTATCTTGAGCTAAGGTGTGGAACTCATCTTCAAGCTTCTTAACTTCATTGCGAGGACAAAACTCTTCCTTCATGATCTCTTTGACTTGGTTCCATGTCATAGCAAGAGCAACTTCGGCCCCACGAGTACGCTTTTCTTCATTCCACCATGTGAGTGCTCGTTTATGGAGAACACTCATGGCGTAACGAACCTTGAAGTTGTCGGGGCACTCACTGTTGATGAAGGTATTCTCAATACCCTCAAACCATTGGAGGAGTCCTGTAGCTCCTTCTTCACCACTAAACTTCGGAGGGTTACAAGAGTTGAAATGCTTAAGGGTACAGGCTTGGGGTCCATTCCCATTGCCATTGCCGTTCCCGTTCCCGTTGTTGTGACCATTCCCGTTGCCGTTCATTTGGATGACCTGAGCGAGTAAATTGGGAACCAGAGTTGCGATTTGCTGCGCCATTTGTTGAGAAATGATCGCAGCCAGTTGGGCATCGACCCCATTAGTGTTGTGACCAGGACCTTGGTCATGACCATGGTTGTCACTACCTTCATCGTGGTTCTCACCAGTGCTGTTGCGAGTGCTGCGGCGAGGAGGCATGATCTGTAATAGACACAATGAAATGAATGAGAGTTTATATAGGGAATGTAATCATTTATTCATTAATTAAAACGAATAAACGAAAACGTTGACTTATCAAAGATTCTCAATTCTAATAACATATGAAGACATGCTTTAGCCTATAAGTGAACACTCATCCCGAGAATTCCCAGGTAGGCATCCGGGTCCCTCGTCTGATTGGGATATATGCGCAATGCCAGCCTAGACAGAAGACTCAGAATACAGGCATTCACCCTTCCAGATTGCACGTGTTCGTTATTAAAATCTAGAACTTCGACGAGATCTCAAGAGGGTTCAGATTAAACCTGAGGATTTTTTGCCCTATCAGTCTAGGAGTAGGTCCAGTGATGGAGAGTAACTTTCTTGTAGGGATGATAGTAGGGATAAGAAGTAGGAGATAGAGAATAGCAAGCAAAAGAAGCAAGTACTTGTTAAATCCTATGGTTATAGACTAGATTATTTTTCTAATAACCTAATTCCCTATAACCATGGCTCTGATACCAATCTGTAACACCCCAACCGATGGCGGAAACATCGGGATGTTACGTATTGATGATTGTTCAGTAGCTCATGGTGAATAATAAATTCCATTAAATGATTTTAATGAATTACATACAATTGTTCTAAAATTTGTACATCAATTTGAGTAAAACTATACACATATCTTCAAGCATCAATTCGTCAAGCAAGTAGAACCTGAAACATGTTAAGTTGAAAATATTTGGGTCAACAAAAGTTGGTGAGAATTACATAGGTTTTTGAAATATGATAAATAATAATAGTTTGTTCAACAATCACAGTTGTATGATGATAGAGTATGATACCGACATGCAACAATGCGTCTCTGTACAACCAAACCTTGTGTCGACTGATGACTAACTCGCAAGTTAGTTAAATGTTATTACTGTTATCGATCATCCCTGAGTCTACGTGGGGGGATGGGCTTGTCAGACCTATAGCGCTATAATCTAAACAGGCGGCTTGATCATTGTTAATGATTGTACTGTGTCTTTTTGTTACAGTCAAATGATAGAATGATGATGTACTTGAATCACAAGTAAATATGAGTAAATGATAGTATAAAATATTTGAACATGTTTCACCCCAAAAATAGTGAAAATAGAGTAAAAGGGGCTATGTAAACTCACCTTAGCAAATGTTAACTTGTTGAAAAGATGTAATAATTGTGTTGCCCAAAGTGATTCCAAATATCACCCTATAATTAGGTAATATGTAATAAGTCTAAGTCTAATTAACTAATATGTGTATCCTAGGGTTTCGATTTGGGGATAATCAATTGTTGAAATTTAAATTAAAATGCTTAATTAATAAAGGAAAATTGGATAATTAATGAAAGATAGTCTTTTTATAAAATTTGGATTTTGAATGTACACATTAAAGTGTTTGAAGCAATAAAATAATTTTTATAAAATTATTTCATTTAAAATAGATTTTTAAATCTATTTATTTATAAATAGCCAATTATTAACTTTAATATTCAAAAATACTAAAATTAAAGAATTCTTATTTTAAAAATCATATTTCTGTTCTAAATGATTAAAAATAATTTGTATAAAATTTTGGTGCAAAAATGATGAAAATTGGATTTATTATGAATTAATTATGATTAAATCTAACAAAAATTGATTAAAAATATAAAATAAATGATTTTACTGAATTAAAAATTATTTCAGTAAAGTTTAACTTTATAAAAAGTTAGGATAATTTTTGGGGAATTTAATAAAATTGTTTTGATATATAAATGGATTTTTATAAATATAATAGTATAAAAATGATTTAATTAATATAAATATTAAATAAATGAATTTCTGAAAAATAAAAATTGTAAATAAAACTTTTAACTCAGATTTGAAAAATATAATTTTTTTAGAATTTATAAAAAGGTTTTAATATTTAAAAATGAATTTATAAGTTTTAAATGAAATATATATATATAAATGGGTTTTAAAAAAAGAAATGAATTCAGGAAAAAGGGTGTCTATGCCGGGTCTCGAACCCTGGTGGTCCCGGCTACAAGCAACCATCACAACCACTTGGCCTAGGCCTGTGGTTGTGATGAATCCAGTTCTAAAATAATTATAAACACACGCGTGAATCAGTTTATCCCCAATTCTATGACTTCGAACCCTAGATTCTGCAATACATGGATTCACACATCAATAGCCTAATTAATCATAGGGCTATTGATGTGTGGATGTCGATGAACATAACCCACCAAAATAATTAAACTTACAGTGTTGATTCGAACACGATTGAACGGTCAATCAAAAAGTCAAAGAAACTATCGTGGATCAAGAATAGGATATAATTAAGAAGATTGGAGGTTAAGAGAGGAGTATTGGCGAGTTGTGAAGGCTCGCAAATGATCATTTTATAGTGAGGATCAGTGGGTTGGTTAATTGGAAAGTTTGACAATGTATTAAAGTCAAAACGCGTAATAATCAATCAATTCAGTCAATTTGATTGCAATGTTCGTGTAAATGATGATCATTAGGCCGGAAATCATGGTCCATTCCATCTTAAAAGAAATCACGAGTCATTGTGATTAGATTTGGTCAACAAAAAGAAAAGAAAAAAAAAATAAATAAAAAAAGTCTGCTGTTGCTGTTTGCGTCCACAGGGAAGAAGGGGAAGGAGACGAAAAATGCGCTTAAATATAATATAGGTTGGGTTTAGATCAAATGGAAGGGTGTGGATCAGATGGTATGGTCGCGTGTTTGTTTGTGGGAGGTCCCGGGTTCGAAACCCGGCTGGGACCTTATTAATTCTCTTCTTTTTAATCAACAAGAGAGGAGAGTTGGGCTGCTGTGGACTGGGCCATGCTGATGGGCCGAAATCTGGATTGGGCTCAGGAATTGGGGTTAGTGTTGGGCTAGGGGTGTTGGGTTGGGTTATAGGTTAGTTGTTAAACTAGTTATGATTTAGGAAATAAAATGATAGGTTTATAAATTTATTTTTTTTTTAAAATCCAGATTTATTATTATTATTATTGTTATTATTATTATTATTATTATATACATACATATATATATATACATATATATATATAAGTTGGTCGGAAAAACTTAGACACGAACGTATTAGAATCTGAAAATTTTGCGATGTTACATTTGCAACCTAGTTCCTTTCTACCAAAAACACACAAACGAAGTTTAAAGGCTGAACACGAGTATAATCAAACAAGGGTTCCGCGTTTCGGTAAGTTTTAATTGATCGGATGTGACTTCTGAAAACCACAAACGATCAATTAAACATTCTGAAACGCGTCAAACAGAGTCCGAAAGTCCAGCATGTCGATTAGACATGCAAAAATTGTGTTTTGAAAAATATGGGTGTCGAATGTATAGTCGGAGCACCATGTACAATGATTTATGAAAGTTGTACAAACTCGGATGTTTCTACCAAAAAACACAAACGAGCAATAAATGACTCGGAACGCCTCTAACGAATATTGTTAGATAGGGAACAACTAAAAACATTTTATAAAATGAATTAAAATTATTTTTTTATCAATAACAAGTATTTAAAATGAATTAAAACAAATTAAAGTTTTTTTTAAAAAAGGCTAATGTTGAACTCACAGACCGTTAACGTCCAATTATAAATTATAATAACTAAAAACTTAATAAGTTTATTTGTTTCAAAACATTGAAATTAGTGATACGTAACATAAACACGAAAAGAACTTCTTTAACTAGTACACTAAAGTATATTATATAATTAACTTTCAAGACATTTGACTTAAGAAATCAGTTTGCACACGTTGTTTAAATTAAAAAGTAATGGTTATAAAAATGACATGTAATCAATTACGACACGTAGATTGTTTTCCGAAATAGTAGTACTCATACAAATGAGATGTATAAGTTGTGATTTGTGAACAATATTAAATAATAATGTGCGTGTACATTATTGGTTAATCATTTCATGTCCATTGAAGACATATAAAGTATGGAACTTATATATAACTAAACTTTGAAGAAATAAAAAATATATTTTTCGTTATAAACCAAACGGAGTAGCAATTCTAAGCATTACAGAAATAGACAAATTTAACGCTTTTACTCATGATTTCGTTTGCTTCTGATTCGTTCTCTTGATTTTACAATGTAAAACAACAATTAGTATAGCAAACCATACTTAGGCTCTTGTTCACTTAATTATTGCAAAAACTAAAAACACAAACCTAAACCGTTACCCTATTTTTTCACATATACACGTATAGAAAATCTCAAACTAATTTTTCCATTTGTATTTAAGTTTTGTGCCAAATATTTAGACATATATAGGTACAATAACCAATTTATTGTAACAGCGCAAGGTAACACGTACCATGATATTGTCCGCTTTGGCGGCTGACACGCCCGCAGACGCCGGCTCTCATGGTTTTTAAAACGCGTCATTCAGGGTAGCAGTGGAAGCATGCCCTTTTTAGATATTGTCCTCTTTGTTCTACCCCAATGCATTGGAAGGGTGGCTAGCCTCAAGGTTTTTCCTAGATCGTGCTCGGACACGTCATGACAGTGAGGGCGATCACTCCCTTATAAGGAGTTATGTTCTACCTTACACAACCGATATGAGATCTTACATCCACCCCCTAGGAGTTGGGAGCCCAGCGTCCACACGGGTGCACTGACATAATGATCCGAACCTGGCTTTGATATCATATGTCACAGCCCAAGGTAACCCGTACCATGATATTGTTCGCTTTGGTGTATGAAAGGTATAACTTATGATTTCACAATTGGTTTATGCTTATTAGACATTTATAAAATTATTGGAAAACGTGAAGCAGAAAATATATAGATTAACGCATAAGTATTTTTACCTTCTGTCTGAAATAAGATGTTCTAAGACAATAGTCATAGACAATATATTGACAGATTTTGTAGTGTATGTGTTACTTAAGCAGTGACGGATCTTTAACAAAAAATTGGTATGGCCGGATTCAATACATATAAAAAGTTTTGAAAAATTTTTGGTAAAATTTACACTATGAACAAAAAAACTGGGTGGCCCGAGGCCTAGTCCGGGCCTAGTGAAGAACTGCCCATGTCCCTAAGTGTTTCAAATATATTCATAAGGGTAGACATTGACTGTGAAATAAATGAATAAAAAATTGGGCATTCGTTTATTGAGTTTAGGTTTATTGTACCATCGTATGTTGAAGGTGGTGATGGATCAAGAGTACCTGCTAAGGCAACTAGTTTTTTAATATATCATCCTACCGAATTATGAACTACATAATTTATATCTGCAAATTGTATACCAGTTGCATCGTGCGGACTCCCCCGTAGTATAGATTAACACAAAAGTTTTTTTACCTTCTTTATATAAAAAAGAAGGAATTCATAATTTTTCATTATATAAAAAAAGTAAGAAAACGAGGAATTCAAAGCATAAAGTACGTTATTGTACTAGAATATATCAATAAAACTTATGAACTACTTTTATTATAAAAGTATAACAAGTCCGTTGAAAATAAAGTTAAACCTGTTATAAAATAACATAAAAACATACACATAAATATTGTTAGTTATAAAATAAGGCATCGAACTTCTAAAAGCGTTTAGTGACATTATTGTTTTTTCTATATAGGAAAGTGGATTTAACTACTGATCAAATTTCATAAAGTAATGCAAGTGGTAAGAAATGGCTTCCCAACAACCTTTTGACAACTATAACTACCATGGAAAACAACCATCTTAAAGACAACACGCCAAACAAAAGTAATGATCTTCAATATGTAGAAAAGATTCACACAAACAAAAACAAGCACACATACATACATTTGGCCAACCTATATGCTACGTTGTTTGATGTTATATAGTACTCCTTCTGTCCCGTTTAAATGTTATGGGCCCTAAAATACACATATTAAAAAATATTTTGTTTGTATATTATAAAATAACAATAATATCCTCAAATTTTTTATTGTGTTTTGTCTTTTATGAGTAAAACTGAAAATTGCATTTCTATTTTTAGAAATGAACATTTAATTTGGGATAACAAAAAATAGAAAGATGAACATTTAAATTGAGACGGGGGGAGTATTCAATACTCGTTTTTACTGAAATATAGTATCCGATCTTCGGACATCATTTTAGAAGGATTTTTACTTATGCATTGGATAGTTTTATATTTTCTTTAAATCAGCTTAGATGTCATTCCAAAATAACGAAAGTAGCATTTCAAAGGTTTACAATAACACTCTAATTAACTCTTAAGTATAAAATGATAAAAATAGCTTATTATCCGTCTGCCTGTCATCCTAATATAAATTGTCCGTTATGAAACGAAAGTATTTAGTCTATCTATATTATAAAAAAAAATATCTAGCATTACAAGGTTTATACATTGATAGTTGATACATAACTATTGAAATCTACACAACAAATTAACCTAAAACAAAACCAAAACTTCCATTATTCATAGCATAAACTCACAAAACTTTATAAAACAAAACGTGACACATAACAAAGAACATAAACCACAACCTAAACACCAACAAAACTCATCGGACTTGACCCCATTTTTTATAACACGACGGCGATGGCGGTTCGACGGCGGTCCTTTTCTTCTGCTGCAACAATTCTTTATAAAAATTCTTAATAAACTCCTCAGCAGCCATATCCACCTGAAGAACACCTCCATCCTCCTCCATATAATCCTCCGAAAAAGGCGAGTCCGTTACCCGCAGCTGCCGTACATTAGGGGACTCTCCAAATCCCAACAGTGTCATGGGAGATTTCTCTGGGTCTGACTCATAACTGTTTAATATATCAAACACTCTTTTGACATTGTTAACAGTGAGTTCATTGGTGTTATGTGACCGTTTGTTGTGTTTACGTTTATGGTTAAAGATAGGAGTGTTGCTGCAACTGAATTCGTATGCCAACGGAGCAACGACGGTGTTGTGGATGTTGTTAGGGCGGCAGGTGAGTGTTTGGTGGTCGAGAAGGAGGTTTCCGATGGTTTTACCGGCGATCTTGGTGGATCTTTTTAGTAGCATGTGGAGTTCGAACCATGGTATGTTTTTTGAACCTTTTTTTACCATGTAGAGGATTGCTCTTATTATTGCCAATAGTTTCTTAGCCATTTTTAGAGAGAGAGAGAGTATGTTTTAGAGGGGGGGGGGGGGGGGGGGGGTGGTGAGAGATAGATATAGGAGATGTGTGTGTATATATAGGGTTTATATAAGGAAAAGAAACCGGTAAAATAATTAATTTAGTTGATATGAATTATAAATGCAAACATTATTTTCGACAACTTTAAAACGGAGTCTAATCATCTCCTAAAATAAACAACTTAATAGCATATGGATTTTGTGCTTTTGGAGTACGTGTCTTTCAAATTGAATGTTTGGATTTAGAATAAAATCTATACATATAATAAACCAAAGCCATTTTAATGACATGGCACTCAAATATGCATTCTCTTCCTATGTATCATATTAAATTTCTCAACCCGGGACGCTCCCGGGGTATAATCTAGTGAAATTATATTTAGATATAACTTAATTACCCAAAACCTTTAAATGTATTTGTATAGAAAAATTTAAACACAACCCCAATATAGTCCCTTAACTCAAGGTATATAACAACATAAATAAAAGGCTTTTTCTGCTTTTCTACGATACATTATCCAACGATGATGATAATCAAACCAAGTAGATTGAAACGTCAGTTTTCATTACGAATCTCTATTTGTGGAAATTTATGTCCACATGGTTGGCGTGGTTCTTTTAACCAATATTTTCTTCTTAATTCACCTCGTAAATTTGGTTGATAATATGCACTTCTTATCCAGTCAGCGGACTCAAACTATTACTAGATGAAATTCACTTGAAAACGGTTGTTTTCTTTTTAAGAAATTGTTAAGAGTTTCTAGACAAAAAAAAAAAAAAAGGAAATATAAATTAATAAAACAAATAATCCTAAGTCTCTATGATATATAAGACTGGAAGAGAGGAAAAAATAGGCACTTTGTTTAACGTCCTATGAATACATCATCGAATTAGATTAAGCAACTTCGATAACAGTTTCTCGCTTACGAAATTTAAAACCCTAGAAAACATAGATTAAAAGTTTAAGTAAAAGATCGTCCGATTAAAAAAAATCCTTTGTTTACGATTATGCCGATCTAGTTGTCTGCTTGTGAGTTGTGGCAACGATGAATGGGTGAATGGCAGGTGCAATAAATTGTGTATCTTTTTGGTACTGATGTCTACGTTGGGGCTGAGCTGCTGCCTTTGTGGTAGAGGTACATATGTTATGACCTGAATTTGGTGACTTGTTATTAGCAAATACAAAGTGAAAGATTGGAGGTGAAACATATCCTTAGACTATAAGGAGTGGTGGGGGAAAGAGGGGGATGAAGCGCCATGTGACACTTGTGGGACCCTTGAGGGGGGAAAAATAATTGTGGGGAGTGGAAGGGGGGGAAGGAAATAATATTATATTGTGTTAAAGTTAAAAAAAAAAAAAAAAAAAAAAAAAAACTGACCAATAAAAGCATGCCACCTCACCCCCACCCCAAGCCCCACGCCGGTGAAGCCCCTCCCGCCCCCAGCCCCACGCCAGCTTCCACGCCACCTTGCGGTGGTGTTCCCCCCCCTTCCCGCCCTCCCCACGCCATCCACTCCGGATAGCCTTAGAATGGAGCTCCCAATAAGGTGAAACGTCCTCTTTACAAGTGGACACATGTGAAGAAGTTAACACTTCAATGAGTTGAAGCGCATACTTCATGATCTTGCATATAAAGAGGGACTTAGTGTTCATTTGTAGGCATGTAAGTTTTGCATATTATAACTATCTTAGGCACAAAAGTTGGTAGAAGTTTCTTTTTTATAAACGGGAACACATCTATATATATATAGTCCAGCAAGAAGCTGGAAACACGGTCCAAACAATAAAAAAAAACCCCAACCAAAACAACAGGAAAAACACTACGGGCTATAATAAGGCAACAATATCAAAATCGGACCACGAATCCCACAACGGGGAGGGGAAGTTCCTCTTTTGATTCACTGTTTTTTAAATATTCACTTTTGGTTCATGTCCATTTTTTAGTCCCCCCTTTCTTATGTGCTTCTTTTGGTTCATGTCATTGTTTTGCTGATGCAAATTTTGTTTTGAAATGAGTCAAATATAATCTTTTTTGCAAGTATTGATTGATAATTTCGTTTGAAAATGAGTCAAGTCAAATATAATACGATTGATTCGGCGGTATAAATTCGAGCTGATCTACGTTTCGATGCAAGTTTTGTTTTGAAATGAGTGATGAGTCAGGTCAAATATAATATGTTTTGGTACTTACTTTTTATGTACGTTTCGATGCAAATTTTGCTTGGAAATGGGCTGGGCCAAATATAATATGTTTTGATTCGATGATTAAATTCGAGTGGTCTATGTTCTGACATAAAGGGTTGATAATAATCTATACATAATCGTGGCATAATCAGTAAATTTTGAGTTTGTCTACATTTCGACATAAATTTGGTACATTTTTTTCTTATAAATTCAAGCTTGTCTATCTTTCGACGTAAGTTTGGTTTAAATTTCCGTGCTTTATATTGTTCATTTCCAACGTATGACTCGGGTCAAATATACCATGTTTTAATTTGACAAAGTAAATTTGAGTTAGTTTACGTTTTAACCCGACACAATGCGAGATGGGTAAAAAACTAGTTTTTTTTTTTTTTTTTTTTTTTTTTTTAAAGAAAGATATATCATTTGATTTAGTACGTAATTTAATGATCATTTTAAGCAAATGTCAGATGTTAAATGCCAAATCACAGAAATAAAATAAAGAATTAAATGAAAATCTTTATTTTAAATAAATTCATGTGTACTGAATTTCAAAGATAGTGGTTTGGTGTTTTGACTAATTTCAAAGCGTTTGGTACATTTATTCATTATGCATTTGAAACACTTTTAGAACTTTATGGTGGAAATCATATATACCATAACCTTTGTCATAAATTTTGGTTTGTAGTTTGTTAACTAACTTGATACACGTGTAGTTCAAAGACAAAAAGCTCTCAGATTGGGTATTGTTATTGTTGTTCTTACTATTAAGGTTGTGTAATAGTTGTTTCCGTCAAGTGCTAACAATATTGTATGTTGGAACCGTGCAGTTTGGTTAGCTCCTATATAAAACAATTATTAATCGATTGTAACTAACTTTATGTGGAATTGATGTGTGCTATATTTTATCTCTATTTAGTTTCTTTTAACGGAAACAAATTCGTGGATTCAACAATATGTTGTGTGCATATTGCGAACTTATTTGAGTTCGAAAATGTTATGTTACTGAGATCTTTTAGTTATCCTTGAGGAGAATTCCAGAACTCAACTAGCTACAAGTCATGCATATATGAAACGAATGGATCTTGATCCTTCCCTTTAAGGATTTCTCATTATATAGAAAATTACAATCCCGTATTTTAGGGATGATTACAAACAATAAGGAAACAATATATATTAATTACAAATTAAGTCTATAAATATATTATCTATTACATCCCCGTAGTCGAAGCCGGAGGAGAACGAAAACTTAGGTTGGATCGAAAATCTTCGAATAATACGTAAAGCAACCCTTTGATGAAATTTTCGGCAATTTGATACCGAGACGGAACATGAAGAACACATACTTGACCCTTTTGCACCTTCTCACGAACAAAGTGTATGTCGAGTTCGATATGTTTTATACGTTGATGCTGAACGGGATTGCCTGATAGGTAGATGACACTGACATTATCACAATAAACAAAAGTAGCACATGAGAGGGGACGGTTGAGCTCAAGGAGTAGGTTGCGTAACCAGCATACCTCTGCAACAACGTTTGCAACACCTCAATATTCGGCTTACGCACTAAAGCGAGAAATTATTGCCTGCCGTTTGGAAGACCAAGATATAAGATTATCACTATAATACACACAAAAACCACTAGTGGACCGTCGAGTGTCCGGGCATCCTGCCCAATCAGCATCAGTGTAGGCGATCAAACGCGGGTCATGCGAAGGACCAAGAGTAAGACCGAAACTGGATGTCCCATGTATATATCGAATAATTCTCTTGAGAGCATTCCAATGAATAGTTTTAGGGGCATGCATGTGGATGCATAGTTGTTGTACTGCATAACTAATGTCGGGACAGGTAAAGGTCAAGTACTGCAGTGCACCTGCAAGACTACGGTACAAGGACAAGTCATGAAAGTAAGGGTGTTCTTTTTAACCGAAACCCGATAACCGAATCTGACCCGAAGTGACCCGACCCGAGAAAGTAACTTACCCGATGAACCCGAACCCGATGAAGTGTCATACCCGAACCCGACTAGAGTTATTAGGGTTGGTGTTTGGATTAAATATATTTATTTCGGGTTGACCCGAATAACCCGAGGAACTAATTAAAAAACGATCTAGTTTCCTTTAATATGTATACAATCAATCAAAACTATCGATTGACTATTCACATTCCTAATTGGGTTCCCTCCTACTTCCTAGGTAATTGAACATCCTTACTTTCAAGCTTCATTATCATATTCAAAGTTCTGTTAAATTTCAACTTAATATGAGTTTTCTTATTATGTACATTGCACGAGAGGAAATTTGGATTCAAAATTGATTGTTGTCAATTTCTAGAGGAAATAATTGTATCAAATGCATTATTAAAATCAAAGACATAGTATACTCTTGATTTCTTTATGAATTTGCAATTGAAAAGTCATTGTTGACTTCTGTTTTTGTGAATGCCTCTATCACACTAGGTATATTTGTAGAAATGAATATTGTAATTTGTAGGAACCCCTAAGTAGTTAAATTTTTAAGGCACACAATGCTTAAAAAGTTTAGACTGAGCCAAGCAAGGTGCATGTCTGGTTCAAGTCACTGCTAGCTGTTTTAAACTAGTCTCCGGGTTGTTTAGACTGTTTTAACCGATAACCATTTAACTAGATTGGGTCGGTTATCGGGTAATATTTTCACCATTGAAAACCCGAATAACCCGATAACCGAAAACCAAACCCGATGAACACCCCTATATGAAAGTCAGTACCAGCGTCTGAACCCAGTTTGGAGTTCGTATCAACTGGGGTATGAACCGGTTTGCATGCTGACCTGCCTGCTCGTTCGATGATCTCCTAAGCATAAGCATGTTGTGAGAGAAACATGGTGTTCTTATGTCTTTTAACGGAGAGGCCGAGAAAAAAAGCTAAGAGGCCCGAGGTCTTTCACTCTTTCATTACAAATTTTGTCGACAAGTGAGACATGAGAGTAGTACGAAGAGTGTCTGAGGAAGTGACCAGGACAATGTCATCAACATAAAGTAGTAGATAAGCAACCTGTGAATTCTGGTGATAAGTAAACAAAGAGGCATCACATTTACTCTGCACAAATCCTGAAGTGAGGACAAAATTAGTGAAGCGTTGATACTACGCTCGGGGCGCCTATTTCAAGCCATATAAGGACTTTTTAAGACGACCAACATGATCTGGAAAATCCTTGCTGCGGAAGCCCATGGGCTGATACATGTACACGGTCTCGTTTAGGTGACCATGTAAAAAGGCATTTATGACATCAAGTTGGTGTATCTGCCAAGACTGAGATAAAGCAATAGAAAGCACTGTGCATATAGTAGCAGGTTTAACGACAGGGCTAAAAGTTTCCCCACAATCAATACCAACCTGTTGAAGGCAGCCATCACAAACTAACCTCGCCTTATAACTTCCAACGACCCATCCGATTTGAACTTGTGTTTAAATAACCACATGCTTCGTATTACGTTCATTATATAGAAAATTACAATCCCGTATTTTAGGGATTATACCATAAAACGAATAGATCCTTGATGTAATTTTCATTCTTAAAAGAAAAAAAAAAGATTAAATTATTTCAATGTTATTGGTGGTTTATGATGATTTCCCCAAAGATACTCCAGCTAATGTGATGACGGTGCATTTGTGAAGATAGGAGAACGGACGGTCTATTCACATAACTTAGAATATTAGAAACTTGGGCCCCGATATATAAATATAAAGCTTCGTACCTAAAAGATATAACAAAATCAAAGCGTTTAACCTGACATAAAAAGTAACTTTTGCTAGGAAATAAAAGGAATATAAGCCTAGAATTAGCGTGACATTTCGAAATTTATTACAACTTTTAGACTTAAAGATATGGACCAATGGTGAGATTAAGGTTTAATTTAATAATATTGTTGTTGTTGATATTTTCCTGAGGGTAATTAGAATTCATACACCCCCTATTTAGGATTCATACACCCTGGCTCACATCACATACCAATAGGAAGCTGCCACATACCCCAGAATGTGATGTCACACCCCCAGAAAATGACGTCACATGGTGTATGAATTCCATAACCCTTTCCTAAGATATATTTGTAGTGGTTGAGGAGGTTGTGCACATTCATGCTTGTTGCGTTTTGGTTGGTGAATTAATAAAACAAGTGTTCTTATTTCATAGCAAAGCATATTATATAAGACTGTAAGGAGTGGGGGTGGGAGGGGCTGGAACACCGCCGTCACAGGGGCGGGAACCATGGCGTGGGGCTGGGGGCGGGGAGGGCTTCACCGGCGTGGGGGTGAGGTGGCAGCGATCTATTGGTCAGGTTTTTTTTTTTTTTTTTTTTTTTTTTTTTTTTAACTTTAACACAATATAATATTATTTCCTTCCCCCCCCCTTCTTCCCCCCCTTCCACTCCCTACAATTATTTTCCCCCCCACAAGGGTCCCACAAGTGCCACATGGCGTTTCATCCCCCTCTTTCCCGCCCCCCACTCCTTATGGTCTAACAACAGCTCTAACTTCAATCATTCGTGTTCTAGAGTCTGGACAGTCATAAATGTGGCCCACGTGGCAATCCCGTAGGGTACAATGTACGGCTAGCAAACATGCTCTATCCTTCCTCTCTTCTTCACTACACATATTTATATTCCACAATGAGTTTGGTATGATACCTTACGATATTGAACCGATTTTGATATCAAATTTAACGATACTGATTTTCATCAGTATCGATACCAAGAATGTACGGTACTGCATTGATATCGGTATTTTAAAGTAAAATACCAACTTAAACTGTTATCGAACCGATACCGAAAATACCGTACCACTACCGAATTTCTTAAAACCAAGCCAATTAAAATTTTCTTAACCTGTTATTTATAACTTTTGAATCCCTATCCGTAAGAATGGTGATGGTGGGCGTTATCCCACCACCACATCAGCCACTCTCAGCACCAAATGTAAGAAGTTGTCTCACCTTTTATCAAAATAATAACCAAATATATATAATAACGATACTTTCATTATTTGTAGGAAATATAATAGGATAATACTTGTCACAAAACTACGTAAATCGAATAAGATCGTTTGTAATGAGAGCAAGTGGTGGTGGTTCACGAGACGGATATGAAGGTTCAAGCAGGACTCGTAATGTTTTCAAGAAATTCTCATTTACGTAGTTTTGTGACAAGTATTATCCTATTATATTTCCTACATGAGGACTTGTGACAAGTATTATCCTATTAACAAACTTCTTGAAAACATTACACTTGCGCTCTTGTAGTCTCCTAGACTCGAGTCTTCAGCCGTACTCCTTGACTGATATAATTAACAAACTTTGATGATTTTTTTGTAGACGATCGTTTTGACACAGCGCCCTTAAACAGATTTCGCGCATCCTCTAATTAAGACAAACACGTCTTTCTTCCCGTATATAACAACCGAAATAGTATGTGTACTGCCCGAGACGGCTCTCACGCCTAAGATAGCACCGGGTTATTTGGAGTTCTTGTTTTTGTGGAAAAAGATGAATTTGTGAAAGAAACAATTTAGAGATTGCTCCCCTCTGAATTTTTTAATAAATTAGAGAATCTTAAAGTTTGGTCATTTTTCATGTAATTAGAATGAACCAACAAGTTTCATTCTAAGATCATCTATAGTGGAAGAGGGAAAAATTTAAGGCCTCCCTCTGTGATTGGTTCACATGGCAGCTAAGTCAGCATGAGACGTTAATTCAAAATGGGGTGTAGTGGGGGGTTAAATTTTTAGCGCCCTATAAAAAAAATCTAAAACATTTCCACACAAACCTACCGGAGACACACCCAAACATCCCTTCTTCTTTATACTTGGCATTTGATGATTGGTGGTTGTTTTTGTTACAAAGCGTTATGTTTATAACGCCACAACCCTCTTTTGATAGTTAGCGCCCCGGCGTAGTGGTGTGCCGGGCGCTAAGATTGATTTGGCGCCGAGAATAGCACTCCATTATATAGGGTCTAAGTGAAATTGTAATTTGTTATTTTGTTTTAAGTGAAATTGTATGTAAGTTAACCAATTAAAAAAAATAAAAATTGGAAGGGCTGACATATTTTCTTATGTAACATTTTATTTTATTTCATACTAGTTTTTATCCCGGGAGCGTCCCGGGTTGAAATATCTAATATGACATAATAAAATATATAATATGGCAACATAATTAATAAATTGCCAATATATGATTAATGAATATTATTATTATTATTATTATTATTATTATTATTATTATTATTATTATTATTATTTTAAACAAATCTCTGCCATAAGTTGTCATATTCTAATATAAAAAAACGAATCTCTGCACCGGGGTATAAATCTAGTGTCATTACAAAATATTATATAATGTCAAATGAATTCGGAAGTTTGTAATCGATAATTCTAAAAAGAACTAACATGAAATAAGGAAAAAAAGTTATTTATTGAAATATCGAACGCATTAGTCTAAGGGTTATGTGATGCGTTAAAAAATTCATGGGTATATGATCGGGTATATAGTTAGGGTATTTGGGTATGTGGTTTCGGGTAATTGGGTCGGGTATCACCTAATCCCAGGCCCGACCCAACCCCACAATATTTTTTAAACTAATCCCAAACCTGACACAATACCTGTCGGGTTACAAAAAATAGTCATTTTTTCTCCGTTTTTTATATAGCACTATGGTACTTGTTGGAAAGATAATAAAACGCTCGTTAATTTGGTGTAATTTTTTTCTTTAAAATATCTCGTATATAAAAGATATTAACGTTTAAAAGTTATGGGAGGAAACATGTGAGATAAAATAATAAAGGTTTAATATTTAAATTTAGTAGATTAGGTATTTAATAAATTAGGTTAAACCATATTTATTCCTTTTTTTTAATTGGTCTAGAGTTCACATCACATCCTATGTGACATCTCTTAAAGGAGAGATTGCATAATATTATGACATGTAGGATTATTAACTTTGCAATATATATATATATATATATATAGATTTGCAGAAAATTAATGTTGGAATTAATTGTTAAAATCAAAAGCGTTACATTAATGTGTTAAAATGAAAGCTTTGGATAAGTGAATAACTAGCCTTAACTTAAAACCGTTCATGAAGAGATGCAATGGTTCACAAATAAGTGAATAACTTGTTGGTTAAATCTTGATTAATTATTAGTTTTCCAGTAATGTTTATCAAGTTATTAGGATTAGATAATTATAGGTATTATGTTAGTTATCTATTAAAGTGTCATGATCTAGTTGGGTTAGGATTTGATAACTTGGTGATCAAGTTGTGTCTAGTATAAATAGGGTTTAATGGTTTGTTATTTTTGTGTGGTGGTTTGATTTTAATAATAGAAAAGAGTCGTGAGTGTGTTTCTCACAAAATTCGGTTGTTTGTTTGTGTTTGTGTTTGTGTTTGTGGCCCGATTGCTCCAACAATTGGTATCAGAGCGCATACGATCGATGCATGTTCAATCACCACCGAGGAAGACGAACCTGCGAGCGGTTCAGTTTTGTACGTGATATGTGAGAGATCATTTAGAAGTTGTGTGCGAGGCAAACTTAAAAATTGTGAGATACGATTTGTGGGCTGGTTGTGCGAGTCAACCACGGTAGATATCGATCTGAGCGAGTCTGATCGAGTGAAAGTTCAAATACCTGCGAGGGGTGTGAAGCATACCTGAGCGATTTAGGGTGGTAAGGTGTGATACCGGTGTTTTCCTTTGTGATTCGGGGTGGTACGGTGTGATACCGGACGGTGAGGAACTATTTGATCGATATGTGATAGATTGATTAAAAGAAAAAAAAAACGGGTTGTTTGGTGTTGTATTGAGATCGGATAAACAAAAGGAGCGGCTAAAGATTAGTTGTTTTTGCAATTGCATATCCCGTTTATTTTCAAAGGCTTGTGAATTATCTAAGAAGATTTGGATAAATCATACGCAAGATAAGGTTGACGAATAATTGTTTTGATTTAGGATTGCATGATTTAAGTCGGTGGCAAAATAATAAGTAGTTCTTTTAACTTTGCGAGAAAAAAGTAAAAATTGCAGACGTCAACGAAAGGGAGCAAGCTATACAAATTATCTATTAGAAAGAGAAAGAAAAAAGGATGGCTAATCCAGGAGGAGATATGGTACTAGCCCGTGAGACAAACAACGTGACGTTGCAATGTCCGAAATTGACGAAAACAAATTATACGGCATGGTCTATCATGATGGAGACTGTTTTGGCCGCACATGGTTTGCGAGAAGCCATAGATCCTGTTACCGGGGGAGAGGTAGAAGCTAAAAAGAAGTTTATGGCTAAGGCGATGGTTTATCAATCAATTTCTAAAGATGTTCTTCTTCAAGTAGCAAAGTATTCGGATTCAAAAGACGTGTGGGAGGCGATCCGAGTTCAGTATTTGGGTGCTATTAGAGTCCAAAAGGCACAACCTATATTTAGAATATAAGTGTAATGTAGAGTAGGAGTGTAAGTATTGCCATTAAAAAAAAGTGATCGTGATACATTTCATGATCTCACATTTCTTGTCTCCCTCTTGCGACCTTTTCGCTTCTAAACAATTTTGAACCCTATATAGGTTAATCCCACATGTAATGGATACCCTCTGTTTATGTGGCATGTTTGGCATCGTGTATCGAATAAACTGCTTTAAAAAGTTGTTTAAAAATACGTTTCTTTAAAAACTAATTGTTTGTTTTCAAAAAATATTTTTGTTACACATTATAAAAAAAATTACAAATAAAAATATGTTAACAAAAACACAAGAGGTGAGATTGTGAGAACATACACACACATATGAACACTCATAAACACACACACACACACACGTAGAGTTGTCAATTGGGCTCATCCAACCTTAACATAAAAGAAGACCACAGTTCTACATTTCAACCCAAAATTGTAAAAGTAGTATTCAGGTTATGGCATGTATAAAAAGTTTTAATTGGGCTGAACACTAAACGGGCCCATTTATAAATCTAGTTTCAACTTTCAACATTGTTTCGTTGTTTGTAGAACTTTTTTTTTTTTTTTTTTTTTTTTTTTTTTTTTTTTTTTTTTTTTTTTTTTTTACAAATCTTAATTTTTTTAACTGACCCTAAATGGAAGTGATATAAATTTTGGTTATCATTTTGATGATATATTTTTCTTTCAAGTTTAACATATACTATGAGGAAATAGTGAAGAAAAACTTACTAAACAAAGTTATATATACGCCAACCTGACCTGTTTTGACCATAGTTCTTCGCCTCTCGCACCAAGACCCATTTTTTAGACGAGACGATGCATTTATGCTTTGAGTCGAGGAGTTGCGCTTTAATTCTCTAGGTGATAGTTTAGGCTAAATTCCAGCTAGATTTTTTATTTTTATCTAAGGAAAACTACTTATATACACTAATACATCAATATTTTAAACTTTTGGCACTAACTAGTTAAAAAAATAGTATTATTTTAATATATTTTACTTTATTTTCTTTGTTCAATTTTTTATCTCAGGCTCTCGCTTTTTTTCGCCTCATGCCTAGCCCCAGGCAAGGCCTAGCGCCTTTAATAACTAGGGTTTTGACCCATACTTAATAATCCGAGTGCGTAAGCGGTTTTTTCTTTCTAAAGAGTGCTTTTGAGGGACTATACTTGAACCATGGTTAACCTCAGGCTTTTTTGGGTTTCCCATCAAATAAGATTTACTAACAAGCGAGAAAATGGAGAAACTCACATGGTATGGTTACCAAACAAGATTTTACTATCCAATTAAACAGCACAAACAAGCATCCATAGTTTAGAGTAACAAGAGAAACATCCAAGTTTAATACAAATCAAAATACTTCAATATTTAAAGCAAGCGGCTCTCATCGCAACAGGGCCAGCAACCACTTGGGCTCGAATCACCGTCCCTTTTCAAACCCAATACGAGTCCTGCCTGAACCTTCATATCCGTCTCGTGAACCACCACCACTTGCTCTCATTGTCCCACCACTCCCAATCTTATCCAGCGGCTTCTTCCCTCCCTTAACCTCCGTCAAAAACTGGTCCAACCCAAATGGATCAGCGTCTTCAACCACGTCCCTCTCAAATTCAACCGGTCCGCCTCTCGGACCGCTCTTCTCACCTGCACCTGAGAATCCCTTATCCGGTTTGAATCGGTCCGTCTTCCTAATTTTCTCCAGCTGCTCATCAGCCCCACCGTACATCTCGTCATCAGCATCCTTCTTTGGCCTGTATAAAGTCGATAAAGTAGGTTGTGCGGTAAACAAGCCTTTGTCGTATATGTTATATTGATCATCAGCTGCAAAACCTGACTCCATTCCCTTTTCTTGATTGAATAACCGCTGGTCGTACATGACCTCACCCCCACGGCCTGACCCAGCTGAAGCCATACCAAGAGCCACTTTTTCACTGATATCACGGTCCCTGTCTCGTGTGATCTTGCTCTTTTTTCCCATGGCTGCGTCTTTAGCTTCCAATCGTCTTTCTCTCTCACGTTCTCTACGCCTTTCTTCTCGGATTTTCTCCCTCTGGATCCGTTCTTCTCTCTCCTCTTTTGTCTCTCTTGGCTGGTCTCGGTCCCCTCGGTCCCGATCAGACCCACGTTTATGTTTATGTTCATGTTCACGTTCGGGTCTCATTGGCTCATCAGTATCCATCATATCAGGTGCAAACGAACCTGGCCCAGAACCAATAGCAGGCCCGGTACCAGTTCTTTCGGAACGGGCTTTTTGGGCCAACGCACGCAATTCCTGCTCTTTTCTTTCTTTTTCTTTCATCATCATTTCCTTTTGAACTTTGGACCTCATGGAAACAGCTTCACGGGCCTGCTGTTCTGCTACATACAAAGCTTCTGAAAGCTTTGCAAAATTGTCATTAATCTGAACCTCTTGAAGCCCTCTACCATCGGCTGCCAAACGTTTATCAAGAGGGATAGTGTATCCCTTAGGGTTTTTCCAGTTAGAAATACACGGTGGAATTTTCCAGTCTTGCTGGTCCTTGACCGTCACGGGTCGTGGTGGAGAGTGCATGACAGGAACAGGAGGTGACCCGTTAGCTTTTGGGACCCTCTTATGTTTAAACTTTGGTGGCTCTAACGGGTCCACTGGCATTTCCACCATCCTGATGATCCTTTCCTTTGCACCTGAGTTAAAAGCAGCTGACTGCTGTGACGGTTTGTACTTGATAAACTTTGAATCTTGAGATTGGGTTTGAACATTTTTCGGTTGTGCTGCACTCAACCTCACGTTTACAATCTTTTCAAGAGCTTCTTTTGTTTGCAGTGTGGTTTTTTCAATCTCTTGTTGTTTCTCATCATCTTCTTCGTGCTCTTCTTCATCATCTTTCAAAATCTTGGGAATGATATCTCTGTGTTGTGAATAAACAATCTTCTTAGAATTTTCATTTTGTTTCACAATAGCATCAAATGTTAAATTTCCCTTGTCGTCGACAGTAACAGGTAATGTTTTTGGGCCAGAATTTGAATCCTTTTTCCGACCCATATCAAGTGGATACTGTGCATAGTGAATCTCCGGAAACGCTCCACCATCACCAAAATCATGTGGTTTCGATGGCCGATATTTCAATCTTTCCGGTGTGTTATATATTGGGATAGGGTTGGTTTTAACAACATTGGCTACTTCCTCCTCTGGTGTGGCAGAGTATCTTTGCTTAAACCACGGATCACTTGAATGATCATAGAATGTAGCAGCAGATGATTTGGCAGGCGGCAAGATCTCCTTCAGAGCTGCCATTTTTACAAAAACCTACAAAAAAAAAGACATTAACATAAACCAAACAGATCATAGTGTAATATCAATGCTAACAAATATACAAACAAAAATTACTCAAAAATCATGATGAATTATACAAACAGCCTATTAATTATGCCCACCACATCAACAAAAGAATACCACCCAACTCAAACAATTAGAACAGCAGCCCAAACATATAAATAACAATAGCATAATATACCACCACTCTATATTGTCAAAGCAACTAGGCACCACTCAAGGAGCATAAGCCGAAGCTGAAAAAAACCTAAAAAATAATCGTTTTCATCCAAGATCTTCGATAAAGAACCGCTAACGAAAAGATTAACAATATTGTTGCACTCACACTGCCATAGCCAGCTAACAAAACAAAAGCAAGAAATCATTCTACCCTAGCTTTGCAACAAATCAGAGATCCTTTAATTCCTTTATTATTAATATTATTAATTAACCTAGAGGTACAAGTCCATAAAATATATAAATTAAAACATATGCGTATAAAAATCCTTCTAAACCTAAACCCTAATTTGCAGACATATAAAATCTAACATAAAATGCATCAAAAATAAAATATTTAGATATCAAACTTCAAACAACATGTAAATAACTATCAGTAAGAGAATAAAATATTTAAGGAATTAAAAAGATAATGAAGGTTGCAAAAGGAAGAAAACTTACGTAAGGATTGGAGAAGATGAAGCCAAACAGCTGATTCAGAAGAAGCTGCAACAATATAGATATTGAATCAAGACGAATCGGGTCTTAATCGGGTTTAAATGAAATTAGGGATCGTAGGGTTTGTACGATGCAGTTTATCTAGTTTTGGGGATGATATTATGAGGCGGCGTCTTTTTTATTATTTTTATATATGTTTTGAGTAAGCTGACAGTTTCACCCCCTCAGGTATCGTGAGTTTGTTGGTTTCGTGCATTTTAGCTACAAGTGTGACGATGTTAACGGATTTATGTTAAAATTTGTTACGTCCTTTCTGTGAACGATTTTTATCTTAAATTTTATTACGTTATAAAGAATCAAAGATGGACACGAAAGTAATTTGTTGTGAAACCTTCTTTGATGTTGAATGTCCAAATTAACGAACATGTCTAGATTACCGTTATTGACATCCACAACACATTATAGGTGGACGGTTGGTAAACAGGCAACAAAATGCGCCGTCACCCCTTTTTGAATGGCAAACCCTACTCTAATTTTGTGTAATTGAAATATGACTAAATAGTTTATAATGAAAGAATGGATCACATCCTCCTAGTTTAAACATATTCTGGTCAACTGTGTGCATATAATGTATGTATGTGGGGCCCTCGGGGGGGGGGGGGGGGGGGGCAAAAGTAAAGTTGCACTAATTTTAACGTTATTTTACTACTTTCGTGAAAATAACGTTAAAAATGACGGACGGTTAATCATGCATCAGGTGGTGATGTTGACGTTGATAGCCAAAAGACAAGGAGGTACATGCACCAATCGGGCTTGTCCCGATTGCTAAGTGTTATGTGCCTTATGTCTAAAGCTTGATACAAAACCACTAATGAGCCGGGGGTCTTACTGGAAGCAGTCTCTCTATTCCCACGGGGTAGAGGTAAGGTTGTCTACATCTTACCCTCCTTAGACCCTACCTTAGCTTTTATTATTGGTGGGATTAACTGAGTATGATGATAATTTGTAGCTCATGTATGTTGTTAAACTAGAGCAAATTCCTTAGAAATTTTATCTGTATGTTTAGTGTCTTGATACTGTGGATCTATGCATCCATTGGTGAATGTGAATCTATCAAAGTACATATATGTTACTCCTCTTTTAAATAGTTGTTAATGATCTGCCCAAATTTTGTTTAAACGGTTTTGTCTTCCAAGATCAAAGCCATCCGGTTCGCTTTAACTCAACCGTTTGTCGAATTAACCTGTTGTGTATTGAATTTATAATGGTAGTTCATTTCAGTTGGTCTCTACTGTTGCATGCAGCCACTGTATCAGTGCAAGAAATTACCACTCCTGATCGGATATCATATTTGGTTTACCCAGGGGCGGACCTAATGAAGAAGCAGGTGTCGCGTCCGTTGCGGCTCAACTTCGCGCGCGTAATGGAAAATTAGTGGAAAATTTGGTTTTTTTTTTACGAAATTTGGAAAACGTTGCTACTAAAATGAAAAAAAAATGAAAAACGTTACTACTGAAAAACATTTCTATATCCGCCACTGGGTTTACCCTTATTCTACGCTAACTTTTTTAAAGTTGCGTTGATTTAGTTAACTGGATTAAATGGTGGTTTGTTTCAAATCCTATAACTTTATTAGACATCTGTTTGCCGCCTTTTATGCGCTGCTTTTGTAGATACAAAATTGAATCAATCACTAGAAAACATAATACAAGACCAAATCGATAGTTAATTACAACGAACATTCAAGTTAACAAAATTTTAACTGCAACTTCTATTGGCATTGTGGTTCTTATACAGAAAGGCTGGCAACTGATGTGGCATTTTTGTGAGGTAGCAAATATGTCTATTTATAAGTCACTAATATAATATACTAAAGCATAGCAATAAAATTTGACTAAATTGAACCACACTTGAAGCGCAATTACATAACTTAATAGTAAATCTAAACTCAAGTTAGATAGATTAATAGCTAAAATGAATAATGCATTTGAATAATAGTAAAATCAAATAAGCATTTTCATTCAACTGCATATTATTAACATATATTATTTTCCTTGTTTTCCATTGTTTTACATAAAAGAAATCCACCCATGCAACTTCTTTACATATGCTGTTAATCATACCATGCCTTGATTTCGTTCATTGAAGCGTAGACCTTGTGTGATGACGTGGGTACCCAAACCCCCACGTTTAAACATATTTAAGAAGCTATCAAGCTCAGGCCAGGAAGCCGAAAAGCCAGAAGCTGGTGTAGAGAAGCTACCCGCATCGGCTCCTTAGCTCCCTAGCACAGGACCTGCCTTACACAAGCACATGACCTGCCTTACAGGAGGTCAATAATAAAGGTGGGTCCAACATTTATGGGCCAGCCCGGCCCATTACCACAAAGCCCATTAGGGTTTGGGGTTTCACCCTCTATAAATAAGGGGGTTACACCTTCACTCAAACCCATCCCATTTTGTCTTGGTCTCCACTCAAGACATCTCACTCACTTTCTCTCTCTCTCTCTCTAGAAACATTCTCTCACTAACTAATCTGCCTAGCTCCCATAGAGGAGCCTACGAGCTGCTAAAGTATCACATCAGCAGCTCATGAACTCTCCATAATTACACACAATAAAGCTGTTAAGCTCCCCTGCTGAACTCGCGAGCTCCCCTAACGGAGCCCTGGAGCTGCCATATCTGCAGTCTACATATCCATGGTTCTAATAACCAACTTTCAGCCATCGAGTTAAGCAGCCCGAAATCGCCTCGGCTGCTAGCTAACCGCCGGGTTTCAACCATCACCTCCTCTCATACTTCGTATCCCTCATTTACTCCTTTATCTTTACTTTTATGTACATTTCTTGGGATAAATCACTAATGTTGAGCGTCGGAGGGTGGTCCAGAGACCCCGGTCTCTGGACCCCTTCTAACGAGTTGTTCGTGGTGCAGGTACATGCTCGGAAGGTGCTAGGTCCAACCCGAAGAGACATCCATACCATCTCCATGCCTTATTCTTGTTGTTTCAACAAGTGGCGCCCACCGTGGGGTTATCGCGCTTAGAACATGAAACTCTTTGCGGTTTAGCCCCAAATGTTCCTAAGTTCTTTATTTTTAAGGATGGAGAGGATGTTCTTACCGGAAAAATCACTCCTACACTTCCACATGTTTTTCGCTCCACGTGATACGTGTTCACAACGCCGGTGACCGGGTTCCATACACTTATAACTTGGTTGCTATATGTAAGATATTTGAAATTTGACATAACATAACAAAACGTGACGTAAAAAAACGTGACCTTGTTAAAAAATGTCGAATCCAAATATTTACACTTAAAAAAAAAAAAACAAATAAAAATATGCATTCTTACTAAACAATATTTGGAACATTGTGAAACAAAAAGAATGCTTCAACACCATATGAAAGAATCTTTTGCCTGATACATATGGTTTATAATGCCTATCAATTTATTTTTATTTTCAAAAAGGGAGTTTTGATAAAAAGTCTTGTGGGGCCCACATGTCTCTATGCATTTTTGCTAGAATGGCCATATACGTAATAAATACATCTATCTTTTTAGATGGGTCAAATCAAAGTAAAAATGTCAAATCTCTTATTCCTAGGAGACTTTTTCATTATTTAATAAAGAAAAAGAAACCTGGAGACCTTTATGTAAAAGTATTCCTACTTTCTATGACTTTTTGACCTATCACATCATTGAAAAATGCGAGACATCTAAACACCAACCCCATGCACACTTTTCATAAAATACCCTTAAGCTAAAACTGCAAAACGAAAGGGTTTGAAAGAGTGTGGGGTGAAAGCATTTTTCTTTCTATCATAAGCACACAAGATCATCACAAAAGAGAAAAAAAAAATTAAAGGTCACAAATTGATATTACAGACCCATAAACGATCTCTTAAAATATGTCCCTTAACGATGAAAATAGGCATTTATAAAAATACACAAAGCATTGGAGCAGGGTAACCTGCCTAAGCTAAAAGGCTAAGACTCGGAAGCTAGGAAGCTCCAGGCTGCCACCCTGCAGCTCCCTCGTAAATGTTATCATTGAGTTTATAACTGATAACATGGATTTTAGAACCCCATAACTGATCTACGAGTTAAGAAAGAGATCACATAAATCGGAGATGGGTAGCCTATCTAAACTATAAATAGGGCAGCCAGGAAGCTCCAGGCTGCCATATAGCAGCCCTGCTACAGTGGTGAACAGTAAAAAAGTAAGAAAAGTCAAAAGTCATACTTTCTTACACACTAATCCACAAAAAGTGCTCAGACCTCAAAAGCATAAAAAGTGGTATCTTTCACCAAAATGGCAAAAACACTTGCTGACATATAGAAAGGGGGTCAGCACTCGCTCCCATAAGGAAGCACCTGCTCCCGTAAGGAAGCAACTGCTCCCATAAGGAAGCACCGTGAGCGGGAAGCCTTCCCTTATGGCAGCCTCTGTTACCTCTTAATGTGCTAAACGTGCACAAAAAGAGGGTCAACGCTTAGCATGTATGAAAGGCAAGCTCCACCATGGAAGCTCCCTAAGCTAGAAGTCCTCCCCTGCGTGAGCTCATGTTACATCTTAATATACTAAACGTTCATACCAAAATGGGGTCATGCTCCCCTAGGGAAGCTCTCTGGGCTAGAAATCTTCCTCTATGTAAGCTCATTTTACATCTTTGTGTACTAAACATTCATTTATGGCTCTTCACTTCACTTCATGTGCACATGCGATACAAGCACATGATCGCTCTCTCGATATTAACATTAGGCACAAGCTCCTAAAAACTCCTACTAGCCTAAACAAGATAAAGTGTAGAATTATTTTTTTTCTCATATCGTTGAAACGACCTTCTAAATGTTGTTAAACAAAGTCTTGAATAAAACTAACATTACATCTCGTTTCAACTTTTAGCCTAACCTATATTTGACCCAAAATTCTTCGTAAAAGTGAAGGGACTTACGAGTGTAACCATGGCGTGTAAAAATCCCATGCACTTGTAAGCTAACCATTAACTTCACTTATAAAATAATAATAAATAAATAAAAACAATAAAAACACACTTTATCAGCTAGTCAGGTCCGGTAAAGCAGGCTGGCTCCCGTAGGGCAGCTACAGACCACCATTCAGCTTTATCAGCCTAAACAACTATTCACGTCAGAGAGTACATCAGCTGCTATAGGACAGCTGTGGATAACTCTTCATGTCAGTATGTCAGCTGCTACAGGACAGCTGAAGACAACTATGCATGTCAGTGCGTCAGCTGCTATATGACAGCTATAGACAACTATTCAGCTTTATAACTATCAGAAAAAGTACACTACTCATACCAGCTGCCATACGGCAGCTGCAGACAACTCTATAAGTAAACTCATGAGCTACAGCCCGGGAGCTACAAGCTTGTAAGCTGCAGCTCGCATGCTACAAACCTAAAGCTTGGATCCCATAGATCGAAGCCCAAAGCTCGAAGTTAGAAATTTGAAGCTCGAAGCCCAAGGCTAGAAGCTACAAGCTCATGGCCACAAGCTAGAAGCTCGCAACTACAAACTCGCACCTATGTCATATAATATACTTTAGCTTTTACATCAAAAAGACAAAAGTCAGATATACACAAGCTATAAGTAGGTAGCCTAAAGCAAACAACATAATACATACACCCAAGTAACCCTTGGGAAGAGAACACATATAAATAGGGTGTCGTGAGTACCTCTAAGATATTTGCTTCCTAAGGCCACACTTGTCTTTAAACAGTTATATATGACATATTGGAAGACACAAAAAACAAACATGTCAAAAGCTACGAAAATTAACTCATATGTCATACGCTACATAGCCTCCGGCTGAGGTAAAGAAGCTAATAGCTTGGCAGCTCAGCTATACTTCACCATATGAATCAATCCGAGGTTTTATAAGTATTGACGAACGCTAGGACGAATCATCCTTAGAAAATTAACATCTTTTCCGTACACCAAAGTCGTTTAAGGGAACGAGCACATCGCTTAGGGCAGGCTCAACACCTTCCTTAAAAAGACTAACAACTTGGAAAAGAAGAAAGATGCCTCCTCATATCAAAAAGATTGCTAAATATTATGAAGGCTTGACCCACTCACTATGGAGAGCATAAAACATAACCTTATATACTTGCTCCACTTAACACCAATTCAATGCTTTGCAAAGATGAGCTGCTCTCCTAGATAGAAAGTGAAGCCACCCTATGGGAACAAAATGAGCTTTGCATGACCTCACCTATGGTGACTAGAGAAGCTCACAAATGCATCATTAAAAAGTTTTTGTGACCTCCATAACACAAATCAAAAAATGTGGCAACTCGTAAAGCCAAGAAGTGCGGAAGCTACTAAGCCTCCTACGCCTTCACAAAATCCCTACTCAACTAGCCTTATCAAGTAACATGCCCATGGTATCATGAGGCACAAGTGAGGCAACCGTATAAAAATTACATCCCACAAGGATGACCATTGGCTCAAAGCCATAAAAATCCAAGCGAGTCACCTCATTTAAATAAGCTCACCTCTTTGTCCTATCTTTCTCATAGGATAAAAAACTTTAGCTTGCACAAAATACTCACAAATGACATGGCACATAAAGAAGTTAACCGCCTAAACATGTTCGCAAAAGCATCCAATGTCAAACAATAGACAAATGTTACTTGTTCAAAGAAACATTTATTCGGTTCCAAAGCAATAGCTTACTTGAAATAAGAATAAACTTCCTTAAATACCTAGTTTAAAGCTTCATATATACGGATCTTTGAATCCCGAAAGCTTGACATGTCTAGAGGCTTAGGAAGCTCATAAGTGAGAAGTTCAAAATCGAATGGTTAGATACCAAGTCATAAGCACCCATGACTACGTCATGACTACTCATGACTGGGGGCTGATGGTACGGGTACCTAATTTTGAACAAATTAAGAAGTTTAGAAACCGAAAAGGCGAGGAACTAAAAAGTAAGAGATGCCGATTAGCTACACATGTCAAGGCTCCTGCCCTAAAAGCTAAAATGGTCACAAGCACATTGCTACACATGTGACATCATCGGTAGGAATAAAGAAGCATCGAACAAAATCATGGTCTGAATAAGGCACATGCTTCTCTGTCGGAGGAACGTTGTTTATTGCAGCTAAGCAACAAAGAACCTATCAAGCAAGCTAAAAAACAACACATCGTCCTTTCAATTGCTCCTGTTCAGGTGACTCCGCTTATATAAAAGATATAACAATACTTACCTTGCACATGATTATCTACAAAGAACCAGGCATAAACAAAATCGGCAAGATCAAGGTTAACTAAAGCAGCTTGCTCAATCATCGAAGCAACCTGCCAAAACCTCCATACATTTTGTCGACACTGCAAGAGAATAACACTTAGCCGATGTATGGAAAAGTTTAAACACCTCGTTAAGGGAACCTTATAAAAAGAAGGTTCTATAAAAGACGAGCCCATATGCCTAAACTAATCCTATCAAGCGTGCAATCTCCGATAGATGGTTAATACTCGCAAAGCCTACGAGGCTTAGAAACATAATAACCCACAAGAAATATTAAAGCTACTTGTGGAAAAACAAATGGCTTACTAAAACAAGCAAAGAAGCTTCAAGCAACGGTTAGGGCAACACAACAAATGACCAAACAAGGGAGCATTGCTACTCGTGCCTACCTAAGAAGCACGCAAGCAAATTGCCAATGCAACGATGCAACTTGGTGACACCAAGGATCGTGGCAAACAACTTCTAGTAATCATGTACGCGACAAATTACCACAAAATAATAGAGTTGGGTGAATCCTTATTAGCACCTGCCCTACGGCAGCAACCAACTGTCAGGAGCATAGAAGCTGCTCATAAGAATATAGAAGTTGCCAATAGGAAGCATGACGGTAGCCTTCCAAAAATTGTTCACTATAGCAAGGAAGAAACATGAAAGAGGTAGCCTGCCATAGCATCAAAAAGCGTTGGTTAGGAGATATTTTTGCCACATGGTAGCACCTTGCTAAAGAATTGTTCAAGGAGTCCCAAAACCTCAACACTCGAAGCCATGAGACTTCACCACCTATGAGGTAGGTGAACATCTATCCTTGAACTTTTACTTACTAACTCTCCTTCAACCAAACACCACGCTGATGCACCAGGCCATTGAACAAGCTCAACCTCTACCTCATGCGCTTTAAAGTGTCCAATGATTAAGAGAATTTTACTAAATTATGAAAAAGCTTATTTTTACTACCTTCTCTATTGAATCAACTCATACGAAAGGTCAATCAAAGATCACCATATACTTTATTCTAAACAATATGGTTGAACGCGTAAGAGTATCTCGAATGTCACCAAACTTACACATAAACATCGTCCAAAATGTTATGAGATATCTTTGTCTCCTTCAAAAGTTGATCACGGGTTCAAGTGTAAAGTTCCCTGACCTCGCATAAAGCTCTTCAAGTATCATCTAAAACCAAGAAAACTAACCATCATATCCTAGAAGGCAATTTTCTTAGCACATACGAAGCTTATTATCGTCAACAAAGAATATTACCTTCTTACATGACAAGCTAATATCCTTACATAGAAAGCTTCCATAAGGAAGCTAACCTCCTTATACATGAAGTTGTACATAAAAAGCCTCCATAAGGGAGCTAACCTTCTCATATAAGGAGATGTCCGTTGTTACCTAAATAGCTGCCATTCTTACATAGGAAGTTAACATTTTTACATAAGAAGCTGCCATTCTTACATAAGAAGCTGCCCTTCTTACACAAGAAGCTGCCATTCTTACGTAAAGAAGCTGCCCTTCTTACGCAAGAAGGTAACATTCTTACTCAAGAGGCTATTATTCTTACATAAAAAGTCTTATGGAATTACAAAAGAATCTCCCTAACATTTCCTCATGACATTTCGTCTATTCGACATATGGCGAACACAAAAAGAGGAACTTCAACGGGAAGCTTATCACATAAAAGGCCCACATTTTCTAAAGTGTGTAGTATTAATATGCATGTATTATTGCATTACCCCAACTCATGGAAAAACTAACAAGGATATGCTCTTCAAAGACGTACTCCACAAGACATTGATCCATGAAAGTTGGTCAAATACCACAACATGCATATGAAATCCATGATATAGCCTACGCTAAAGCAACCTCAGTTACTATAACATCTTGATATTCTATCAATGAATCCAATTCATACTCGAAAAGCGTTGTCTAGACAATATAGTTTCTAAGCTGCAAGCTAACGGAACGAAGGAAACTCTTTCGTGCAACCACAACCACTTGTCACTTATCTTATCAAAGGGTGAGCCCCTCCTAACCAGGCTCCATGGGATCCGGCGCTATACCTACCCATGAAACGGGGATGAGCTCCTAGGCCACAACTGCTCAACAGGTAACAAGGATAATGACCTTCCTGTATACAGGGTGAGTTCCTAATACAATCCACAACTCCATGGGACAAGTCCTTTAGATGGAATACCTAAACCCATGAAAGAGGGTGAGCCCCTCACACCAAGACAGCTCATACATGTTCATAACAGGTTACAAGCAAGCTGATATGATAAGCATTGCGACGGTTCTCTAGCCTAGTAGCCTGGGATCAAAACGAACATTTCATATAGGTAACCGTTGAGAAGGGTTACCAACAAGCTGATAGGATAAGCATTGCATCGGTTCTCTAGCTTAGTAGCCTGGGATGGGTGACTGCAGCATCCACCTCATGGCAAAAGGTTAAAGACATTGCAAACACTATAAACGACAAGTAACAGATCTAAGACAACCAAACATTAAACTTAAATAAAGTATCACCCCTAGAGGGGGAGCATTCCCATTGAGGAAGGGAAGGGAAGTTCCTTGGTCATATAGTCGTAAAGCAAAGCATCAAACCATAACAAGATTATAAAGGCATTTGCATAGCAAGACTCATGCATAGCTTACATGACAAGGTCTTCAGAATCATAATGCATTAGCTCACTAGAAGAGCAACAAATTCATTATCAAAGTTAGCCTGCTATATTGGCTTGGGAGTGCTCTCAACCATAATAGTAGGGGAAGCATCCTTGCCAACAAAGATGTCATTAAGGCATGGGCAAGTTCAACGAGCAATACCTTGCTCAAACAAGGTTCAACCTTCTTATGATACGCAACTACAACCGGGAATAAGCTTCTAAGACAACAAGATTGTCTACACATTTAGAAGTACCATACGATTGAAAAAGAAATATAAAAAGAGGCTTAGTCTCACATTTTGATAAAGAGAAGCCTCTTACAAGGATATAGGAAGAAAATAGCTTTCGTAAGAAGCTCATCTTTGTGTAAAGGAAGTTCACTAAATTGCGCTACAAGCTCACATCCATGCAAAGGAAGCTCAATAGCGTACACCTATAAACTCGCCTTTATACGAAAGAAGCTCACTTCCGCATCAAATAAGCCCACTTTGTTACGGAAAAAGTTTATCAATCTACAACATTGGTGCGCAAAAGGCTCCTTCTTTTGCCATGTTTGCTCATATCTGCCTTGCTCCATCACATCTATTATAAAACGAGCTTACCACAACACTTAGAGAAGCCCAAAGTCTCAAGCTGGTAAGCTGCTACACCTAATGGATGGAAGCGATGAGCTCATGGAATGAAGCTATTAGCTACCATCAGGCACCAAAGAATATCCGGGAGAGCACATATGACGCTCGCGTTGGTATAACTTACCGCAAACCCCGGCAAGGTGATTATAAGCCTAGTATACATGTATAAGAAAAAGAGACACGTAGTGACACGATAAATACCAAGATCAAAGCCACTACTTGTCTATTGCAAGATCACCAACACGGTGTGCCATACACACACGATAAGCTCATTCTTTTACATCGTTGGCTTCTACTTGCTTGAATTCATCAATCCTATCGTAGAAAAAGTTTATCAAATGCTTCAAAAACCCAAAGACTTTGGGAAAGTAAGCTACGCCATTTGACAAACAAATATCTATGAGCTCTTACCCATTTGGGACACGTGACTAAGACGTTTACGGTGATATATCTTACCATGAACCTCAAGGCTAAGAACTCTACAAGGTAAAAAGGCGTGTACCAGCATGTTACCACATATGTTCACAACCACTGCTTGTCTATGATAAGTCCATCAACAAGATGATTCCATTCATTCATGGACTTTTGGACCCTCTCCAATAAGGAAGGTAGAGTCTCCCAACCACTTTGATGAACATCTCCTAGTTCTTCACACCTACAAGCTTATCACCAAGAAATTTTGCAACATGTCAATGTTACATGAACGATCCCCATGAGATAGAAACTTCTTCTATAAATGAGCAAGAAATGCTTGTCGTTTCCTCTAAGGGTGAGATTGTAACCACCTAACAAGCTGGTCCCTAGTGTCTTGGAGCTCCATTGCTCGGTCGTCCAATCACGACAAGTCAAATTCAAGCAAGTCGCCTAAAAGAAAGCTAAGCGAAAACCGGAAGCTTGGAAGCTTCAAAAACAATAAAGATGTTTCAAAGCTCATAAGCTACAAAATAATCTTCAATACTAGAAGATCTAAGGACTTCCAAGACGTCCAACAAAGCTTTGCATCTTCTAAGCTTTTCAAGAAACATCGGAAACGTAGAAGCTACAAGAAAAGGCAGAAATTATGAAGTCCAAAATAAGAAATTCATAAACATATAAGGCGCAAACACCTTACACCAAAGTTTATGAATTTCTAGAGGTAGGAAAAGAGGAGATAAGATTACTAAGTCACAAGCACCCATGACTACGTCATGACTACTTATGACTGGGGGGCTGATGACGTGGGTACCCAAACCCCCACGTTTAAACATATTTAAGAAGCTATCAAGCTCAGGCCAGGAAGCCGAAAAGCCAGAAGCTGGTGTAGAGAAGCTACCCGCATCGGCTCCTTAGCTCCCTAGCACAGGACCTGCCTTACACAAGCACATGACCTGCCTTACAGGAGGTCAATAATAAAGGTGGGTCCAACATTTATGGGCCAGCCCGGCCCATTACCACAAAGCCCATTAGGGTTTGGGGTTTCACCCTCTATAAATAAGGGGGTTACACCTTCACTCAAACCCATCCCATTTTGTCTTGGTCTCCACTCAAGACATCTCACTCACTTTCTCTCTCTCTCTCTCTCTAGAAACATTCTCTCACTAACTAATCTGCCTAGCTCCCATAGAGGAGCCTACGAGCTGCTAAAGTATCACATCAGCAGCTCATGAACTCTCCATAATTACACACAATAAAGCTGTTAAGCTCCCCTGCTGAACTCGCGAGCTCCCCTAACGGAGCCCTGGAGCTGCCATATCTGCAGTCTACATATTCATGGTTCTAATAACCAACTTTCAGCCATCGAGTTAAGCAGCCCGAAATCGCCTCGGCTGCTAGCTAACCGCCGGGTTTCAACCATCACCTCCTCTCATACTTCGTATCCCTCATTTACTCCTTTATCTTTACTTTTATGTACATTTCTTGGGATAAATCACTAATGTTGAGCGTCGGAGGGTGGTCCAGAGACCCCGGTCTCTGGACCCCTTCTAACGAGTTGTTCGTGGTGCAGGTACATGCTCGGAAGGTGCTAGGTCCAACCCGAAGAGACATCCATACCATCTCCATGCCTTATTCTTGTTGTTTCAACATTGTGCATACACAATTTCAAAATTTCCTCTAAAGAGGAATTGATGCGACTCGTTAGCTAAATCAAATAAGTTGCTTTCTGTTTTTCAAATCCTTGGACATTTTCATCTTGTCTGTGCAGAGGCCCAATAGAGACCACCCGTGGGTTGAAAGAGCTCGGGCTGAGATCGCGTAGTACGCCAGCCAGGTGCCATGTAAATCTACGGTGTAAGTTGGTTCGCATTGGAGTCTTGGCAAAAGTCAACTTTTAACTGAAGTCAACGGTTATTACTTATTAAGGTTATTTAAAAAAGGGAAAATGGCGAAACTAGCCATTGACCGAGTGGAATTACCAAACTAGCCCCCTCAGCCGTTTTCGGAAAAACGGTTCTCAGTTCCCAAGGCGTCTCAGCCATCTTTTGTTGACTTAAGTTTTCATTGTGGGGTTCCCGGTTCTTTCATTGTGGGGTACCCGGTAGAGGTGCACAAAAAAACCGGAACCGAAAAAAAAAACCCGGAACCGACACTACCCGGAACCGGAACCGACCCTACCTGTCGGGTACGCATGGTGGGGGAGGGGGGTTAAAATGCTCTAATATTGCATTATAAACACCAAGCTGTCAAAAGGTTTCTTTAGACTATAAGGAGTGGGGGGCGGGAAAGAGGGGGATGAAGCGCCATGTGGCACTTGTGGGACCCTTGTGGGGGGGAAATAATTGTGGGGAGTGGAAGGGGGGGAAGGAAATAATATTATATTGTGTTAAAGTTAAAAAAAAAAAAAACTGATCAATAAAAGCATGCCACCTCACCCCCACCCCAAGCCTCACGCCGGTGAAGCCCCTCCCGCCCCCAGCCCCACGCCAGCTTCCACGCCACCTTGCGGTGGTGTTCCCCCCCTTCCCGCCCTCCACTCCGCTTAGTCTTAACTAATTTTGCTTCATATCTTCCTGTTGGATCTTTGACCAATTTGTATATTGTGTCAGAACTTATGCAAGCAAGTACATACCAATCATTGCAAGTGTTGGTGAACATCAACCACCTAATATGGCCTTCATACTTTACGGATCTTAATGTTTTAGTTGCGCTGGTTAGACCATTAGGTGTGGAGGAGGCCCAACTTCCATGCCTTGCCTCCACCTCAGCTGCCACGTCAGCGTGGGGTAGAAGCATCCATGAGATGATGCTCCTAGGAGTGTGAAGGAGGCCCAACACCATTTAATGCTATTTCTTTTTTTTTTTCTTTTTTTTAATTAAATAATATTAATGTTACAATAAAAAAGTTAATATTCTAATATTAATATTAAAAAGTAAATATTACATAAAACCATTACAAATAATTAAAAAAAATAACTAAAATTAAAGTAACATACTCGACATAAAAAAAAAATACAAATAATCTACTCTTGCCCGTTGTTCCAAATATATTCAACCAAGTCTGCTTGAAGATTTTTATGCGTGAACTCGTTATGTAACGAGAACTCGTTTAAATCTTGTTGATGTGGGTTGACAGGCACCGTATTCTCCGGCGGGGCATTCTCGTCATACACACAAATGGCGGCGCCTTCGACTTCATCTCCTTACTCCTCGGCAATAATCTGCGCCGCTTGCCCCACGATGTTTATAACAAAATTTACGGCTTCGTTTGTAGATGACGAACCCGAAGAAGACGAAGACGTCGTAGAAGATGATAACGACATGGTTGTTTGAGGGTTTGTATTTTATAAATATAGTGAGAGTGTTTGAGAGATTTTATAAAAGTGGGAGAGAGTTTTTAAAAATTGTGGGGAAGAATGTGGGATTGTTTTGGTTTAAATATTGTTTGAATTTTTTTTTTTTATTAATCGTCCCAACGGTCAAAAACGTGGTCCCCACCTTTCAAACCGGCCCGGCTTCAACGGCAGGAAAATGCCGGTCTTGCCCATGCCGCGCCTAGGGGGCGGTGTAGCGAGGCCCGGCATCCGCATGATGCTCCTATGCCGCCCCCCACACCCACTGGTCTTATTGATCATACCCCGCCTTCTCGAAAATGCGCCACATGTGTACGTTAGTTGCCCCCTTGAGTAACTGCACCACGTGTTGTACAACAACGCTAACGCCTATGCAGAGCCGGCTTTAAGAATTATCGGTTAGCTATGTTTATTGCTGTTAGTAAGTCGTTCTTTAAAAAATATTTCTTTTATGTAATTTTTTAGGTCTTAATGGTTTATTTTTAGGGCTGTAGACGAGTCGAGTCGAGCCGAGCCAGGCTAAGCTCGAGCTCGAACTTAAACTAGCCAGCTCGGCTTGGCTCGTTTTCCTGGTTGAGCTGAAAAGCCAAGCTCAAGCTAGGCTCGTAAATGTTCGAGCTGAGCTCGAGCCAGCTCGTTATTTTATTATTATTTTTTTACAAAAATTTATAAAATAAAAAACAAAAAAAATAAAAAAAAAATTACAAATATACATGTATATTTTTTTAGTTTTCTAATATTTTAAAGAATGGAAGGCATACTAAAAGTATTATATGTATAATTTGTTTTTTCTATTAATTTTCATATTTTATTAATTAATTAAACTTAAAATGTTAACACTTCAACCTCCTTCCACATATTTTTTTTAATTTAAACATTTAAAAATAAAATTAATACATGTAAATAAAATAATTCGAGCCAGCTCGCGAGCTCACGAGCCAAGACAGGCCTAGCTCGAGCTCGTTTACAATCGAGCCGAGCTGGCTCGTTTTTTTCGAGCTTTTTTCAAGCCGAGCCATGAGTTGCGAGCTTTTTTTTACACCCCTGCTTATTTTTGCTCGACGAAGGCACTTAAATTATCAGAACCGACTTTGGGCGTGGTACACTACCCTAGCCCAGACGTGAACAACATGAAAAGGGAGTGGGCATGAGGGCAGTGATACCTGAAGACTTCTAGAACTCAAAAACCTAACTTCTATTAAAATATAAATTTAATAAATTGTGGATAGTAAAACTACTGTACACAAAAGTGAAAATAAGTATGAAAATCTATATGGCTATGTAGATGTCACAATTACATTTTAACATTGCCAGTGAAAAAAAAAAAAAAAAAAAAAAAAAAAAAAACCATAACACAACCTTAGCTACTACCTAGTTTGTTTGTTTTTTTTGTTTTTGTTTTGCTATACTAAATGGCCCAGCCCATGAGAAAACTTCAGCCCTTTAACCTTATTTTTGTTAAGGTCCACATGACGATTAGGTTTGAGAATAAGCAATGGTCCAAAATCTTTTTTTTTTTTTTTTTTTGGTGCTCTTTTATGGCATGCATCACAATGAGGTAAAAACTTGGCAATGGCTGCCCTTGACGATTTCTCTAAGTTTCTCTGTTTTTTTTTCTTATTAAAGCGTCACATAACATTACAAGTTAGAGATCTCCATCAGCTAACCTCAAAGTCCTATTTTGACTAACTCCCCACATATTTCAAAGACAAGGATTCACCAATGACAATAACTAGGACCCCATGTGAAACATGTTTAAGATTTACCCCACTATGATGTATGTAACAATGAATTACCCCTAAATAAAAACAAAATCCTAAGGTTTAAGATAAATTAATGAGTTTAAAAATGTGTTTATGTTTAATATATGCTTAAACTAAATAGAATCAGTGGGAAACCCGCGCTTCGCGGCGGGCTAAGACTAACAACGTGATAAAAAAATATAGTCATTTGAATTTAAAGAAACACATAAAGGTTATTTTTTTTTTTTTTTTTTTTTTGGGTCAAAGATATTAAATTCTCATTAAAACAAAATGCGAAAGTTACATCATAATAGCAGGTAGACGGGCAACAAGCTGCGCCGCCACCCCCTTTTGAATTGCAAACCCTAGTCTACTAAAGACAAAACCTTGCCCCCCTGGGGATGAAACATTGCTGTGGACGACCCGTTGGACCCTGGTCAAGAAACGAATAGCTTCTGGCGCCAGGGAGTCAAAGGTGTCGAAGGCCAGAGGGATAAAGACATGTTGGTTATCTGCACAAGCTTTAGCGTGTTTATCTACTTTCAAATTATAAAGGTTATTTCCTTTCAAATTATAAAATGCAATATACATAAAGTTAATAATTCTGACCAATGAGGAGGCCCGTCATTATAGTGCACACCACCCTCTTGGAGGCCCATCATGAAAATGCCTCTCCCCCCACGGCCCCACTCCTACGTGACGCCTACGTGGAGGCCCATCAAGAAAATGTCACCCCTCTCTACACCCAATAGTGTTATAAACATATCGAGCAAAAGTTAATTAGACAAAAATACCACCTGAGATCAATCTCCGGCCACCAATGTTCTCTTTAAATTCCGGCCGCACGTGGAAGTTGTCAAATTAAAAAAAAAAAAAGCATAGATTGTGTGGTACATAATGAGCGGTGAAAGATCGCCGGAAAAAGCCAAGAGATGGAGGACCCAACACTGTTCCCCCACCGACAAATGCCGGCTGCCACCATAAAGTCTTTGACGTTTTAGTCAAAATAATTCTAAAGTAGTGACCACCTCTCCATACATTAAAAGTTATTCTATGGAAATTAGTGTAATCAATAATCATATGATCAAATATGGGTCATTAACTTTTAATGTGTTATTATTATTATTATTATTATTATTATTATTATTATTATTATTATTATTATTATTATTATTATTCAAAATGATTTTTTGGTAAGAACTGTGAGAATTAAAGAAGGTTATTTTTTTCGAATTTTTTTTCCATATTATTAAACATGTATATAGTATTGAAATCTAAAAAAAACAAAAAATAAATAAATTTTGGTGTAGAGTGATTACGTAATTGTTGTAGAGTAATTACATAATTACTCTAGTATAAACTAATGTATTTACTTTAATGACGTAATTACACTTTTTTGTATTATTCATCTAGAAAGTATGTTTAAGCACATGGGAAAAAAATTCTAAAAAAAAAATATTTTCCCCCATTTGATTCTCATCGTTCTCACAAAAAAAAACACTTTGTGTTTGATCTTTACTCTTAGGCCATGTGGTATACTCTAACATATGTGGTGTTAAAGGTGACATGGCATGTTAACTTGCATTGTACACCACTCCCTCCTTGTGTTAAAGAGTGTTAAAAAGGTTATGTATTAACATGTTAACATGGTGTTAAAAGTCTACATTAATTTTTTTCCTTTTATGAACCTAAAACTACTAAAAATATATGATTAAGTGAAATTGATGAGATTAAGCCAATTCGTTAGGGTGAAGTGGAGTCAAATGAGAATAAATGGATGATGTGGCATCTAAGTGGAGTTAAGAAGGGTTAAAGTATAACCTAATCCAACCTTTTTACATCACATCAAAATAATCGATTTGGTTGGTGTACATGGAAACTTCCTTAATAATTTTACATCACATGATCAAAACAAAACATGTATCTATATTTACATGTTTTTTTATTAGGATTTCTAAAAACATATTAATTATGTTTTTTTGACTATTTTCTCATCATATGGAATATTAAACTAGGAGTTGTAATTTGTAAATAACCTTCTAGCCTAGTGATAACATGTGTTTATCCTCACCAACCAAAACGACAATAAGTAGATCTCTAGAGTGGGGTGGGTACATTTGTCCAGTGGCGAAGCTTGACCCGAAGGTTCGGGGGTCAGAAGCAGAGCCGGCCTTGGGGGTAGGCGACCCGCACCCCCGGCCGAGGCCCGATTCAAACGAGGGCCCAAAAAAATGTTGGTATAGCCGGGGTCGAATTACAGGCCTACATGCGATCAGAGGGACCCTCCGGCATTAACTAGGAGTTAAGAGGTTAAGTGGAGAAGAAGACCCGAGAGGAAAGAATAATACAGGAATGATTCTTTTATTGGGATAGATTTTGGTGGATATGGGCTTTTTAAACTTAAAGACTTGTTTTTCACAAATCAAGTTTATATGTTTACTGAACAAAATAAATAATACTTTTTAAACTTGTTACCATGCGTAGTGGGGGGCTTTATATATAAAGCACCCCTTCCTGATTGGTCCACGTGGCTGCTGAGTTAGCGTGGAGAGAGAAACTGAAAAAGGGGTGTAGTGGTGGGGCTTTATTTATAAAGCCCCTGAGTTGATTCTGATTGGTCCATTTTTGAAAGTCAAAGCATCTGTCCACGTGTCCCTCTTTGATTGGCTGGTTCCTCTTTCATTTGGCGTTATATATATAACGCTTGGACTGATTTTTGTAAAATGGAGCCCCCCCGTACCGGTGTTGGGGGGCGCTATTTTTTCTTTTTTTCAATATAACGCCTCCACTACGGAGGGTCTAATTGATATATGTTAAAGGGTATGGTTCTCAAGCTCAAGGTTGCTATATATGGTAAAAAAAATGACATATGTTAGTGGAAATAAAAGAAATTCCATTCTTCGTTTAAAAAATATAGTAAGAGTTTCATAAATCTTTGGGTAGCTATATGGGATATCATTTTAATACTATTTTTTGTTTTGTTTATTAATATAATGTTAATCGTCGTTTTGAAAAAAAATCATTTCTTTTATATAATTCGTTAGGCCTAAGGGCCTTATTTTTAGCTTAGCCGAGGCACTTGAATTTTTAGGACCGGCTCTGGTCGGAAGTCACCGGGGGTTCGGAAGTCACTGGTTTCGGGGGGTCGAAACCCTATATTTTTAAAATTTTCTATACGGATACTATATAATCGGAACTTGTACGCGAAAATCCGGGGGGAGGGTCGGCCGCCCCTCCCCGCCCCTACAAACCTGCGCCACTGCATTTGTCATTCAGAAAAAATTATGAAACTAGTTGGATTTTATTTTCTTGCGTTGTGTAACATTTTTTTTTCTACCATAGACTTTTACTAGTATGATATGATATTACAAACTATATAATATTGTATTACAAACCATGTTATACTTTACATGACACATAAATTGTATATGTGTAGTTCATGCACTCGAAATGCCAAGTCCATCATCACTTATCAAAATATAGAACTGTATAAACCAAACATCTTAATCATTCATAGAATAAAACAGATACGCATATCTTTCACTTAATTTCTGGTTTCCTCCAATTTGTTTATGTAAGATGTATCCTGGTCTTGCAAATTAAGCTCCATGAGTGGTCTGCAAATTTTTCACGCACCTCTCCACTTGTCCAGCTTTGATTGAATCACCAAAAAACAGCCCTCAAAAGGCCACTTTTTGGTGTGGAAAACATCACGCTCAAACCATTTTATGACCAAAAAGCCCCTTGGGGCGGTATACCAGCATTTGGGGGTGCTTTTTTTTTTTGCCCATTCCAAGCCCAATACCAACACCACTACACCCGCTCTAATGATCGATTGATTTCAGTATTAATCAATATAAAAATAACAATAATAACTAACTTTTCATACAAACATTTAAAAGTCTACACACATTATTATGTATAAATATCAACATAGTCGGCAAGGAGAGTGGTAGAAGTGCCATTATCATATGGAAGTAGACATCCATGAAGCAAAGTGTATCTACATAATTTTTTTTATGACAATTATTAAAGGGGGAATATGATATCTATATATATTAATGTAGTTTTGACATTAGGGTATTGGTGAATAATAACATTTTATTATCATCTCCAACGACTACTCATCCAGCCCTTTGCACACACACAAGGTGCTAAAAGTTGCTCAAATAGTCTTCATACCCATTATAAGGGTTGGGTTATTCTACAAAGGCTACAAAAAATGAGAAGGGTGAGAAGCCACTAGAAAATGACATGTGTCCAAAGGATTAACAAGTGGGAGGGGTAATTTTGTCAAAAACATATGCACATGCAAGTCACATGTCATTTCCACCTTCATTTTTAAATGCCCGTAACTTTTTTATACGTCATCCGTTTTTTAAAAAAAATTATACCATAAAATTGAGCGTCTTTTTATCTTTAATATGAGTACCATATTGCTATACTTTTGAAAAAAAATTCAAAACCCACTTGCGTATGACACAATGGAATGTAAAACACAATGAACACCAATTAAATATAGGGTATAAAACACAATCAAGAGTCTAGTAAAACACAATGGACGACATACTAAAGACACAATGAATAGAAGACTAAAACAAAATGAATACTTTTGAAAAAAAAAAAAAGTTGAAAACCAGTTGCATAAGACACAATGGATGACATACGAAAGACACAATGAACAAAAGACTAAAATACAATGAATACTTTTTAAAAAAAAATTAAAACCCAATTGTGTAAAACACAATGGACGACATAATAAAGACACAATGAACAGAAGATTAAAACGCAATGAATACTTTTGGAAAAAAAGTTGAAAACCCAGTTGCGTAAGACACAATGGAGATAACGTAAAACACAATGAGTACCAATTAAATATGCAATAAACAATAGGGTATAAAACACAATGAACAGTCTAATAAAACACAATGGACGACATATAAAAGACACAATGAACAGAAGACTAAAACACAATGAATAATAGACTTAAACACAATGAACAACATAATAAAACACAATGTACACCTAAATACAAAACTCATTTGCGTAAAACACAATTAAAAGCATACTAAAAACACAATGGACAAAGTTAAATCATATGTAGACTAAAAAAACATAAATAACATATTTATAAAGCACACATACATACTATAACACAATGAACGTGCAGAAGACACAACGGAGAAAAAAACCCATTTAGCACGAATTTTTTTTTTCAATTTTAATGTAGCAATGTGGTACTCATATTAAAGATAAAAAAACGCTCGTTAATATGGTGAAATTTTTTTGAAAAAAAAATGTCGTATGAAAAAGTTATAGACGTTTTAAAATGATGGGGGGAATTGACATGTGCCTTGCATGTGGAGAGAGAAAGTCAACAAATGTTGTTTTCCTTTTATGCCCTTTCTCTAATTTATTATTTATTTTTTCAAACAAACTAATCTCAACCCTTCAAATATATGATCAATAGATCACAATCCTTCTCACCCTTCCTAGAAAAAGTGTCTTGTGTATTTGATCCTAACCCCCCATTATAAACCATACCATTTTATACATACTTTTCAAATATATAAAGTCAAATTCCTTTTAATTTCACCTAAAAAAAAAAGAAAAGAAAAGATAATGCTACTATTCTAGATTAAAGTAATAATATAATAGTTATCCCTTATGATGGTAAGAAGGATGTCGGGATTACTGATAGTGACGGTTGAGAAAGCTAGTTGATGGTAATCATTGAACGAAGAAGAACCATATATGTTCTAAACATAATTTGTAAAGTACTTCTTTTTTCAGGTTAATCAAACAAGATAAATATTTTCATCATTTTAACTTCTTAAATGATTGTCAAAACCATTGTCATTTGTCAAAATGAATATAATATTATTTACGATGTATTTTGCATAGTAATTTATCTATGATTTATTATAATTATAGATTTTTATACATGTATTTGCAATGTATTATTTAATATTCTCATAAATCTACGATCTTATATCTTGAGTAACCCTTAAGTAAGAAGAAGTGAAGAACCGTTCATACCAAAGAAAGTTAAAATCCTTAAACCAAAAGTAAGGTTATAGACTGTCTTTAAAGTTTCCTTTATATTTTTACCATATTTTTATAATTTTATACCTGAAAGTATGTATTATTGCAATAAAATTCCAATTTTACCCCTGTTATATTACGTCACACTTAGCTTTATTTTATAAGGGCACAGGAAAATGGGATGTTACCCTACAACTTATAAATGAATGTCATGTATGGTGTCATACATTATGGCATTATCTTCAAGGATAAAAGGCCGGGACCTACGTTTTAATATCAAAGGTGTCTCTTTATTAATTATATTATAGGTATTTATTTCAAGTATTAATTCTTGTGAATATATTCTCATTCTTCAAAAATATCATTTATTTTATTACATACACATATACATGCATCTAATCTAAATACATATATACACACACACCGTCAGAACCAAATAATGTATTTTTTTTATACTGGGAGTTGAAAAGAGAGTAAGGTAAAAGTATTCAGTTACATAATATTCTACGTATCAAGGCTAAGGCAAAAAAGGCAAAGCTACAAAGCATGCAAAAGAACAACGAAATCTCAAAATATAACATTCTTTTCCACCACTAGAAAGCGACCTATATAGATGTTGAAAGTGATCATCAATTATAGCTAATGATCAATGATAAATTAGTCCATCAGTCATAATTATACATTAGTGATCATAAGAGTGTTAAAGTGTCAAATGATCACCAATGACAACAATAACTTGGACGTCAGTGGCAACTAAGTTACCAGTGAGAGTTATGTCATGATCCCATTGCTTGTAACAGAAACATTGTAATAGTTCCACCTTTGATTCAGCTCTTCTCCTGTAGATTTCTGCGGATGTAGTCTGCAGACTGCAGATCTTTTTCTGTAGAAAAAAAAAAAACAACACCATAGTTTCCATACATATGCTTATTTGTTCCATCTTGTCGCTCTCACTAGTACATAAATTATTTTTTGAGGTGGTGAAAAAGCGGTTTAGTGACCGCTTCAAAAGTCATCTCTTCATTCAAATAATCATATCATTTATCGAGCAGTTTTAAAACTTCTTAAAAAAATAATTTGGTTTTGAAATATTTTGCTCTTCATACATAATTTATGGTTGATACCCATAAAGTAGTACTATTTGATTTCTTTAAGACATATGATTTAACATATCATCAATGAAAAACTTTCTCATTATTAAACTGTTGCTAACATGAAGAGAGTGAAATTTTGGAAACCTGTAGTTTTTAAGTTATGTCAAACTTTCAGGATGGAAGGCTAAAAGTTTATTCTTGACAGGTAGAGTAACATTGGCAAAAGCGGTCCTAGGGGGGCTTCCTAATTATTTATCGCTTTTCAAAGCCCCTATTGGTGTGGTCGAGTCACTCGAAAAAATTAGAAAAACTTTGTGCAGGGTTTAAAAAACGGGATTAGATCCATTAAATGGATTGCTTGGGGCAAGATGCTTAGGCCTAGAAAAACATGGGGGTTTAGGTATAGAAGTTACCTAATTCGAACTTGACGTGTGCGGCAGTACGCATTATTTAGCATTGATTTTACACACGTTTTGCTTTAATATTTATAAAAATGGTTTAGACCTTAACATTAAAACATACACAAAAAGGCAAGTGTACCCTGTCATATATTTAGTAAGTACAGATAAGAACCAAATATCAATCTATTCCCGATTTACCGGTAAAAGATAATTGGAAGTTTGTTTAACTAAATTAATTCTAAAACAGTAAATTAACATATGTAAGACTCCAAATACAAAATATAACTATAATATACCAATCCTAGCATGTCATCTATATATATCATATGATATAAAGGCATGTGATCAACATTCCCATTTTCCGACAATTAGTATCCCTTTCGGGAATCCTAACATGACAACTATACAGAAAGCTAACACGAATACACACGTTAACCACCTTAAGTTGTTTATTAGCGAGCAGTTGATATGATCTTATGCAAATCTTCTAAAGATAAGTTAGTCATCTGTTAAGAGTTTTCTAACCTCACTAATCAAGGAAAGCGATACTGAAAACACAATAGAACCACCTAGACTAGCATAAAGTAGATCATTTCACAACCTATTCCATTTTACCAACTTTGAACACGGAACTACTAAGATCGCTATTTTCACCAAAATAAATAGCAAAGATAATCAACCGTGTCAAAGATCAGTAACAACACCATTAAGCTTTTAAAACCCTTATACGTGCCGATAAGCATTTCTAATTATTATTCGACTGATTTTAACCAAACCAATACCCGGTTACAGTTTCATGGTGTAAACTTATTAACAAGTTAACTAGTCTACTACCGGTTGATTAAACGGACGGTTTTTCAACATGTATCCGACTAACACAAATGGTAATCATCAAAGTCAATCAAACATAACTGCAAATCCATTAACAATGAAACAAGGTTGCATTATGATCATCAAGATTAAAACATGAAAAACGCCAATATCATACAAGACATGATTAAACTACATAAACGATTGCTTTTACATACTAAATACTAGTGTTTTTGCCCGTAGACGTACAATCTATAACATAAACATCACATACAAACCAAAATATTAAGATTTGAACAACTTAATAGTCTATAGATCAAACCATAAATCTTGAATGTGAAGGATTGGATGATGATAGATGATACGGATGAGTTCCCGAGCTTGTTCCCCGCCTTTACAGCAGTCCTTCAGCCCTGGAAATCGCCCCAAATCGCCCAGAAAATACCCAACATTTGATCAGTGAGTTCTGCTATGTATTTATAGAAATTTTGGTTTTGTGCACGGTCGCGCACCTAAAGTGCATGGTAGTGCACTTTAACTTTTGACGTGACAGACAAGTTGGCTATTGGTTCCTGAAAATATCTTGGGTTTCGCATGGTCGTGCACTTAGGGTGCACGGTCGTGCTGATCAGGTTGCGTCCGAGAACATTGGCTGCACTGCCTGGTGCACTGGCAGTGCAGCCGAGGAAAGTGGGTCGCACGGTCGACCGCACGGGAGAACTGATCTGTGTGTCCGGGAAACTGGTGTGCACTAGCAGCTGCACTGGCAGTGCAGCCCCTGATGTCCGAGTCAAATGAGTCTGCACGGCCGTGCAGAAACCTTGCACGACCGTGAACCTGTTCCAGATTCTCCTGATTGTGCTGCAACTGTCCGTTTAGTCCAGATTTCATCCGATTTCTTCAACTTTGTCTTTGGCGCGTCGTTTAAGACCTGCAATAAACATATAAAGCGGTTTAGGTACCGAATTCGTGCAATTATGGTCGAAAACGCGTAATTTGGGAGTTCAATCGGGGATTTATATATGTATATTTTAACGTATATCAGAACTCTCCTAGCTCAACAAGTTTGTTAAAAGTTATATAGTAACATGACTTGAGCAATATTCTTTATAGATATTAAACAGGAAACTACGAATATGGATGGTCGGTCTACAGGCTACTTGTAAAGCCCACTAAATAAATAGGGGTTTTAAATATAATATGTAAGGTTTAAACCTAACTCAGTTCTAACGGTTTTTAAACGGACTTGTGGTTCTAAACAGAACAGAACCAAGAACCGTTTTCACCGAAATTTAAGAACTGAAACCAGACCCTAAATACAAGATACGGTTCGAATCTAGCGATTCAGTTTTGGTTATACGGTTTTGGCAGTTCGAAACCGTTAATTACTCAGCTGTAATAGATACCACCAAATTAATTAGCTTTTGAGTTAGAAAGGGATCTTCATGAAGGTGTGGAATTAAGAAAATTAGCCCAATTGAAGCAATTATTACCACATGTCACTTTTCACAACAAACGCACTTTGTTCTTGATGCGGGTTAAAGGAAGAAACTACATTTCACGTAATTCGGGATTGCTAGATTGCTATAGCTATTCGGTGGGCGATTTTAACTTGGATCAAAATTCCTTTTCCAGCAGGAGACTTGTACACATTCAACAATTGCTCGTGTTGGCAAAAGACTTTGAAGGGTCCAACGGGTGATAGAAAATAATCGGAGGCGCGCTCTTGGTTACGGTTTGGGAAATTTGAAAGGCACGAAATGAGAAAACATTTAATAACCACCGCATCCACTTCAAACGGACGGTGGACCTCATTAAAGAAAACACATATTTATGGATCGCTAATAGATCAAAGTATGTTAACTTGGATTGGGATAGAAGGTGTGATTTCAATATTAGTGATATAATCATGTAACTTTCGGAGTTTCCCGGTTCTTTATATTTATATAGAAATTTCGTCATTCCAAAAAAAAAAAGTTAATCTGTTACTAGCATGTTGCTCAGTATGTAGCCATGTTTATTTTAAATAAGTTTAAAGTCCCTAAGATTTTCTCATAATAAACTAATATTACTCATGAGCTCAAATATAGGAATGAATCGAAAGGCTGAATATGGGATTGAGTTAGTTTCACGACATAATTGTAAAACTTGGTACAACACCAACTTGAAGGACCCGAACCACTGAGATCATAACACAAGGTATCAAAGTAGTAAATTTGGTTTAAATTGGTCTACACAAGTCTTATAGTTTTGAACTTTGGTTTATCCACATGTTTAGTTTTAAACTTTGTTTTAGTATTTGAATATGATTATAAAAATTGCATGGAAAAAAAATAAAATAAAATAAAAAATCCTCCAATCAATAAGGTTTTAGTTACCTCCAAGTTTAATAAGTGGTATCAGATCCAACCTAAAGGAAGAGCAGGAAGCGATCGAAGGTTGAAGGAATCCGATCCAGGTGTAGCCACTCTAGTCGAACACGATCCAGTAAGCAAAATGGAGAACGAGAAGATGGCTGAACTTCAGGTCGTAGGTGGAATCAAGAAACTGAATCAAGGTAACTACAAGACATTGTCAACTTGTATTAAGTCCTATCTTCAAGGACAGGACCTCTGGCTATACACATAACCGGTGATGCCAAAACGACCCCATAGCTCCCCTGGGGCGGTGTGCCCGCCCACTACACACGCTAATAATAGATTATCGATGATCATGATTATTTTGAATTTTGACTGAATTAATAAAACTAAAGGAAAATCATCAAAATAGCCCGTTGACCAAGCCACTTACGAGAATAGCCCCCTCCCGTCTTTTTGGAAAGACGGTTCACGTTTCCCAATCCCGTCTGAGGCGTCTCCCGAGACGGCTTGGTTTTCAACCAATAAAAGTGCAACACGTCTCCGGTGACGTATCCGGAGACGTCTTGTATGCCGTCTCGTGATTCCCAAGACGTCTCCGGTGTCTTCATCGTCGCTTCAGTTCCCCATGTCCCGTCGTTTCAATTTCCTGTGTCCCCTCTACCACCACCCTATATATACCATGAACCTCCGTCTCATCTCCGTCCCTAACTCCGTCCGAAACTCCTCCTCTACCACCACCCTAAAACCGTTTCCTTTTTACAAGAATATGGCACCAAGTCAATGGACGGAAGAACAAGAAATAGCCTTAGTAGTAGCCTGCCAACTTGTCGAAGACAACCCACACCCGACTAACAAGTGGTACCGAATTTTAAATGAGTACAATCGGTTGGTGGGAGGCTCTAACCGAAGCATCAAGTCACTAAACTGTAAGTAGAATGACTTGAAGACCAAGTGTCAAATCTTCAACGCGCACCACAATCCAATGCTTCGAGCGGTACCCTCGGATATGCCCGAATACGTGGCCATCCGATATACCCAAAAAGAGAATGAGTCCAAGGAAGACAAACAATTCAAACACGTCTCTGCTTGGCAAATGATGAGGGATAGGCTTAACGCGCAGCCTATGTTTATTTTATTTTTATTTTCTTTGTAATGTTTATGTATTTATTTTATCTCGTTTAATCGAATGAATATTTTATTTAGAATTTTATTTAACAGTTAATCGAAACCCAGCCGGAGACGTCATAATAAAATTATAACTAAAATTATAAATCTGACATGATTATTAAAATTATAATGAAATACTTTTAATCAAATAAAATTATAACATAAATTTTATAAATCTGAAACGTCACCGGAGCCGTTTTCCAACCCTGGAAAAGACGTCTCCGGAGACGTGTTGCACTTTTATTGGTTAGAACCCAAGCCGTATCAGGAGACGCCTCAGACGGGATTGGGAAACGTGAACCGTCTCTCTAAAGAAACGGAAGGGGGCTATTCTCGTAAGTCCCCGGTCAAAGGGCTATTTTGATGATTTTCCCTAAAACTAATATATGTTTGGAGAGGATTATATATGAAGCAGCAATGCCGATGGATAACATGGCGGTAGCGGAGGCGAAGGGGTGGAGCAGAGGGCGGGGCCGGCCAGTCCACTGTGTGTAAATCAAATCTGTACTGTCATTTTGCATGTGCATGTTTCTGCTTCAATCTCTATTTCAAACCTCTTATCAAAGCTTCCTCCTGTCTCTTTGTCTAGCTAGCTTAGGGTAAAATCTTATTATTATTATTATTATTTTATTATATTAAAATTTTAAATTTAATATTTCCTTCAAAATTTTCAGTAATAAGTTATGTGCTAGTATTATTACAATATATATATATATATATATATATATATATATTTGTAACTAGCTTATACCCCGGGAGCGTCCCGGGTTGAGAAATCTAAGTAAAGTGAATAAAATTAGAAGTATCTAAACTATAAAAATGGCATCTATGTATCAACTTACATTAGATACTTTAAAAAAAATACCAAAAGATCCATTTCACCTTACAATATCAACACCTAAAACAGAATATTAAGATCCCAAGCACTTCAAGGGGACATAGATTGTTTAGCACCAATACATTCAGTCAAAGGTCTTTAACTGCATATAATAAGATTTGAGCTATTTCAGAATATGGTAGAAAAAGAAAACATAGCAATTATCTGTTGGAGAGCGTCCCGGGTTGAAATATCTAATATGACAACATAATTAATGACTTGCCAATATATGATTAATGAATATTATTATTATTATTATTATTTTAAACAAATCTTTGTCATAAGTTATCATATTATAATATTAAAAAAAGGGTAATTGGGTCGGGTATCACCTAATCCCAGGCCCGACCCAAACCCACAATTTTTTTAAACTAATTCCAAACCTGACACAATACCTGCCGGGTTACAAAAAATAGTCGTTTTTTTTCTTCGTTTTTTATATAGCACTATGGTACTCGTTGGAAAGATAATAAAACGCTCGTTAATTTGGTGTACTTTTTTTCTTTAAAAAATCTCGTGTATAAAAGATATTAACGTTTAAAAGTTATGGAGGAAACATTAGAGATAAAAATCTAATTTTGTTTTTAAATTTTAAATTATTATTTTCCTAAAATAAAGGCCTTGCCACATAGGATGACACATGGCACACTTAATAAAGAGAATGCCCTCTTTGATTGCCATGTCATTAAAATGGCTTTGGTTTATTATATGTATAGATAGATATTATGTAATTGTCAGATATAAGTTTTGTCCATGTAATCATGAAATACGTACGCAAACAGGCTGTGTATTCAATTTTACTTATTAAGGGTGTGAAGTTTAGGTTCAGTATACAAAATTTTGTCGAGCATTTTTTTTCGTAAATATGATAATTTGTGTAAGTACAAGGTAATTAAGTACTCAAACACTAAAACTTATACATTCAAAGACAATTCAAACTATTCATAAATAGTGGCATAGGCTATAAACAAACCAAACGTCCATCGAACAGTTTGTGAAATGTTTGACTAGAATTTCGTTTGTGTTCGTTCGTTTGATAAATGAACAAACACAAACAAGAAAATTTGTTCGTTTAGTTAAACAAACAAACATGAACAGAGGTTGTACTTCGTTCATTTATGTTCGTGAACGTTTGGTAACATATTCGTGTTTGTTTGTTTGTGTTCGATAGTTCAAGCTTAAAATGATAATTTTGTGTTTTATTATGAGACATTATGTGATCAACTTTATGTCAAGTCTATTTAGGTAATTAGATACGCATATTTTGGGTGAACAATGTTCGTGATGAAATTTTCGGAATTTAATATGTGTTAGTTTGTATTCGGTTTTATTCATTAATGGTTGTTTGTGTTCTTTTACGTTCATTGGTGTTTTTTTTGTGTTCACTTTTGTCCGATACTTAAATTTAACAAATAAAGACAAATGAACACGAACACGTTCATTTCCATAACAAGCTAACACGAACAAAAACCTCGTTCGGTAATTGTTCACGAACAGTTCGTGAACACATTATTTTCTTAACAAACAAACACAAACAAAACATCTCGTTCGTTAAGTGTTCATGAACAGTTCGTGAACACGTTATTTCCTTAACAAATGAACCCGAATAAAACCATGTTCATAGTCGTTTAGTTCGTTTAGAACAAAGGATGTGACTTGCAAGTTTTTCTAAACATAAAGGTTGTTTCCGTACATTTTTAACGCTAAATAACATCCGTTGAAAAATTATGTAAACTTAATTTACACTATTATAAAATACCTTAATTCTTTCACATTGATATATCACTACACAATTTTTATGCAAATTGAATGTTATTGAGTATATATATACTCATCAAAAATTAAATAACATGAAACTGACTTTCGTTTAACTGACACGATAACCTATTACAATAAATGATAGGAATATCGATCAAGATGAATATATGTTGTTGTTATATGATATAAGTTTATTAATCTATAAACGTAATTTTTTTTGTTATTATCTGTTCCGACACTCTGTTGCCAAAGCCAACCCCCCCATACCTCAAACACTATTAATTTCCAAATTTGCAAGAGTGTCAAAGGCAATAAATGGGGGAAAATCATACAGGGCGTTATCATTATTTCGTGCTGGTGCATTTAGCTTGCAGGGAATGAAAAGATCTTTCAAAACAGGGCGATAACGGGTAGAGTTATCATTAGTATTATCAAAGAGTTGTCGTTTTTTTGGTTGAATCATAGATCTAGGTATAAGAATTTGTCGTGGGAAGATTGGGCCAAATACCCGTTGTATATGATGTAATGTTTCTCGTCGGTCCTCGCTTTCAAGACTTCGTCGAGTTTGGTTGAATGAAATTGAATATTTTTTAAAAAAAACTATTAATTTCTAAATTGACAACTTTGGTACGTTTTAGGTAATTATGATCGTGTTATAAATGAACGAAGATAGACAATAATTGAACAAAGTTTGGCAGGAAATGTTATGTGGCATAGAAAAGAGTTAAAAAGAAAACAAATACTCTTAATAATCTATAACTTTTAATAAAAGAATTGAGTTTGTGTGAGGTGGCACTAGCTGATTACTTCGGGAGTGTCCTGGTTTTAAAAATATCTAATATGACTTAATAAAAAAGGATAAAAAAAAGTAAACAGTCTCAACCACTTTTAATGCTAAAAAAGTTGTTCTAATGTTTATACAATGAAAAGGGGCTCTCATGCTGCGTTCCCAGCATATTAAAAAAATCACAACCTCTTTTAATTTTAAGCATATCGTTATAGCACATGAACATAGGCAATTCATATATGTAATAGTAGGTTTAAAAACATATATACTATCATAACACGATTAGTACTTGTCTATATATGATTAATAAATCACCTAAACACATGTGTTTTTTTTTTTGCGTGAACAAAAACTCACTAAAAAACATTTTTTTCGTTTTTTGTATAGCACTATGGTGCTCGTTGGAAAGATAATAAAGCGATCGTTAATTTGGTGTAATTTTTTTTTCAAAAAAAAATTCATACATAAAAGTTACTAATGTTTAAAAATTGTGAATGGAAAATAAGGAAAAAATAAAGATAAAAAATTTAATTAAAATATTTGAAATTTTAAAATAATAATTAACATTTAAAAATGTGAGAGAAAAATAAGGAAAAGATATTAATTAACATATTTGAAATTTTAAGATAATATAGATATAGATTTTATTTAAAAAAAATTTTAAAAAATTTATCTTTTATTTAAAATAATAAATTCAATACTATCACCTGAAAGTGTCACATGGCACATTCAATGGGGGTTGAGATCACCATTGAATGCCACCTCAAAGAAATTCAATTCTTTTATTATAAGTTATAGATTATAGATTCAATTGAATGTGTCATGTGGCATCATGTGAAGTTTTCTTTTAAATTTATTTATTTTGTATTTTTAAATAAAATATATCTATATTGTCTTAGAATTTCAAATATGTTAATTAATATCTTTTCCTTATTTTTCTCTCAAATTTTTTAAATGTTAGTGAACTATTAATTATTTTAAAATTTTAAATATGTTAATTAATATTTTTATCTTTATTTTTTTTCTTATTTTCCGCTCACAATTTTTAAACGTTAGTAACTTTTATGTATGACATTTTTTTGAAAAAAAAAATTACACTAAATTAACGATCACTTTATTATCTTTCCAACGAGCACCATATATAGTGCTATACAAAAACGAAAAAAATGTTTTTTTTAGTGAGGTTTTGTTCATGCAGAAAAAAACACAATGTATTTAGGTAATTTCTTTATCATATATAGGCAAGTCACTAATCATGTTACGCATAGCGTGTCGTAAGCGTTTGTCATTAAGGCGTGTCATAAACGCATGTCATGAAGGTGTGTCATTAATGCGTGTCATAAAAGGATGACACGCAAAAGCGTGTCATATTAATTTTATGACCATGCCTATAATGACTCTCTTTTGCGTGTCATAAACCCCCTTTTATGACGCGCATCTCTTAAGTAATATTAGATTTTTCAACCCCGGGACACTCTCGGGGTAATCAGCTAGTTAATCATATGTTAATCCTTCAAGAAGGAGTGTTCGGTGGCCTCAAACATTTGCAGGATGTGTGTGTGGCGATTTTGTTGAATCAGTCGATCATTTCTTCATCTTGTGTAAAACGAGTTTCTTATACATACACATAATCATATATCAATAAGGTTGTTCACGAGCCGAGCCAAACCGTCAGTGGCGAAGCTTAACCCGAAACTTCGGGGGGTCGGAAGTCACCGGGGGTCGGAAATTACTAGTTTCAGGGGGTCAAAACCGTATATAACAAAAAATTTCTATACGAATACTTTATAATCGGAACTTCTGAGCGAAAATTCAAGGGGATCGGCCGCCCCTCCCCGCCCCTAAAGAGCTCCGCCACTGCAAACCGTAAGACCCTTTGCTCATCCTTGACTCGTTTTCAAACCGAATCGAGCTGAGCGGCTCATTTACAACCAATATGAAAAGCGAGCGAACATTTTTTGAGCGACCGTCGAGCAAGAAATGAGCAGAGAGTAATTTGGACAACCATGAAATTGGGATGTTTTCTTTAATGTTTTCGTTGTCGAGTGACAACTAAGGTCGTCTAATAAGGACACTGATATTGATTTTCAAGTGTCCAAGAATGAGGCTTGGGTTGAGGCTGGTGAGGTAATGATCATGCTTCAGAGAACAATTGTCGCATTTTGTCGTAGGGTGATATCAAGCTAAGTGACGATTAGCAACAGACGACTAATAACATAAAGAAGTCAAGGTTGTCACATTATGACTTAGGGTTTTACTATTAAGATTAGTGTTAAAATTTTATTTGATAAAACGGGCTAGTCATGTTTTATTTGCATATATTATGCCAAATATTTTGTATAAAGCTATAAATATTACTATGATTTGTGGGTATATATATATATATAATTATTATAGATAAATAATAATTTATTCAAGTCGAACCGATCTGAACGGCCCTTTGCTCGTGCTTGGCTCATTTACAAACCAAACCGAGCCGATCGGTTTATTTAAAACCGAGCGGACGAACTAATGAGCATTTTTCAAACATTTTTCAAACAAGCGGTGAGCGAGCCATAAGCGACGAGTGATTTTAACAGCGCTAGATATCAAGGGACAGGTAAACATTTTTTTCAACCAGTAAATCATGAAATCATTTATTAGGGGGCATGAGGCACCTAGGGCTTGAGGGATGGGGCTTGGAAAGCCACGAGGCTACACCGCCCCTATTGGAGCTTGCAATTAAGGCTAGTTTTTGGGACGTACTCTGGAACATGAGGGTTGAGAAACAAGCCGAAGAAAGACAATAAAAAAATAGTTTTTTAGGTTTGGACCATTTAATTAGGTGTGTGTGATTGGTAGGTATGGTAAAATAGTGGGGTCCTTGGTTTCAGGATACGTTGGGCTAGGCGTTTCCAGTGTTTAAGCTACATTAGATTAGTTTAGGTTTAAAATGACATGACACTGTGTGATTGGTGGTCACGGGACTGCACGGGGCTTGTGCCCCGCCCTCCCTTAGGCAGTAAAAATCAAATAAAACATGCATATTGCATATGCGTTTGATAATAAGGGCATGTGTAGTGTGGGGGGGGGGGGGGCTCTATGGTGCTCTATAGGGAATAAAAAAATATTATAAAGTAATAGAAGGGGATTTATGGGGCTTTATGAGAAAAGAGAGGTGTAGTTAGGGCTGCAAACGAACCGAACGAACACGAACAAGGCCTTGTTCGTGTTCGTTTGTTAAGGAAATCATGTGTTCACGAACAGTTCATGAACAGTTGCCGAACTAGATTTTTTGTTCGTGTTCGTTCGTTAAGAAAACACTTGTGTTCGTGTTCGTTTGTGTTCGTTTGTTAATTTTGTTCATGAACGCACGCGAACATAAACGAACATTAATGAACACAATGTTCATGAACACAAACGAACACAAAGAAATGTTCATGAACAGAAACAAACATAAACGAACGTGTATTAACTTTGAAATAAGATATAATTCTTAAGAAATCATCTAGATCTACCCAAAATATAACTAAATTATCGAAACATATTTACCTCACATATATTATTTATTTGGGTAAATAAAAGAAAATAAAAAGTTATAAAAATTAAAAACCCTAGTAAACTATCGAACATAAACGAACGAACGCGGCCTCTGTTCATGTTCGTTCGTTCACGAACATAAAAATTTTTTGTTCGTGTTCGTTTATTTATTAAACGAACGAACACAAACGAACTTCCCGCTGAACAGTTCATGAACTGTTCGCTGAAAGTTCAGTTTGTTTGCAGCCCTAGGTGTAGTGGGAAGGGGCTCCATAGGCTTTATAAATGATTGGGTAATTATTGTTTGTTTATTTAAATAATAATTTTAATAATAGTAATAATAATAATAATAATAATATTATTATTAAAAGAAAATTTATTAAATTAAAAAATAATATGAAATATTTAATAGTATTTAATAGGGTAAATTACACAATTCGTCCTTTAGGTTTGACCCATTTTTCAGTGGATGCCCTTTCGCGTTTCAGTTGATGAGATTCGTCCTTAACAATCTAAAATCTTACACCCACTGTCCTAAGGGCCTAACCCAGTTAAAATTTTCAGTTAACTGTGGTTATGTGCCTTGCACATGAGGGTAAATTGGTAATTTTACTTCTCTCTCTCCCTATATCTAACTTCAACCACCACCACCCAATCCTGAAAACTTTCCTTCCATTAATTCCAAACCTGCAATTGAAAACATTTCACCCTCATCTCTAACTCCAAACAAATCCTATCTCCTCCCATATCCAACAACAAGAAGAAGAAAACCATCAGTGATGGGTTCTTGGCTGGTTCAATAAGAGGATTCACGAGGATGGAAAAATAGAACCTGAGGTGAAATTAATAGGAATGCTTAGCTTAGGAGCTTTACAACCTGGTGAATCTAGAAAATATGGGACTACAATTGCTCTTGGATTCACGAGGATGGAAAAAAAATGCCCTAAGGAAGGTTTCCGGGTGTGGTTCGATGTTGAAGGGTTTCGGGTAGAAGGATGGTTACCGGAGCAAAAGAACTTACCGGGGATAATAAACAAGGAGGAGGGAGATATGGTGGTGCTTACCGGAGAGAAGGAAAGAGGGCGGTGGTCGGCGGCAGCCGGTGATGGTGACCGGGGAGGAGCTTTCGGGTGTGTAAATATTGTATTTGTTTCAGCAGAGGGTCAAGAAGAAGAGAGAGAGAGAGAGAGAGAGAGAGAGAGAGAGAGAGAGAGGGGGTCTTTTTTTATTTTTATATATAAGTGAAATTACCAGACTACCCTCATGTGCAAGGCACATGACCAGATTTAACGTTAAATACTAACCAAGTTAGGCCCTTAGGACAGTGGATGTAAGATTTTAGATTGTTAAGGACGAATCTCATCAACTGAAACGCGAAAGGACATCCACTGAAAAATGGGTCAAACCTAAAGGACAAAATGTGTAATTTATCCTATTTAATATTAGTTAAAAAATAATATTTAATATTAAATAAAAAATAATATTCAAACGACTAGTTTTCAAACGCTTACTATTCAAACGACTAGTTTTTAAACGGTTACTATTCCAACGACTAGTTTTCTAACCCTATAAATACAAGACCAACACCAATTATCAGTCACAATTATCACTCAAACATTCAAAGATATAGGTGGGGGTTATCCTAACGAACCTGCCGGACGTTCCAATCTCCGGCGATACTCTCGCCGCAGACGTCGTCTACCATTTTCATCTCATCCTTCTCCTCCCCAACCAATCTTCTCTTCTCTTCTCCTCTTCCTCCTCAACCAATGTTCTCTCCCCCTCCTCAACCAGTGTCATCTCCTCCTCCTCCTCGAGTAGCTCTCATTCCTCCTCTACCAGGTTACACTCCCCTAAATTCAGATGCTCCTCTCACATATGAGGAATATATCTTGGCTCTAGACTACACCGTGGCTGTCATGGGAGTGGGGTAGCTACGACTGGTGGAGACCCAACCCAACCTCACTCTAAACTCTCCTGCTCTGGACCCATATGAGGAAGGGTATGAAGCATATATGAGTATGGATGATGAACCATACTATATTCCTAGTCCTGGCTATGGATGCATCTACTCGGATGCTAGGTCGGACAGTCGTGATAGCGATCATTCCGTGTCCTCGCCGGAGTACACACTGGAGGATTGGAATAACTATTCTCCGTAGAAGAAATTTAGGTTTAATTATGTAATGTTTTAATAACTAATTTAGGACTATGTAATGTTTTCATTTAATAAGTAATTAGGATTATGTAATGTGTTTATGTAATGTTTTAATTTAAATTTTATGTACTCTTTTTAAGTATCATTGTCTAAACTAAAATTAAACATTAAAAATAAACATTAAACATTAAAACTAATAATTAAACATTAAAACTAAATATTAAACATTAAATCTTGAAAAAACACTAAACATTAATAATTAAACATTAAAATAACGGATCAATTGCCATGATAGAAGATGGGTGATGGCAAACTCGACTCCGTACTACTGCTGGTAGACGTCTTGTGTGAGTTGGATTGCCATTTGTGTGCTAGTGCCATGGAGCGCCTCCATCGTCGCTTGAAAGAGGGTGTTCCATGGATTAATCTTTGAGCGTACGAGATGCCACTTAGTTGCGATGTCATCAATGGAGCGGTTGTTAGTTTGGCTTATTCGATTGTAATCCTGCAACATATTGCGCCAAAAATCAGCCCTATTGCTTGGCGTATTCCCTCTAACGTTGATCCAGGCCATCACCAACTGCATCTGCTCCTGATTAGTCCACAGTGCCATACTTCGGATCAGTGTTTTTGTTTCGGTTTGTGTTTGTGTTAATATGTGTATGTGTTATATATATGTTTGTGTTAAAAGGGAGGGGGGGGGGGGGGGGGTAAAGCAACCGTTGCTTTCATTAAATGGGCCAACGTTCGAAATTCAAATGGTCCCAACGTGCATCTTCAGTCTGATAGCGCTCGCCATGACCATAACATTCCAAGTCATAGCGCCTCAATAGTGTCGGGAGGTGATGTTCCCGACACTATGAAGGTGCAAAACGCCCCATAACGCTTGGTCATGAAGCCCCTGTACATCCGCTAAAAACAAAAACAGTTTAGAAGGAGAGAAGTCCACTTCGGGAAAGAAAAAGGCTATTAAAAGGTGAAGTGACATTTATAGACATGAAATTCTAATGTCTTTTTTTTTAATATAACCCACTGGGTTATACTCGCGCTCCTAGCAGGGACAGTTCGACCTCCAAAAAATATTTAAATATAAAGTACAGGAATGTAATTTCGTAATTAGGGAACAAAACAATGAGTTGCTAGTAGGAGTGGAAAAACGTTTTAATCAACAAAGGCTGATTGGTAGTCACCACATGATTTAAAAGATCATGATTAACCATCTAGCACTTTTAGCATTATTTACTAATTTATCCCGATTGCTAATTGTTGTTATTTTTTAATGGGTCAACGAAACTTTTATTCAACAAGCTAGCAAGGAGCTAGCACACAAAACCCGGGGAAACCCCCCCCCCCCCCAAAAAAAAAAAAACAAAAAAACAATCCGACAATAACAAACACCAAAAAATCCCCAAAAAACAAACAAGAAAACCACAACTACCCCATACGAATACTATCGAATCTACCCCAAGACTCCCACGACATATTAGACATTTTTGCTCGATTTGTGATCCACAGGTACGACATAACTTTTATCTCATCCAAGATTCTGCTAACCGAAACCTGTTTTGCGTTAAAAACAAGGTCGTTTCTAGCCCTCCAAATACTCCAAAACGTCGTTAGAATAACCCCATGAAACGCTTTCTTTTGTCGGTCCCCCGACTTTGCCGAAAGGTAATTGTTATATGCCTTATGTTCAAGACTTGATGTAAAACTATTATCTAACATGAGGTTTTACTGAAAGCAACCTCTATTTATACGAGGTATAGGTAAGACTGTCTATATCTTACCATCCTCAGACTCTATCTTAGTTTTGCTATTTGATAGATTTACTAAGTATGATGATAATAATGTGGAGGACTTCACTAAAATATATTTATAAAAGTTTATATTTTGTATCAACGTCGGCTCCTGTGTATTATATGTACCAACTAAAAAGCCAAGGATTTGGGTCCTATAAAAAACCTGACCCGAGGTTTTTATTTTTATTTTTTTTATTAATAATGTAGGGCTTCATGCTTTGAGACTTTTTGACACTTCAAATCCTTATTACTAGATTATATCGTTCGATTTGGTTTGGTTCGGTACAGTTTGAGTTTTGAGACCCGCAACTTGTTTACATTATCCCTAGTTTCATCCATGACTTAATTAGTTAAAATATCCAAGAATCCATGCAATATTCTACTATAGTTACCAAAACTATTCTACATTTTAGAGTAGTTGATGCAAGTGCTATTGAAACGTTTAAGACCACGTGAAGTGGGGCTTTAAATTTAAGACCCCTTTTAATGATTGGTTCATGTGATAGATGAGTTCGCATGTGGCTTAAAATGAAATGGGGTACAAGGGACTTTAAATTTAAGACCCCTATTAATATTTTATTTTATCTTTTAAATTAAAAAAATAATAAAATTATAATAAAAGGAGAGAGACATTGGGGGAGATGATGTGGCAAACCTTGATTGGGTTTTGATTTGGCGCTAAAGATTTAAAGCCCCCAACCAATTTTCAATTTTAAGCCCCCCCCCCCCCCCCCCCATTTCGGTGTTGGGGGCGCTAATTTGGTTTGAGCGCTCACACTCACGTCCCACTACGGATGCTCCAAGCAAAGTATATGATTTTGCCTTTTCTCATTCTGTTGATTTAATTTAAAAACTCCTTGATTAGGACATTATAACATGTTAAAAGAGTGTATGATTAAAAGAAAAAGAAAAAAAGTTCTAAATCAACAATAACATGATTAGTCATTATTCAAAATCAACATGAAAAGATTTTTGTCGGATTGTGTTTAGGTAGTGGAACAAAATGAGGTGGACCAAACCTAAATGTTTTTAATGTGCAAGCAAAGGCTCCAACTTTTCTACACGTTCATGCATGGTTTCAAATTCCAGGTTTTCCAGGTGATTTGATCTTCCAGCCTTCCAGGCTATGCCATTTTGATCGATCAGTTAGTTTTTGAGGGCGGACCGACCTGTCGATCAGTTGCATTGAACCGGGAAGTGTTTGAGTTGATGGTTCAGTTGACTATCCGGTTTTCAAAACATTAGTTAAAACATTGGGTATCTAATTATAACATGTTGCCCATCTATTAGATATGATAGTGCGTTTGCACACATTCAACCATCTTTTTCAAGAAACCCTACACGTTTCACTCACAAAAAGCTAGCCATATATGCCCATGCACATTAAAATCCAAATAAAATTGGGACCACATTATTGAATTTCGTTGAAGTGTGTCCATCTAGGGATAAGTTACACATGGTGGTGAATGGTGATCGATCGATGTGTAGTTGCATTCAGTACGTGTTAGCCAACTATATATTGTTAGACCATATGTAATGGTCACATGAATTCATGCCCTCCATTCCATGTGTAACAATCTGATTGGTTTTCAAAAAAGGTGAGAATTCTACGCCGTGGAAATTTTCACGGGAAGGCAAAAAAAAGACGCAAAAACGCCCCGGGGGCGGTGTGGGACATTTTCTGGGTGTTTTTTGCCCCTTTCCACGCCCAATTTCGTTTCCATTATGCATCGTCTTATTATTGTACAATCTATAACTTTTTTAGAACGACAACACACACTTACTAATTCCACATCATCTTATAACATCCACATTAAGTACCCACAATGAAGTTAATTTGAACTCTGACCACTTCATTGAGGGGATTCTACAATTTCATTGACCAAAGGCCTTTTACATGACAAAGTCCAAAATTATCCTACAATAAATATAATAAAAGATTTATGGAAATGGAAAATTAATCAATTTCTGATAGTTAATGGTCTAATATTTAGAAGTACATGAATTCACCATGATAAATGTCTTTACAAAGTGCCAAATATGTAGGTCTAAATCAGTATCAAAGTATTTACGTTTCCAATAATGCACAGATTCGCAAATCAATTTGGAATCTTGAATAAGTTAAAACTGAACGAAAGCATGATTATACTATACCCCAATATTGTTCAACAAAGTACAAAACTAAATACCTGAAGCTCAACTGGGTTCTATTCGTCAATGTTATTCTCTTTTCACTCGATCTAGGGTTTGTATCATGTAAATAACTTAAGTGGATCATGCATCAATCAACAAATAACAATGATCTTCTTTGTAGTATTCATTCGCTTAATTTTGCTTATTTAATCTTGTGAACTTACTTGGTGATTGATATATATTCATACTTCTGTTATCATTAAACCAAGGGTTTAGTTCACAACCAAAAGCCATTAGACCGAAACAAACAATGTAGATATTATTTTGGTTGTTAATATTTTTTTGGGTTTTTTTTATCCTTTGTAATAGTATGCTATGCGATACCAATTGAACTTTCACTGCGTCTCCACCTAGGGGTGTTCATCGCATCGAATAACGAATTTTCGAATTATTCGAATCGAATTTTTCGAATAACTTTTTTTTTACTAAATTCGTATTCGATTCGAATTCAATTAAAAACTAACCAATTCGATTCAAGTTCGTATTTGAATAAAAAAACTCAATTTGAATTCGTATTAGAAACTTGATTCGAAATGAATTTGAATAAATTCGTTTAAGGTTAAGATTTAAGTTATGGGCTTTAGTTAGGCTTGGGCATGGTGATGCGCTAATTTATAAGTTAAGTTGAATTCGTAGATTAGCCCATGTTCTAAAGCTATAGCTGTGTATATAATTATATATAATAAATATGTATTATTTTTATTCGATTTACTGAACTCAAATTGAATCGAATTCGAATTCTTGATCATCGAATTAAGTCAAATTTCGAATTTTTTGAATTCGAATCGAATTCTGAACACCCGTATCTCCACCTCAACGAGTACTTGGTGATTGATATATATTCATATTTCTGTTATCATTAAAACAAAGAGAGTTCACAACTAAAAGCCATTAGACCGAAACAAACAATGTAGATATTATTTTGGTTGTTAATATATATATATATTTTTTTGGTTTTTTTATCCTTTGTAATAGTATGCGATACCAATTTAACTTTCACTGCGTCTTCTAGGGGTGTTCATCGCATCGAATAACGAATTTTCGAATTATTCTAATCGAATTTTTTGAATAATTTTTTTTTACTAAATTCGTATTTGATTCGAATTCAATTAAAAGCGAACCAATTCGATTCGAGTTCGTATTCGAATAAAAAAACTCAATTCGAATTCGTATTAGAAACTCGATTCGAAGCGAATTTGAATAAATTCGTTTAAGGTTAAGACTTAAGTTATGCGCTTTAGTTAGGCTTGGGCATGGTGATGCGCTAATTTATAAGTTAAGTCGAATTCGTAGATTAGCCCATGTTCTAAAGCTATAGGTGTGTATATAATTATATATATATATATAATGAATATGTATTATTTTTATTCGAGTTTCGAATCGAATCAAATTTAAAATCATAAATTCGTATTCGATTTACTGAACTCGAATTGAATCGAATTCGAATTCTTGATCATCGAATCAAATTCTGAACACCCCTATCTCCACCTCAACGATGTCTAGAAGCCTGCATTGTCTTTATTAACCTTGCAATGCACCATGTAACAAAGTTAATTCTCCGTTTTATTCAACATGTAGTTCAAACTAACTTTTAATTATAGACATTACTTAATTGTCCGTGTTGCTTGCTTATTTTTTCTGTCGTTTAGATTAAAACCTAAATAGTCTAAATATTTATTCATTGATATACCTGATCACAAATCCTCGCCAATATCCTCCGGCTATCCCGTCGCGAAGCGCGGACTTAAATACTAGTTAAACAACAGGTGTGGAAATAATTTAAATATGGAATCAATGACAATTATTAAATAAAGAAATTAACCATTGAAAATAAATTTATTGTTTTGCTCAATAAAATGAGAGACTTCATGGAGAGACTTCATAGAGGAGCGACATGTATCCCTCATGGGATTTGCTTTAATAGTATAGATACATAGATAGATAGATTAGTAGTCATTCGCATTCATTTACTCATTGTTAACGCTAAAGACATCAAAAGAGTTTCTTATCCATGGGTACTCGGTAGCAATAAGTGTGATAGATCTAAAAGAAGATTTTAACTCGTGATAGCATTAAACTGTAACAAATCCATTTTGTTAACAGCACACAATGCAATTGTGTCTACGGATGGAAATTTTAGTAAAGGTTAATAGGTTATGAAAGTAGGGCATAGTGACATAATGCAATTGAAATGAATATTCTTCCAAAAGTGTGATAGACAATAATCAGCATATACTTTTATTATAGGGGTTGCTATGATGCATCTTTTGAAATGAATGATTAATTATCATCTCTAATAGAGGGACTTGCATGACTCCCACCCAATACTTTTAAAGAAAAGATAGAAACATCCAAATCAAACTTCTCCACTTTCTTTAGAAACATATAAATAACTAGTGGTATCGATGGCTGCGTGATGCACACCTTGCGAATTTGGTAGCACTGAATCGCTTTATGCATGAGCTAGAGGTCGGGTTTTACGTGGCTTCATATGGCGTTTTATTGTGTTTGTAATTGAGGGGTCTTTTGGAAAATCAACAATTCTTATATTTGTTAAGTTTCATATAAAATGTAATAAGTAGAGCTGCGAATGTTGTCCAGTGTGAGCTTGTAATCATCGTCCATCCCAACCACCCCGCTGTTCCTTAGAATGTGTTCCTGTAGCTTTCAGGACTGCGCCCTAGAAGCCACATACCCATATGCAGACACATCTTCCGCCGAGCACAGGCCCAACCCCCCCCCCCCCCCCTGAGCTACTCGGATTGTCATGACGAATTATTGATTGCTCTTTGATTCTTCAGTTTTCAATTCATTATTATATGTGTTAATATGTGAAGACGAATTCGATTACATTCATTTCTAATTCAGTGGCTCAAAAGGTTTTGATGTATGGTTATAGTTAACCACATTTTGATTGCAAGATACAAAGTTTTCAGGATAGCACCGAGTTGCATAGATTCGACATAAACAAACAGGCATGTGCCTTACATATGTACATACCTTTTGTTTTCAAAAACTCACATGCTTATTTTCATTAGTCCTAAGATGCTTCTACGATTAGGAAACTGCACAAGCCCTGCTGCACCATAAAACCTGTTCAAAGCTGGAGCAGTTTAGCCCTCTTGTTAACTGTTGTTTCATCTGCATTGTAAAATGATTGACAGATTATTCACATGTACATTTATGTATTTTTGTTGTTAACTTGTTGCTTACCTTCTGTCAATATCAGCAATCTTTTAACAGTGGATGAAACATGTGTTTTGTTGCTGGTATTGATGGTTGTAGAGTTACAGATGACTCTGCCTCAGTTGCTTTTTCCAGGTAGCATGCTTTGTTGATAGTGGCACAGATTACATCTTTTTTGTCCTTTTGAATTGTGACGTAGAACTGTGCTTCCTCTTTGATTGTTTTTTCCATTTCTTGAACAACATTTTTGTTTTCTACCATTTGCTCACATGATGTTCGAAATAACTAGTTAGCTGCTTGATCAAACAAAGTTGCTTCAATGCTTCCTGTATTATCTATGATTGTGCAGGGTATGCGATACTTGTAAAACTACCTGTGTTAGCACCTTAAAGTAAGTAAATTATTGATTTATTTGAAAACTCACATTTGAGTTGGTTTGTCAAAAACACCATCACCGGTGCAGTACCAGCGCTTGCCCAGTTCATACGTTGTTTTCTTACACATAGGGTAGGCAGTGTAGTGCCAAGTCTTGTACAAATGCATCTCACTGATGTGACCATTGATGGTGAAATTCCTTCCCTGTTTTAAATTATGTGTTTAGTTACCTTTTTGTGGGACTTATTTATAATATATATTGATGTAACGATACCTGAATATCTTTGTACTCTGATTGTAGGATGGACGAAACTTGGTAGCGCTTGAAAGAACAATCGCTGAGGCTGCGTTGCACATGGTTCCAGAACTGAAGCTGTTTAGACATTTTAAGATATCTAAGTTAGTTTAGGCATAGAATTGAAAACTGTAAAGGTGCGAACTTACAGGTCTTGAAGGTGTGATGTTTCAACGGCCTTTGGATTCAAGTAGATGTAGCTAGCATTTGTTGTCTGCAATTTTAATGTACCTGATGCAGGGCATAATATATTATCACTTGTTATAAGTTAATATTGTATACTAGTTTTACCTTCATAATTGCTAACTCTAAGTGCCGAAACGACGATTATTCTAGGTGCTTGAGCAGTATCAATTCATAGTCTGTTGAATCTGGTAGGTGAACAGATTATGTTATTCCACAACGCCACTATAATCTCCATGATACTGAGAATTGAAATGTTAATCAGAATGATTTTTTTATGAGTAATTATTGTAACAATTCAAAATTATATATACCCGCAATCTCTTAAATGCATCAACACATATGGTTTTTTTCTCTCGTTTTCTTATCTTGCATTCTTTGCAAAATACCCACACAATCTGTAAATGGAGAGTTAGCATGTTGAAAACAATGTTTAATAACTGTTGTTATACAAAAAATAATACCAACTATTCCTTTTATTTTCTTTAACTGAATTTCTAAACCTCTACGCGTGGCAAACTCAAAGTACTGATCTTGAATATCCTCTGCATCAGGAATTGGTGTAAAAGTAGTCGATCTACCAATTCGCATCATCGTTGGGTGTGACAAATTATTGGTGAACTGATCTGCTTCAACACATCCATATCCATTCACATTATAACATGAACCAAGTTTTATCTTTGGCTTCACAACACTCCTTTCTTCACCTGCAACAACGGCATGAATGCCACCCCGTTGTAAAAGTGAATTCAAATGGTTAGCTAAAAAAATAATTGTGTATGAATATAACAAATATGCATATTTAAATAGTGTTTTTATTCAAATACCATTTTATCCACCAACAGGTAATGAAGTTCATCTGGTCTGTGATCCGGCACCCATCTTCGGATAATTTGAACCTCCAAAGGTGGTGCCTCGCCCCTAGATCTAAGCGCAAGTATGTCTTGGTGTTCCATGGCCAGTCACCTGCATACATAATACAAAAGAAGTATTAAAAACATAATTATAGTCACAACAGTTAACCGTTTACATAATGCAACCATTAACTTTTTAAATTGTTAAGTCTAATATTGTTAAATATGTATGAGTCAGAACCGTACCGTGTTAGGTTAGCAATTCTTCGTAGACAATATTTAGTGTTGTGTTATTGTCAGTTTCACTGTCGTCTTTCGTGAGAATTTTAAGTGATTCTGGAGATTTAGCTTTGCACAATGCTACATATAACTGACCATGAGTAAAGATTGGTTTTGGTAAATAAACGCCCACTTTTTTTAATGACGATCCTGACTTTTGTTTATGGTCATTGCATAACATATTTTTATTGGGAATTGACACCTAGTAAACACAAAGGGAAGTTCCTTTGAGTTATGAACAAAATTAATTTGCGGTATGTACATTCTATGCCCAATTAAACTTTCAGTTATTATTCTGGCCTCAATGACTCGGGAAAGCAGTTGTGTCACTAAAAATCTAGTACCATTACATAGCCTATATTTCTAATCCATGTTGCGCATCAAAATGATTGGGCTGTTTTTGTTTAACTTTAGGCAATGGCCTGGAATACCATTGAAACTTAGCACATTTAAATACTCTACCAGATACATAGCCTCGACATCTCCAACATTTTTCGAATGCGGGACCATAGAGTCTGTGCTAAAATATGTTGTGCACTCTCCGGGAGAAATTTGTTGAACCATATCATTTATTTCATCTATAGTTTCATTTTTCGGACAAATAATTGCTCGCTCTGCAATTACTGCAGGAGTTTGATTCTGAAAAACACCGTTTCCATATATGAACTGAATCAGCTTATTGAGTTTATCTTCAACACCTTGTATTAAAATTTTGGTGGTATTTCAATTTGTCTCACATCTTCTTGCAATGGATTGATCAAAACGCCTTCATCGCCGTCCCCTATTTTCAATGGCCATTTAGCAAAATCATTTACACGCTGGCCTGCAACAGATGCAGAAGTTGCTATTGTGACCCGCATGTTCTCAGTTAGTTTGTAGACAGTCAGGTACTTCCACAAATAAGATCTAGGAAGGCAGGATTCCATAATCTCATATTTGGTGCATTTTGGTTTAACTGGCAATGTCTGCCTAAAATCACCGCCTAATAAAACCGATTTTCCACCAAAAGGTTAAGAACTGTTCCCGGTGAGATCTTGCAGTGTTTTATCAAGAGCCCCAAAGCATTTTCGATCACTCATTGGTGTCTCATCCAAAATAATAAGAGCAGTCTCCAAAAGTAGCTGACATAAATTTGATTTCTTTTTAATGTGACATATAGACTCTTCTGTCAATTCTAACGGAATTATAAAGCGTGAATGTGCAGTTCTGCCTGCAGGAACCAATAGCGATGCAATCCCAGAGGCGGCAAGAGCGAGAACTACCTGCCCTGTAGATCTTAAAGTAGCAATTAATGTTTTCCATAGGTATATCTTTCCTGTCCCACCATGACCATAAACAAATAGGAGTTCTTTATTAGAGGCGCTAACTGAACTCATGGCAACCCCATAAATCTTTAGATGTTGTGAATTAAGTTTGGCGTGAAGAGTTAAATGTCCGTCCACTAAAGCACTCCTGTCATAACTCTTCTCCTCTAATTGTTATGTGTTTTTCAGTACATTAACAGTAGACGAATCAGGTAAAGTAAGGCCAAAATATGTCAATGTATGAGGCGTGGAATTAGAATTAAGTAACGCCTCAATTTCACTTGGAACATACTGCTGCAAATCATTGTCATTAAGTACTGATGCCTTGTCTATCAACACATCCCGTAGATTGTAACTGATATCATCAGACATACATTTCCAATTTTCTTTCCATAATTTTAAAGGATTGGAAACATCACAATAAAGGAGTAAGTACACAAACAATTGTCTAAGTTCTCGTGAAGTACCCCATTCAGCAGCCTTACATATTGTCATACTCCATTCTTTGTCATTTTCAGTCAGACCTAATTTCTCACATGTTTCTCTAAAAGTAGGTGCAACAACCCCAGAAACTGTGCTTACATCTGCATAAGAACAACAACCTCGTTGGTAGTGAGTAGAACCGTAAGGTAAAACAACTCTCCACATGTTGGGTGAACATAGGCAAGTCTGCCAACAGGAGGTTTGTTTTTGGAAGTTTGGGGCATCCATTTCTTCCCACTCGAATCCCAACGAAACTTTGTAAGACAGTCCACATAACGAATACGGCATCTAACCATGGCAGGTGTGACCTGATTTGATGCCTCAGCCTCATTATTAACAAACCACTCTGTAAGGGTCGCTTTTCCTGCGTTAGAATTGTTAGCGACCTCTGCTAACTTTGCTGACTACCTAAATGTAACACCCCAACCGATGGCGGAAACATCGAGGTGTCACGTAGTGACGATTGTTCAATAGCTCATGGACTAAAAGTGTAAATTTGGATACATTGATTAAATAATTTATTACAATGAAATGAAATACAACGATTCTAAATGCTAACTAATCCGAATTACAATAAATCAAAATCTAAATATAAATCCGAAAGCTTAAAAGGAGCGTCTCAAAATAACCTGAAACATGTACGAAAATATTTGGTCAATACAAAAATTGTATTGGTGAGCATACCCTGTTTAAATAAATATAGTAGAAAAGTGTTTAGCAATTCATGTGCGGTACCATTTGCAATTATGTAATAAGTAATATCCGTTCAAAACCAAACCTGAAGAATAATGACTAACACATGACTAACCAACTGAATAATGAATTAACAAGACAATGACCAAGATTCTCTCAACAGAGTCTCAAGGGGGTATACCATAGTACTATTCATTGAAAAGCTAGGCCGCCCAGCGGTTAATGATTTTGACAAGTCATAGACACACCAATTAACATAAAGCAAACACACATGAGAATTGCATTAAGTATAAGAAATTGAAACTTGATTAATATATAAGTACATGAGTCACCCCAGAATAGTAAAACAGTAAAAAGGGGAAAGATATACTCACAGTTTGCGAAAGCGAGCAAAATCCAACTTAAGCGGTCGTGAGCTAAGTAATGGGAATTCCGAGGAATTCAACCTATAATGTGTAAGCATACTAATAAGGGAAAAGTCTAAAAGTCTATGGTAACTAGGGTCTAAGGCATTAGGGTTTGCTAAGTCGATTTGGGGAAGTAATGTTTTTATGATAAGTCGCGTTAATGTAACAGTTGTATATCACAAATAATATATGAAAGGTTGTAAATGTGGTTTAATTAATATAATTATTACCAATTGAGTATTTTAGTTAAAAATATGTTTAAATAATTAAGACAAAATAATTTAGTTAATTACTTTAACTAATTATTATAAATAAATACAATAATCATAAATATTGAAATAAATAGTTACGAGTTACTCAAAGATCCATCAATGATAATAAAGACTTTCAATCATAAGACATTTCTATTTTATAAGAAAATATTTATAAAATAGATGTTTAAATAGTGTAAATAAATAAATGTTTAATTATATCTAATTAAACATAAATAATGTTAATAATACAAGACATGACTCAAAAATACTTTTTTTTATAGAAATTGGATGCTTTCTTATGTAAATTAATGAAAATAATTTTCTCATAATTTTTATAAACTTATTTATAATTAAAACGGATTTAACGAGATTAAATTATGTTTAAATGATTAAAAATAGGAAAATCAATAAAATTAAATGTTTTCTGAACCAATAATTTTTATATAAGTTCATGATGATGAGAAATAGTTACCCAAAAAGTTTGAGATTAAAATCATTAAAAATGAATTTTTAATGAATTAAATATGATTAAAACAAGTTAAATCAACAAAAATATAAAAATAAAACATTTTTCAGAAAATAAAAGTGGGGTAATTTTCTATGAGGTGTCAAGAAGCTACACCTAAATTTTCATAATTTTTGGGTAAAGATTTGATTTATTATGAATATTTCAATTTCTATATATTATATATATATTAAAAAAAATAAGAAATTGAAAATGGAAAGACATAACAAAAAAATACAGATTTGCCTCTAGGAGGACTCGAACCCGCGTGGGTTCTAGGCAACAAGCATACACAACCACTACACCAACTAACACTTTGTTGAACAATCTCAGATTAAAACATATTTAGCTTTGTATGGAACTTCATCTTCTTCCCCAAATTAACTAAGCCAAGAACCCTAACCCTAGGTTTTTTTAATAACCCGAATTAAACAATATTAACCCACGAATTCATGGGGCTTTCGAAGGGGGATACACAAGAATCAAAACGGCATAAGAAAAAACGACTTACAATGTGTTTTAATGTTCGAACAAGAGTGTGTAGGTCCGAAAACTTTAAGAGCCAATTACCTCGAACCTGGACTCGATTATGATGTCTATTTCGTGGGTTTGTGATGTATGTAAGTGCAGAAATCTAATGACGTCAATGGCTTAAATAATAAACGAGTATTCGAGGGGTTTTAATTCGTTTAAAAACATCCGGCGTTACACTTCTTAAACCCGAACGGTAATGCGAGTATTCACGTTATTAAGTCCATTAAATGAGCGAAAACCATTTTATGATCAAGGAGAAACGTATAGGATACAAGTTAAAGCATTAAAGAGCATTAATTTGTGTGAATCAGATCGCCGGAGGTTATTCCGGTGACCGGAATGTTCACCGGAAAAAAAACGTGGGAGAGACAAGGAGGGATCAGATTTAAACTTCCAATATTTGGCAAATTCAGTCCCTGCAGTTAGTTTTTGATTTTATAGTTGATTTTTCCTTTTATAAAACTTAACCAAGTTAAGTTAAGTTAACCAAAAAGTTTCTAAAACTTTATAAAACTTCAAATTTTTGTAATATCAATTCCGGATGGCATTACAACATACACATTGGATAAAAATGTGTACCCGATCAATAATAAAAAAAAAAAATATAGTTCGCTCTAAAATAAATTTTGAAAAACGATGAAAATATTTGATGGACTATTATTGTTTGTTAGATGAAAGTCGAGGGTGACGGATGTCACAGTCTCCCCTACTTTTAGAAAATTTCGTCTCGAAATTTCTTTTAAGTGGAGGTTACTATGAAACAAAAGGCGTTGTAAAAGTCAACTAGATTTTTAAAAAAAAAAATTCATCATTTATGATTTGACAAAATTTAGAATAGTTGTCTAATACCCAAGTAATAGTTTCAAAATCTTTAACAGTTAACCCAAGGTTAGAAAATTGAGAGTTTAAATGAGAAAAGTTTTGGGAATGTGTAACGGATGAGGGGTAGAGGTACAAATGAAGCAGTCTCCCCTACTTTAGAAAGGTTTTCTGACCGAACTTTATTAAGGACAGGCAACAGGATTTTGACTAACAGGGAGTGTAAAAATATACAAGGTTTAAGGGTTTTTCTATAGAGATGGTCAACAAGGAAGGCTCCAACAAAACTAATTGAAGCTTATGTAAAAATGTTCTTATCGAAAATGATGGTCGTTAGTCAATGATCTAATGAAGAGGTAAATGTAAACTAATGGGTAGGTTCTTGGTTAGACTCCTAGTCCGCTCCTGCAGTATCGTGCATGCTTATATATAGGGTGTACCGCAGCTGACCCACCACACTCCCGATACTTTGGATTCGTACTGATTGTCTACCAACAGCCTAATTAGAATTACACACCACCCTCATGTACCTGTAAGCCCATGATTGCGTTCCGGACCGTAATCATCGATTTACCTTACACTGGGGTGTTATGCTTTTCCATAATCCTAACATGAAATAAATGTGTGCAACCAATATGTAATAGCCACTGTAATGAAATAATGTTTAATCATGACATGGTTTGAGGTCCTTCCCTTTCGGGTTTACCCTTTAACCGTAATGAGAGTAACAGGTAAGTAATAGACATGGTCAGAGGTTCTTCCCTTTCAGGTTCACCCCTAACCGGTAACATTTGTTCACATCGTTGACTCTAAACACTCATGTTAATAAACTCTGAGGGTTACACCGCTCCCCTCGGATTAAAGAATACTCTAATCCGAGTCGTACGTGGGAACTGGCTTAAATCTCATACGAGTTATCAACTGGTATATTCGTTGGCCATGATGATGAACAAAAATAATGTAAAGTATAACAGGGTTTTGCTCAAAACAGGAAAGAAAATATGCATAAGTATAGCATAAAATTCCGACTGAAAGAATAATATAACATAAATCAAGTAAATCGCACAATTGCACAAAATGAAAGTAAACGAGTTGTATTAATGCAATTAGGCAATGTGAAAATAGTTACAAATAATGTGTTTAGAAATAACTATGAATAAAAATGATGCAAGAATAAAATAATGAAATTTACAGCAAATGAATGTGCACGAAACGGGTGTACTGCCTACTGGCATGTGAGTTAAAATCTAGTAATTTTACATGTATGCGTTATACTATAAAAGACATTTAGCAACATTTTGATAAAAGATATGTCCGTTGTTTTGTTAAACCGAAAGTTTTGCGACTGAAAGAGTGTGAGTGTAATAAGATAAATTTTCGTTTATCAAAAACGTAGTTTGCTCAAACTTTGTGATATAGTTTGAAAGAATAGTAATAATGCATGAGAATAACTTTTTTTTTTTAGAAATCAAAGTGTGTTTTATATTCGAAACAGGTTTATTTGCAAAATCTTCGTAAATACACATTTTACGAGAAGTCGAGTTTGAAAAATGTTATAAGGCTTATTATTAGTTGCAAATTTCTCTCGAAAATATATATTGGATACGTCATATGAAAACAGAAGATTTACATTTGGTCTTTAAAACATGCAATACAAGTTTGTAAAATGCAAAATGAAACCATTTCATGAAGTATGTGTAAATCGAATGTGTTTTAAAATACCAAGATTTAAAATGACGTGAATGATAAAATTAACGTACGTAATAGATTACCAATATTTAAGAAAGTTCATAATCAACGAGATGTAGAAATAGATCCTTGAGATGTGGATTTCACTCCTAACTCAAAGATGTATTTCAAAAGTGAAAACGATTGTGGAATGAAACCAATCACTAAGTTAAGGATATCACTCCCAGCTTAGTGGTTAAGTTTCTTTTTGAAGGAAACACTCTTTGAAGTGTGGATATTACTCCTATCTCAAAGATATATTCCTAAGATAAATAACCTATAGAGGAGTGAAACTAATCACCAAGGTATGGATACCACTCCTAACTTGATGATATCGTTTCGTTTGTGAAATACGAGTGTCTTCTTCGCCAAGCAAAATATCGAAAGAATAACGAGAAATAATCATAACGAAAATATCTTGAAAGAAAATAATAGGAAATAAGAGAAATATAAACGAGAGAACTCGTGAAAGTAAGCTAAGTTATAGACTAGGCTAAAAGGCATTCTAATAACCTAATTCCCTATAACCATGGCTCTGATACCAATCTGTAACACCCCAACCGATGGCGGAAACATCGAGGTGTCACGTAGTGACGATTGTTCAATAGCTCATGGACTAAAAGTGTAAATTTGGATACATTGATTAAATAATTTATTACAATGAAATGAAATACAACGATTCTAAATGCTAACTAATCCGAATTACAATAAATCAAAATCTAAATATAAATCCGAAAGCTTAAAAGGAGCGTCTCAAAATAACCTGAAACATGTACGAAAATATTTGGTCAATACAAAAATTGTATTGGTGAGCATACCCTGTTTAAATAAATATAGTAGAAAAGTGTTTAGCAATTCATGTGCGGTACCATTTGCAATTATGTAATAAGTAATATCCGTTCAAAACCAAACCTGAAGAATAATGACTAACACATGACTAACCAACTGAATAATGAATTAACAAGACAATGACCAAGATTCTCTCAACAGAGTCTCAAGGGGGTATACCATAGTACTATTCATTGAAAAGCTAGGCCGCCCAGCGGTTAATGATTTTGACAAGTCATAGACACACCAATTAACATAAAGCAAACACACATGAGAATTGCATTAAGTATAAGAAATTGAAACTTGATTAATATATAAGTACATGAGTCACCCCAGAATAGTAAAACAGTAAAAAGGGGAAAGATATACTCACAGTTTGCGAAAGCGAGCAAAATCCAACTTAAGCGGTCGTGAGCTAAGTAATGGGAATTCCGAGGAATTCAACCTATAATGTGTAAGCATACTAATAAGGGAAAAGTCTAAAAGTCTATGGTAACTAGGGTCTAAGGCATTAGGGTTTGCTAAGTCGATTTGGGGAAGTAATGTTTTTATGATAAGTCGCGTTAATGTAACAGTTGTATATCACAAATAATATATGAAAGGTTGTAAATGTGGTTTAATTAATATAATTATTACCAATTGAGTATTTTAGTTAAAAATATGTTTAAATAATTAAGACAAAATAATTTAGTTAATTACTTTAACTAATTATTATAAATAAATACAATAATCATAAATATTGAAATAAATAGTTACGAGTTACTCAAAGATCCATCAATGATAATAAAGACTTTCAATCATAAGACATTTCTATTTTATAAGAAAATATTTATAAAATAGATGTTTAAATAGTGTAAATAAATAAATGTTTAATTATATCTAATTAAACATAAATAATGTTAATAATACAAGACATGACTCAAAAATACTTTTTTTTATAGAAATTGGATGCTTTCTTATGTAAATTAATGAAAATAATTTTCTCATAATTTTTATAAACTTATTTATAATTAAAACGGATTTAACGAGATTAAATTATGTTTAAATGATTAAAAATAGGAAAATCAATAAAATTAAATGTTTTCTGAACCAATAATTTTTATATAAGTTCATGATGATGAGAAATAGTTACCCAAAAAGTTTGAGATTAAAATCATTAAAAATGAATTTTTAATGAATTAAATATGATTAAAACAAGTTAAATCAACAAAAATATAAAAATAAAACATTTTTCAGAAAATAAAAGTGGGGTAATTTTCTATGAGGTGTCAAGAAGCTACACCTAAATTTTCATAATTTTTGGGTAAAGATTTGATTTATTATGAATATTTCAATTTCTATATATTATATATATATTAAAAAAATAAGAAATTGAAAATGGAAAGACATAACAAAAAAATACAGATTTGCCTCTAGGAGGACTCGAACCCGCGTGGGTTCTAGGCAACAAGCATACACAACCACTACACCAACTAACACTTTGTTGAACAATCTCAGATTAAAACATATTTAGCTTTGTATGGAACTTCATCTTCTTCCCCAAATTAACTAAGCCAAGAACCCTAACCCTAGGTTTTTTTAATAACCCGAATTAAACAATATTAACCCACGAATTCATGGGGCTTTCGAAGGGGGATACACAAGAATCAAAACGGCATAAGAAAAAACGACTTACAATGTGTTTTAATGTTCGAACAAGAGTGTGTAGGTCCGAAAACTTTAAGAGCCAATTACCTCGAACCTGGACTCGATTATGATGTTTATTTCGTGGGTTTGTGATGTATGTAAGTGCAGAAATCTAATGACGTCAATGGCTTAAATAATAAACGAGTATTCGAGGGGTTTTAATTCGTTTAAAAACATCCGGCGTTACACTTCTTAAACCCGAACGGTAATGCGAGTATTCACGTTATTAAGTCCATTAAATGAGCGAAAACCATTTTATGATCAAGGAGAAACGTATAGGATACAAGTTAAAGCGTTAAAGAGCATTAATTTGTGTGAATCAGATCGTCGGAGGTTATTCCGGTGACCGGAATGTTCACCGGAAAAAAAAACGTGGGAGAGACAAGGAGGGATCAGATTTAAACTTCCAATATTTGGCAAATTCAGTCCCTGCAGTTAGTTTTTGATTTTATAGTTGATTTTTCCTTTTATAAAACTTAACCAAGTTAAGTTAAGTTAACCAAAAAGTTTCTAAAACTTTATAAAACTTCAAATTTTTGTAATATCAATTCCGGATGGCATTACAACATACACATTGGATAAAAATGTGTACCCGATCAATAATAAATAAAAAAAAATATAGTTCGCTCTAAAATAAATTTTGAAAAACGATGAAAATATTTGATGGACTATTATTGTTTGTTAGATGAAAGTCGAGGGTGACGGATGTCACACTAAAGGTAAGATTATGCTTGCCTTCGAAATGAACAAACTAAATCTGTGCACTGCGATATTGGTGATGAATTGGAAATGAGAATATCCTCCAAGCAGCGTCATGCGGACATATGAACCGAGCATCAACATAATTGCTGACCTCATCAATAACAATGCTTTTGTTAGCATGCGCGTTTTCAGCAGTATTGGTAGATGGCGTTAATGAATAACGTATTCTATCAGCACCCTTAGATATGTATTTAAGCAGGTATTTAATCAACATTGTCCAACCACAGTATTCAACGTTGATGTGGGCATCAAAATGCATCAATAACTTTTCATTGTAAGGAACAACATATCCATTGTCTAAGGGCACGCCATTTTTTGTAAAAGAAGCATAATCAGAAGATCTTTTATAATGCATGTAGCCTGCATTATCAAAACGTGTAAATGGCTCATACGGTTTTGGAAACTTCTTTGTACAAACACCTTCTTTCATGCAAGGTGATCCGCGCCTAGCTAAACCACATGGTCCATGTAATATAAAATCACTAACAATTGTATGTAAAACATGCTGAATTGATGGGTCTGGAAGTTCTGCGGATATGTACTCATCAACCTGTTCAGCAGTATGAATACTATGTGCAGCTAAAACCCAGATCAATGTGTGACAATACGGAATGCCTCTTTTTTGGAACTCTATTGCATGAAGATTTGTGAATTCAAAGATAACCAAACATTAACTAACAATAAAAGGCCTTGAAAGACAGAAGGATTCAACAATAGATGAAAATTGGAGGATACATGTTGTTATATCCCCAAAAGGTTTAGAATTTCTTAAATACTTGATGAAAGAAAGAACCTTCAACTGAAACACGCGAGCAATAATATCGGGCCTATCTTGCGGACTGTTAGCACCAACACAACTTATTTCTCTAATAATCTCTGGCCATCGTGCATTGCATGTAAATGTAATAAAGTATTGTGGATTACCATAGACACGACAAAGGGCAAGCGCATCTTGATAATGCTTATACATGTACCTAGGGCCACCCGTGAATAAAGAAGGCAAGAAAATACGCTTGTCAATATCAGAATAATCAGTATCACCTTTAGAAATGGCATCATGCACCCCATCTAGAAACTCACAACGAAATTCAGCCTGATTGGCACGAACATACTCTAAATGACCATGCTCAACGCATATGTAAGCATCCACTAAATATTGCAGAAACAAGCTTGATGCTCTAAGCAAATGCATATACATGTTTTGTGTAACATCCCAACCGATGGCGGAAACATCGAGGTGTCACGTAGTGATGATTGTTCAATAGCTCATGGTTCTAAATGAAAGTTGAATAATATTAAACAATTTACAATTTATCTTACAAGTAAAGATTACAAAAGTTGATTAATTTAAACTAGGTCCAAAGCTCCTATGTGTTCCAAGACTTGTACAACTTCCAATAGCAAATAAACCTGAAACATGTTAAGTTGGAAAGATGGGGGGGCAACTATAAATAGTTGGTGAGAATACATAGGTTTTGCATTTAATTGAAAAACAATATGTTGTATAGCAATCATGATTGAAGTATAATAATGAGTAATGATTGAATATGAGTCCGACATGTAACAATGCGTCTTTTGTACAATCAAACCTTGTGTCGACTGAGACCGAACTCGCAAGTTAGTAAATGTGTAACTGTTATCGATCATCCCTGAATTTATGCGGGGGGATGGGTTTGTCAGACCTATAGCGCTATAATCTAAACAGGCGGCTTGATCAATGTTAATGATTGTACTGTGTCTTTTTGTTACAGTCAAATGATAGAATGAGTAAATGATAGTGTAATTGAATCACAAGTTTCAACAATGTAAGAATGAGTAAATGATAGTGTATAAAATGTTTAAACATGTTTCACCCCAAAAATGTAAAACGGAAAAAGGGGGCTATGTAAACTCACATTCGCTAAGCTGAATTATCCTCTAAGCGTTGTGAATGTATGCGAGGCGAATCCCAAAGACTCAACAACGTAGCTAGTCCAATTTGAAGAAATAAAAAAAAACAAAAAAGAAAGAATATCAAGCTTCCAATTCGCCAATTACAAGAGCTTATAATCAAAGCTTCAATTGTAGAAGTAATAGACTACAGAAGAAAGGTATGAGGGAAAGTTTAATCGGATTGAAACAATCGATTTAGAGGTGCCAAGTTTAATGGGTCATAGGTGGGTTTTTATACTAGTTTTGGATTCAATTAGCCATTAAAATTGGTCAACACTATAAAGTAAGGTTTTATGATGAATTGATTATTTGACTAGGACTTTGACTGTTTGACTAAGACTTTGACTAGGACTTTGACTCAGACTTTGACTAGGACTTTGACTGTTTAACTGTCTTCGCAGACCGCGAGAACTAAAAAAATCAAATTTTCTAATTTAATCAATTTTAAGTTCAGGACTTGTTTTCTTCGGTTTCTAAGTTGTTTTAGGACCGAAAATTAAGGGTTTTGAGTATCAAGGTCTGAAACATACGTGCTCGGGTGTAGATGTGAGTATAAAACATGCAATACTTTTACTTATAAAAATTATAAATTTTATTAAATTGTGACTTTTGGTCCTATTAAAATAGGAGGGTTAAAATGAAAATTTTGAAACAGTTGAGGGACTAATTATGCACATTTATGAAAAGTGAAGGGTGCAGGTTGTCACATTTTGACGATCATGAAACTGAAAACTATAGTACATTAAAGGAGTTAGATTTTGGTCTTGAAAGGCAGACGACCTTGCCAGTTGAGAAATAGGAAGATCAACTTGTTCAGCATCAACATCTTCAGAATCAGGCACTACAACAACAATTAATTTGTGTTCAGGCGACCAACCTTGCTTACCACGTGGAAAAAGGAGCGGATATTGGAGAGGCATATAAGATGAATGCAGGTTATTGATACGTTGAGACGTGTCATCTTTGTTCCTAATAATGAAGTCAAAATACTCAGCACTTGAATTATCCTCATGAATGATAGCGCCAAAGACATCAGTAACAGGAATTTCATAACGATGATCCATTACACGACTATAGAGCTTATAGCGAAATCTGGTACTTCATATTTTAACCATCTTCTTCACTTATACCACTAAAAATCTCCTTCTTCCCACAACTCCTTAAAAAACCCTAATTCCCAAAACTTAAAAAATCCCCAAATCGTATATGGCGGATGCTTACAACCTTTCATTGGAGATGCTTTTAGCTACATTTGACTTTTCTAAACCTTACAATCAACTTTTATAAACCTTAGAGCATTCTCATCAGCTTCATCAAATCTACTCCATCAAATTACACTAAAAATCATTATTCTACCCTAAAATTTTCTCTCTCCTTTTTAAACAAATAATATTTTTTTCATACATTTATCATTACATTTTCTCTCACCTCACTCACAACCACTTACAAAAATATTAAAATATTTATAGGGGTGAACAGCGTCCCCCCCCCCCCCCCCCAAATATATGGCTGAACAATGCTTTCACCAAATATTTTCTCTCTCCTCCACTCACATCCTATCCTCTTACTCTTAACCATCTTTAAGAAGTGATTCCAAAATAATGTGTTCTGAATTGTATAACGAGGATGTAAAAGTAACTCAGCTACTCCATCAACCAATTCTTTCTCTATTAAACTCTTCCCCTTAACATAATCCAATGAGAATAAACATTCCACATTATAATTAAAATCAACTCAGTGCACAGATAGAAATGATCCAATGTTATTATACGTTGTAATCCTCAATACCTTTTGACTAGTTTATCTAACTAAGGAGCAACAGCAAGCTTGGGACAGCGACGAATAAAGCGTTCCAACTCGTATTCGATACGAAAACTTCCATCAATTGCCATTTAAACTTGTTCCTAAGTCCAATTATGTGACATCCGTCACCCTTATCTTTACCAAGTTGTCAATTTTAGTCCTTGTATTTTTCACAGTTCTGATTTTAAAAATAAAAGCTTGAGTTTATGCTAATCATTACTCAATGTGCCCACATTTTAGTCGAATACGTATATTGTAACATTATTTAAACGTATTATAATTTAATATTTATATTGTTCGTTTTAAAGTTTATTCGATTTTGTTAAACTTAAACATTTAACGTTTAACGAAAGGTTTGTGAAATATCAAAAAGTTTTCTTTTTTAAGATAAATCTCATAAAAATATAAACTTATGGGTTAAGTGTGTGTATATACAAATAAATCAATTTTAAATACAAATAAACTGAGATAAATTATGAAAAAAAAATTTGGAAATTTCTTATCATAATACAATTATTTTGCATAAAAATATCATTTTTGAAATATATCTTGCATTTTAGTTGCATTTAGACTTGTTTGGATATATCAAATCATCTATTTATACATAATACTTAAAATCTGTTTTCTAACTATAATTTTTATAAATCAGAAATATTATTATTTTAAAAGGTATAATTACCCTCTGTGTGAATCATTTGTGAAGCTTATAGTCATTTATTAAATTATTTATATTTATAATTATTGTAATTATTTACAATTATAGTTAAACTAATTAACTATACTTTTTTGTCTTAATTATTCAAAACATATTTTTATGTGAATATTCAATTGGTAGTGTTTGGGCTACCATATCATATTCATAGACTTTAATCATATTATTGTGTCATACAAATATAATATCAAATTTATTTATCACAAAAACCTTAATTCCCCAAATTGTCTTAGCAAGCCCTAATGCCTTTGGACCCTTAATATCATAGACTTTTAAGACATCCCTCTTATTAGTATTCTTATACTTTATAGGTTGAATTCCTCGTAATTCCTATTTCTTAGCTCATGTCAGTTTAAGTTGGATTTTGACCGCTTTCGCAAACTGTGAGTATACTTATCCCCTCTTTCATTTTTTTACACTTTTGGGGTGAAACATGTACACATATACAAACTTACACATACACTTACACATAAACTTTTATACGTTTACAATTCATATACGTGTCTCGTTATCGTTATCTAGACTTAACTTAGGTTAAGGTGCTCAAATGAACAAATGCTCAAATGCTCGAAATAGTTATCTAGACTTAACTTAGGTTAAGGAGATCAAATGCTCGAGTGAACAAATGCTCAAATAGATGTAACTTAGGTTACGGTGCCCAAATGCTCAAATAGACGTAACACATGTTATGGTGCTCAAATCATTTTAAAACGTGTTAGGATGCTTTGTGTGAATCATATTCGTTTGACTTTATCCTGTTTGTTTACTACGTGTTTACATGATGCCTTGAGAAATCTTGACACGTGAGTTTTAAAACATATTCTTTAAACTTATTTTATACGTATACAAACCAAGTAAGCTCACCAACATTATTTATGTTGACAAAATTATTTTCGTACATGTTTCAGGTTGATTGTTGAGATATTTCATGTAGAACATGTGGACTTAGTAAAGACTTAATAAAGACAACGTGCGGAAAAATATTTGTACTTGATGATATCTTTAATTGTAACTTGAAGAATTGAATAAAATATGTACACTTTAGTACCCTAAGCTTTTGAACAATCGTCACTACGTGACACCTCGATGTTTTCGCCATCGGTTGGGGTGTTACAAATTAGAACTCAACCTTACTAATAGAATATAAAATTTTGTATCCCATTTTGGCAGAAAACCATCCATTCCATTACAATCCCTTCCGCTGATACAATTGACCAATGGAGAACACACCCCTTCCGGCGCACGTTAGCCCCCACACCCTTATCCCCTTCCATCACTTCCATTTCAACCTTCACTTCCGGTTTTGGATATGGATTCCCACTAGGAGTGCATTAGATCTGTGTTGTGGTTGGTGGTGGGGAGGTGGTTGAGCGATGTGTTGATTGAGTACGTTGACGAGTTGGGTTGGATTAGATGAGTCATCGGAATATGTGTGAGTAAAGTGGAAGATTAAGAGGAGATAGATGAAAGAATACTTGCTTGTGGTGTCCATGAGATAGATTATTAGTGTGATGGAATCTAGAAGATGAAAATTATTATTATTATTATTATTATTATTATTATTATTATTATTATTATTATTATTATTATTATTATTATTATTATTATTATTATGAAGATGGAGTGAATATAGGGAAATTAAGGCATGAGTGAGATTATTCAGGTGAGAGATAGAGATGGGATAATTGTATTGACAGAGGAAAAGGAAGAGGCAGGGATAAAAATAGGTTTTTTTAAGTTTTACAATGAAATGACAAAATTGTCTCTGAACTTAATTGACTTTTCTAACTGAGTTAAAAAAAAGGTCAAAATGGCACCAAAATGAAAGTACCAAGATTCCAGTGATAAAAAAAACTTTTTCTATCTAAAGAAACAGTTTGGGTCAAACCTCAAGGCCATTTTGACAGTTTACTATATTATCTATATCTATATCTATATCTATACTATTTTATAAAGCATTTGACAAGTACTTCTTAAAATTTAAGAGGTACAAGTTAATTTGCTTATGATACAACACACAATGCTCATAATAACTATATTTTAGGGGCAAATTTATCTTTAAAGCATCATATTTAATCTAAGTGAAGTCAAGAGTCATGTTTATGATAGGTCATGAAATGTATTCTACAATTACTTTAAACATATTAAATAGAAAACATGTAAAAATGATTTTCATAATGCTACATGTTTTATTATATTCTTTATATACAATTAAGTATTTTATAAAAGTTTGTAAATCTATTATTATTCATGACAATGTTACTAAACTTTTAGGTATTTGAGTCTTTTAGGAAAATATCTACTACATGAATAATTTGGCATATTGAGGGCTAAATCGAGTTTACTTATATTTTTTCCTTAAATCATTTTATATGAAATAGGTCAAACTTGTTGTTTTTTATAATATTATCTTGTTTTTAGAAGAAAGAGAAAGGAGAAATTCCTTTATTGGTTCTATTTTTATATACTTTCAATGTAAGCTTCGTTTAAAACAAAATTGTGTGTGACAATGTACAAGTAATCTAAGCAGAGACGAACAAGTCATTAAAGTTTTTGTAGTTTTTTTATTTACATTTTTATGTTGATTTGTTACGGTTTCGACTTACTTAGCTTTTTCTATGATAATTTTTAGCTTTGTTTTTTTTTATATGGCAAGTTAACTCGCCTCCATGCATGTACATGATTCAACATTTTTTCGTCTATTTTTTATTCGGTTTAACTGTCCCCCCGCAACGCGCGGGTTTTCCACTATATCTATATCTATATCTATACTTCTATATCTATACTATATTATAAAGCATTTTATAATGACTTCTTAAATTTTAAGAGGTACGAGTTTAATTGCTTATGATACAACACCTAATGCATATAATAACTACTTTTTGGGGGCAATTTTGTCTTTAAAACACCATATTTAATCAAAATGAAGTCAAGAGTTAAGTGATGTTTATAACAACTCATGACATTTAATTTTATAATTATTTGGAACACATTAAATATAAAACATATAAAAGATCATTTATAATGCTACATATTTGTCATAATAATTTTTTTATACAAAATTAGGTACTTTATAAAAGTTAATTTTTTTATAAACTTGATAATACTATAAGAAATCGAGAAATCAATAATGAAAACCATGTTTTTAATCGTGAGGTAACGATTTGCAGTTTGAAATTATTATGTTATATTGATACACTTAAACATGTCTAATCTTATTTAAACTATACGTCACCGGATCCTATGACTGGAGAAGAAAATTTTCGTTTATAATTAATTTCAAACAAATGTTTCATGTAATTATAGTCAATTGATCATGATTAAATTAGATAGAAGTGAATTTTCTTCTATAAATGGTATTTAACATATTGTAATATGTGAAAACTCGATATCAAATTTTATGATGATTTTAACATATTGTAAATTTGGTTGAATGATTATTAATAAAAAAAACCGTGGAGTTTGCTACATAATTATTATTTGATTGTTTTGTGTTATAAAAATATTATTATAAAATCTTGTATTCCTAATGCTCTAGGGATAGAGGATTGAAAATGAAAATGTATGTTATGGAGAAAATTTGTTTCATGTCCTTAAATTTTTTTATAATAAATAGGTCAAACTTATTGTTGTTTATAATATTATCTTATGTTTTGAAAAAAGAGAAAGGAGAAGTTACCATATTGGTTTTATTTTTATATATGTTTGAATGTAAGTTTCGTTTAAAACATACTTGTGTGTGATAAATACAATTCATCTAAGCATAGGCGAACAAGTCATGAAAGTTTTTTTTTTTTTTTTTTGGGTTTTTTGATTTCATTTTTAAGGGTAAATATGTTTTTAAAACACCATATTTAATTAAAATAAAGTCAAGAGTCATGAGGTGTTTATGAAACCTCATGACATTCAATTTTATAATTACTTTAAACATAGTAAATAGAAAACATATAGAAAACAATTCATGATACTATATGTTTTGTTATAACCTTTTATATAGAGTTTGATACTTTATAAAAGTTAAAGTTTTATAAACTTAGTATAGAAATCGAGAAATCAAGAGTGAAATTTGTGTTTTTAATCATCAGGTAACGATTTGAATTTTGAAATTATTACGTTATATTCATACACATAAACATGCATAATCTGGTCTAAACTATATGATCACCGGATTCAACAACTGAAGAAGAAAGCTTATGTTTATAATAAATTTCAAACAAATGTATTAAGAAATATTCATGTAATAAAGGTTAGGTTCATAGTAGGTATGTAAGGTTAGAATATGCTTGACAAAAGAGTTTCAGTTACACCCGCTGCATCGCACGGACCAACCCACTAGTATTTATAGTATAAGAGTAAAAAATAAAACTTAAAAAAAAAACACATTACAAACTTCTAGTGGCTTAATTTCTATCCATGCCTTTGTAATGCGTATAACATGCCATGGAGAAATTCTGTCACTATACATACACATTATGTATTTTTTGAAGTTTATATTCAGAATGTGTATCATTGCTATATATATCATTACCGACAAGCGAATACAAAAGAAACACAACCGATTTTGTCACAACTCGATTTTTATTTTTATATGTTTATAATTTGACTATTTTATGGATCATCAATATTGATTTATATTATTATTCTCTGTTACAACTAATTATGTTCGCACATCTTTATATTCAAATTGCCATTAAGACTAGTGGGAGTGGGGGCGGGAGAGGGGCGGGAAGGGGGGGGTAACACCGCCGCCATAGGGGCGGGATTGTTGGCGTGGGGCTGGGGGCGGGGAGGGGATCACCGGCGTGGGGGGGAGTAGGGGGACACGTGGCATTGTTTGGTTGGATGACAATTATTATTTAATATTAATTATGATGAAGACATTTAATTAAAAAAAAAAAAAACTGGTATTTAAAAAAAAAAAGAAATTAAATAAAAAATAAATAAATAACAATAACATAATTAAATAACTTAATAACCATTACATAAATAACCATTACATAATCCTAATAATTCCTAAATTACTTATTTAAACATTAATAAATCCTAGATTACTTATTTAATCCTAAATCTCTCCGCTATGGAGAGTAGTTGTCCCATTCCCAGGGGAGGGTGACGTACTCGGGTGAGAGGGAACGTGAGCTATCCCGTCCATCGGATCTCGCATCCGACGGGAAGTAGTAGCAGTCACTAGGAGGGCTAGGTCGGCTCCAGTAGAGTTCCTCCTCCTCAATCTCCCGGAGGGCTTCCAAATCCCCCTCAGTTGGGGAAGTCTCGTGGTGGGAGGTGGGGATGGGGGTAGTCTGGTGTTGGGGGATGGGGATGGGGATGGGGGTAGTCTGGTGTTGGGGGATGGGGGTGGAGGTAGCCTGAACTGAAGCAGCCCAAGTGGTAGGGGGAGACAACGTTAGTCGCTCCATACCTGTCTGGGCCATTACATACTCCATGGCCCAGACTAATTCCTCATCCGTCCAGTCATCATCGGCTGGAGGAGGAGGAGATGTTGGTTGTGCAGCACCAGCAGGAGGAGGAGGCCCATATAACCAATGTTGAGGAGGAGGAGGAGGACAAAGTGGAGGTTGTGCAGCAGCAGGAGGAGGAGCGGGAAATAACCAATGTTGAGGAGGAGGAGGAGGAAGAGGAGAAAGTGGAGGTTGTGCAGCAGTAGGCAGAGGAGAGGAGGTGAATGGTAGTCTCTGAGGGCGGCCCCGTCCCCGTCTCCGGCGAGAGTACTGCAGGAGAGGAGGTTGAAAACCGTCACCCATGTTATTCATTGCTTTATGGAAGAGGATTAGGTGTGAATGAGAATTTGGTTAGGGGTTGTATTTATAGGGTTAGAAGTATGAAGCAGTGGGGGGGAAACTTTGAAATTCAAAGTTTCAATTTTAAAATTTCAAATTCAAACGTATGGTGGGAAAATTAATGTTTGTACTGTGTGGAGCAGTGGGGGAAAATTTGAAATTCAAACTTTCAAATTAAATATTAATTAAATATTAATTATTTTTTTTTAATTTAATATTAATTATTTATTATTAAATTAATTTAATATATTTTTCGGTTTATTTTATTTTTATTATTATTATTATTATTATTATTATTATTATTATTATTGTTATTATTATTATAAAAAGTTAAAAAAAAAAAAGAAAAATAAAATGCCACATGGCACTTCCCCCCACCTCTTCCCCCCCTTTCACTCCCCACAATTATTTTTCCCCCCACAAGGGCCCCACAAGTGCCACATGGCGCTTCCCCCCACCTCTTCCCCCCACCACTCCTTATAGTCTAAAAATAACTATAGGTTGTTACAGAGTTTGGCATTTTGTATGAATAATAGAATTAATATTCTACTTTTCAACTGTGATACTGTGTCATTTTTGTTTGTAACTCACTGAGCTATCTCTAACCTGTGGCTAGAACTTGAGTACGAATATTTTTGTAACAACAAACGAGTATATAATAGTTATTTATTAAAATACAGCTATATTTATGTTCTAATCTACATTAATAAGTACAACTTTAGTATAGATATCCAAAAAATAAAGAATATTATACATGAACTGCTGATACAAAATGCTATAATTAACAGTTATGAAATATTGTTGATATAACATATCAATTATACACTGAGAAAGGGAATAATAGTTTTTAATTTTGAAAATTAGTTTTTTTTTTTTTTTTTTTTTTTTTTGAACGGCAATTTTGAAAATTAGTTATAGCGTTGTTTTTTCATCCTGTTATCATACGTTTTATAAGTAACTAATAATTTTAAATCATTTATGGTTTTTTTTTTTTTTGAACGGTGACTTTCTTATGAGTGACTCATTGTCACGATGCCGACCAAAGTTGTCATCCCCGAACTCCGTGTTCTATCAAATCCGGGTTGACTTATCAGCCTTAATGACGCTCAGGATCAAACCCCCCTCGGTGGATTTTTCACCATCATTTATGTAAATTAGAGTGGCGGGAGTGTGGCATCAAGGAAGAGAGACATGGTGGATAGTAGAAAAGTTTATGAATGTGTTGTGTTAGACACTTAGACAAGAGAATATACAAACAAGGATCTTAATTTGTTTATCTTTCTTGATTTTTTTCTCTTTTTATATGATTGTAGTTGAAATATAATATCGTTTTCTTGACAAAGACAATATATATAGAATTTGATATTAATGTCAATAATTTTCGAGGTAATAACTTTCATTTCATCAGTTTACACAAAGAGTGCGTGACTACGATTCGCCATATATAATATATTCGAATAATAACCTATAAATTATTGAGTGCGTCACTAACAATAACTAGCTAGACTCCAAAGACGTGTGATTTTTTTAATTAGCTATGTCCCAATAAAAGTTTTAATCATTTCCCTTCTTTTATAAAAGACAAGAAAATCAGTCTTTGTGTACATGCTGGTTCCTAAAGGAAATTATTGTTTCAAAAAATATAAAAAAGAATAAAACAAAGGTTGGATATTGATGTTTCTAAATTTAGGAATAAGATCCTTTAGAATCATATATGGACCATGCTCATCACAAAGGAAAAGAAAATAAAATCTTACCTTTGAATCAAATATTTTATTTGTGAAAAAATGTGTCACTTATTAAGTCTAAAATAATAATTGAGAGCATCAAATATCACATTCCTTTATTTTTTTTTTTTTTTCATAATATGTTTAGAAATATAAAATGAGAGCAACATGTTTCATGAACTTTTTAAAAAAAAAAAAAAAAAAAAAAAACTCAACAAAATCCCATTAAATATAAGGGAAAATATTTTTATATATAAAAAAAACATACAAACCATTATTAATGTTGCCATAATAACGTATCAAAGAAACCCTCGCCGGAGGAAAAGAGATTGCTGACGTCATACTCTTCCGGCCACGGTGGCGATGAGTAATAATAATCCCAAACTGAGTCAACAAACACAAAACCGTCACTCGACTCAGCCGAGTCATAACTCGTTCCCAAACTCGGCAACTCAACTATCTCACTCAGCTCCTCATGACCCGGACCCGAATCAGCCATTTGCATGCATGCTATCGTAGACACCTCTTCTGATGACGTCAGCGTGGAGACAGCAGAGTACGAGGAAGACGATGATGTTGATGATGATGACGTGGAGGGTGTTGACGGCGGTGTAGTGGTAGTGGTGGTGGAGAAGTCCATAGAAGCGGCTTTAGTGGCGGCTGCTTGGATGTCACGTGGAGAGCACGTGTCGGGTCGGGGCAAAAGATGTACAAGTTCGGGGAAGTTAAGGATGGCTGAGTTTCCTTTAATGGAAAGTGCTGCGACGTCGTGTGCACGTGCAGCCATTTCCGGGTTAGCAAACGTACCCAACCAGATCCGAGACTTTTTCTTCGGTTCTCGGATCTCGGATACCCATTTGCCCCATGCCCGCATCCTAACCCCTCTATATACCGGATGCTTACTATTATTATTATTATTATTATTTGCTTTGTTGTTGTTGTTGTTACTACTACTAGTGTTTGAATTATTAATGCTATCTTCATGTGGATCTTGTTTCGGATCCGGTTTGGCTCGTTTAACTCTTTTCGGGTTTGGTTCGGGTAGGTCTAGTGTTTGGTTGACAAATGGGTCGGATAATGTGGTGGTGGTTGACTCGGTCTCCGGTGCCACCGTTGTCATTGTGATGATATGAGATTGTAGTCAATAAATCTTGAAATGGGTAGATGACCCGACCCGACCCGACCCGAAGTGGATATATAAGAGAGAGGGGGGATGAAGTATAAATGTAGCCACAATTTTTAGAAGTGTTTGGTGTGAGAGGAGTGTATATATAGTGAATAGATAGATATACATACATGCATGTATATGTGTGTATATTATATATAGAGATATATGTATAGAGAGAGAGGAAAGAGAGAGTGTGGCAGTAGGAAACCGACCTAAGGGGGAAGGGAACCCATAAAAAATAATAAAGGGGTAGCACAAAAGTAGAGGGTATGTGAAAAGGAATTTGGACGAAAGGAAATATTGAAAATGAAGTAGTACCTACTTGAAATTAATGTATGGACATGTGGGAAGACAGTAATAAACATGAAACTATACTTTTTTAAATAAAGGTAGATTTGAAGTACAAAAAAAAATCACCTGGTACTACATGTCATTCTAGAATTAGACCAAGGGTGTGGTCTCAGTGACTCAACAGGTGAGGTGAGGTGGTAGTAACCCGTAAAAAGTGATATGACGCTGATGTAGAGTTTGGGGAATAATGAATCACACCCTATAGCCTTATATCATTTACTAATTAGACCATGCGCAGTGGGGGCTTTATATATAAAGCCCCCTTTTCTGATTGGTCTATGTGGCAGCTGAGTCAGCATAGAGAGATAAAGTGAAAAAATGGTGTAGTGGTGGGGCTTTATTTATAAAGCAAGCCCCTATTAATATTTTATTATATCTTTTAAATTAAAAAAATAATAAAATAATAATAATAAAGAGAGAGACTATGAGGTGTCAAAGCATGATTGGTTGGGGGTATTTGTAAACCAGCGCCATTAATATAACGCCAAAACCATTTTTGTAAAAATAGAGCCCCCATGTAATGGTGTTGGGGGCTCCATTTTTTGATTTTTTGCAAAAGTGGCGCCCCATTACAGGGGGTCTTACTATTCTAAAATTATGTTAAGGTCATAATCAAAAGTGTACTAATAAAAGTAATCTTAATAGTATATGTGTAAGAGTTTAAGAAGATAAACTAGTTGATTGATTTAAGTGATTGGTAAATGTTCTAAAAATTGATATGCTAATTGGTTCGGAAATTCTCTTGTTATCAAATTTCAAGTCTGTCTAAATCTAAAAAAAAAATGTTCTAAAACATTGTACATTTTCTTTTTAGGGTTGGACCCGTATAGAAGCTTTGGTGTTAAAGTAAGAAAATATATCGAGCGAGATAGCACTTGTGTAATAATTGTAAGGCATGATGTTTGAATGTTTATCGTTCTATTGCCTATTGGATGAAAATGTGTATAGGTAAAGTTGATGACAACTATATATAGTAATATTTTTCACCCTTTGATGTCGTTATTGTATTGAAAAGGACATGTTTAGTTGCAAGATTTCTTGCATCATGTATCATGTAAACTCCCGCACAAAAGTTACGGTTTGTGGTGTATTTGCATTAATTCCTCACACTTTTACTGTAAAAATAGGTTAAAAATCAAAAGTATTTGTCTTAGAGGGTGTTTGGGGTTGCGTTTTGAATCTGATTTTTAGATTATTGCGTTTTGAAAATGCAGATAATCAGTTTTTAATGTTTGTGATTGGCTTCTGAAAACACAGATAATCAGTTTTTTAGGCTACCAAAACGCATAATCTGTTTTGAATAATCAATCCCAAACACCCCTTAGAAGGCGGGTTTTTTTTTTATTTGGGTTGGAGTATTATGGGCTCCCTTTTGTGTTAAAAAAATACTAACAAAATCACTATTGATGAAATTTAATACTCAAACATACAAAATACTTAAAACTAATTGTCATCTTGAAAAGAAATACAAATTTTTAAATTGGTCAAATATGATGGTTAGTTAATGATTACAATGATTTGAATATGTTATATAATATTTTTCATTCTCCTTTTGTTTCACATTTTTCACACAGTTTATAATATAGTTTCTCACTTACATTATATAGTAGAACCGTGTCTTAAAGATATACGAACACAAGTCTATGAATTTACTATGCTAAGTGCTAACCCACATTTTCGCTTCATCGTATATAAAAATGGCAAGTTAAATAACGATTTACGCCTTTTATATCCCAAGTAGTATAATATAACTACATTCGAAAACATTCAAATTTCCCTCTAATATTTTCAAAACAAATTTATGTTCCTCACATTATGGTGATGATTGGGATCTCAAGGCATAATGAATGGTGATGTATGGGACATTGAATTAAAATTAGGGTTAATAGTTAATACCGACCAGTACGCTTGGCTTGTAAATGGGATTGGCGTACCCCATTCATGTATAACAAAGGAACCTTCATTAGGACCATCCAAAGATAATATAATCTAGCTGTATCTATCTGCCAAATTAATGAGTTATGTTCTTCAATATTATTAAATATAGAAAGGATGAATTAATGCCCCATTTTATATATTTTGTATGTGGTTGCATGTGTGACTTCCCAATTTTATATGGTTTCTGTGTTGAATATTTATGACTTTTCCATGCCTATATTTTCAAATTAAATTATTATAATGTATGTTTGATAAAAATGTGATATTTGATATTTGAAAATTTTCATTTTTATAAATGTTCCTGACCGTAAACAGTCTAACAAGTACAGTGACGAAGCTTGACTCGAAACTTCGGGGGTCGGAAGTCGCCCGGGGTCGGAAATCACTAGTTTCGGGGGGTCGAAACCGTATATGCCAAAAAATTTCTATACGAATACTATATAATCGGAAGTTCTTAGTGAAAATTCGGGGGGTCAACCGCCCCTCCCTGCCTCTTAAAAGCTGCGCCACTGAACAAGCAGTTCGGTTATGTATTTTTTTAACCATCTTCATACGGGTCAATCAATTAAAATGACATACCAGATTATTAATAGAACCGGATTTTCGAAATTTATTTATCATTTTTCGGTTTCTTAATTTCCTTGCAAAATAACTCAATAATTACCAGATATATACTCCATATTTTTGTTTATAACAGACTTTAAGTTTTAACTCAAGTAGACAGGTAAAATAGTAGTCTATTAATTATACAACTTGGTTGTAAAATTAGCATTGTTTGAAGCTAGAAATAAAAACAATGTTTCACAACGTGAAAAGACAAAATAACAATTAAGAGCATCCATAATAGGGTGGGTTTGGACGGGTTCAGCAGAGCAAACCAAGGGCAACCGGATGATCACCCATTGTATGGGTGGTTTGGTTAGTGGTTTGGTTGGGGTTCGGCAGAGCAAACCAGAGCAAACCCGTTTCTTTTATTTCATCTTTCCGTGTTCAATTGCTAAAATAAAAAAAAAAAAAAAAAGTTAATTCATAAATCATTTCTTATGTCATAATATTATTTTACATTTTTAAATATTCATTAGTAGGTTTACCCGCACGCTGCAGCGGATTCACAAATGGGTTGCAATACAACATTATGATACTTAGGTTTTTTTGCCGCAAGTTACGTAAAAGGAATATAATTGTGCACACTATGTTTTAACAAGTATTCGTAGAAAGAAGAGAAACGAAATATGCACCGCCACTTACAACTGATTGCAGTTCATCACAAAAACCATGTACTCATTATTGAAAATTTTCTATAAACCAAAGGTATGTTACTGTAACAGACCAATATGAACATAAACATCACCCTTGTATAAACTGTCCGATCATTGCATATCTACATAACCGTGCCATTGAAGACACCTTGCTAAATGATAAAATTCATTTGCATGACAAAAGCATGTAGTAATAATATGATAGTATACACTATCATATGAAAGTCACTGTCCATTTAGAAATTAAAAGTTGTGATTTATAAGTTTGTAATAGACTTGTCCAACCTGACCCAACAACTAAAAAATTGCCCGATGTAGCCAGTAAGCTGAACCATCCCTTCTACTTTGCCGTTGGGTTGACGCATATATATGAAAAGGGTTTATAATATAAGTATTATTATGGCAAAGTCTTAAAACTCATACAAGTTTAGCAGAGATAAGATTATTCATTGTGGTAACATAAATTATTATCATTCATCGCTATTATATGAAATTTGTTCAAAAATATTGTTATCCTGTGTGTTTATTTAGTTTGGACGAGTTCTATTTTCATATAAAAATTGATTATCTTCTGAGAGTATTTAGGGAAGAAGAATGGTAAAATTTAGAAAATTGTAAAGAAATGCATACCATCTTAATTTTGAACAACTTAGACATATTTACCTGTGTCTCCTCCTTTATAATGTAGTATAGATTACCGACTATACTTGCCACTCGCTATGTGTGTAATGGGTCGTTTTATCATATGGGCTAGTCAATTGGGCCCGCTCGTACATTTGGAAAATTAAATAGACCGGGGTCCATTTGATTATTATTTAGGGCTCAGTTCATTTCTGCCATCATGTCATTGACTCATTTATAATATATACTGTATGGTAAATACTAATACTGCTGGTCATCAGTTCATTTAAAGCTATTTTCACTTGATGCTCGATGGGCTGCAAAACGAAGCCATTAATTGCATATGGACCCATTTGCTTTACTCTTTGAAATAATGAGTTGCGGATAACGAGGATGCGGGGAAGTCATTTTTTGAAGGTAGTGTGGTGTGGTGTGGTGTTGTGGTGTGGTGTATATATAAATTGAAAGTGATCTTTTGATCAGAGAGTGTTGAAGTAGAGAGTTTATTTCTTGTATTGTTCTTGTTTCTTTGGGTGTAATAACTTTTGGTTTGGGATTAATAAAGTTTTAGTAGTTTTGATATCATGTTTTTGACACAATCACATTATGAATTTAGCTAGACAAAATGACGGGAAAATAGAAAAGCTATAATTTTAGATTTTTTATCTAGTTCTAACATATTTTTCTAAACCCGTATTATTTAGTTATCTAAAAAATATATATATCCATAAAATCGAGCATTTCATTATATTTAATTTTATTATATTTAATATTAGCATAGTATGCATGATTATGAATATATGGGTGCGTGATTATGTATGTAAGGTTGCGTAGTAATGTATATAGGTTATGTTATTTACACGATGATTGTTATTTTAATATTTTACACAAGTTGCTTGATTGTCCATTAGTTATATTCAAGATATATTGATAGTAGAACAAGTAACGAATTTTTTTTTAAGGTATTTTTTCCCCCTAGGTATTAATTTTCAAAGACGAACTTAAATCTTCACCATTTGATTTCCCAAAACTTTATTCATTAGTTCTAACTCAGCTAAAATTCTAAAAATATAAAGCCAACCTTGCAGTTGGGTCCTAAAAAGATTTACATTAATAAGGGGTTGATAATATGGGCTCAACCTATATGTGACTATGCATTAGTCATTTAGTTGTTGTAGGGTTCATTTCTTTTCTAGCCATCGCTATTTCCAAATTATAATTAAAATGGGACTATTTGTGAGCCATATTTAAGATTTCTTGAGCCATACTTAAAGATTTTCTAGATTAGTATGGGTAAACAGGGGACATTTATGTTCCCTGCCAAATTAACTCTTAATCATGTTAATTTGTTCTATACATGTGCAATGTTGTTGAGAGGGGTCAACACAAATGAGAAATTGTGTGATAATATTACAAGGAATGCGATTTTGTTTCGTGTTTATTATTTATTTATATATAAGTGTTGTCGCTTCAAACGGTTCAAACTTTTGATTACAATGCATCAAATGTGTAATACTATAAATCAACATATGTTGTTAACCACATGAAACTAGTTTTTTTTTTAAGTGGTGACACTCAAAATTTATATGACGTGAATAAGAGTTACATAATACAAGTACTTAGGGAAAAATCAAATTGTTAGTTAAATAAGATGTCATAAAAAATGAAATAAAAGTTATGTTCCCTCACTACCGTGAATGGGCTCACGGAACCATCCTCATGTGTTGTCTTATGGAGGGGCGGCATGAGTGTCACATGACTCACATTTTTTTTGCACGGGTCACACGACTCGCATCATTGCTCACATGCCTTCATGACCAAAAAAAAAAAAACCTTCGGTATATTAAAAGTACCTAGGGGCCGTTTAGTTAATTAAGTGTTGAATCATTAAGAGGTCTGAATGGTTAAGAGGTTCTGAATGATTAAGTGCTGAATGGTTCAGCTATGCACCAAGTCTGAATGATTCAGTTTTTAACCATTCCACTTATAGTCGTTTTTATGTTGAAACAAACAGTCTGAATGCTGAACCATTAAGAGCTGAATAATTCAGAGACTCATTAAAAGGCTACCAAACAGCCCCTATGATTAAATAAAATTGGTTGTAAGTTGCAACTTTATTTTGTAAAAGACGAATAGATACGAAGGTAGGATGTGGAAATACATTTATCCAAGTTACATAAATCTTTTTAATTATAAAGTGTAAAGTTGTCGTCAAGCGTATTCCATATTTCCATTGATCTCATTCATTTAACTGGTAGTGGTCGCGAGGGTGTCGGATAATGGTGGTGGTTAGGACGGCAGCAGGTTGGTCGTAGGTGATGGTTTGTGGTGTCGGACGGTGGTGGCATGGCGGAGGAGCTGGTTCCCACATATCCTAAAATGGTCTCTATTGCAGATTGATGATGAAGGGATAAAGTAGCAGATTGATGATGAAGGAATAAAATAGTTTGAAAAAGGCGAAAATACCCTTTACTACAAATGTGATCTACCAACTTTGCCCATTTACTGTTCAAATAGCTCTACTATAAATATATAGTTAATTAAACAAAATCTACTCATTCAAGGAAAAAAAAATGTTCTTTTTTACATTATATATCAACCACACATGTTTATATGCATATAAAATTTTATAAATAACAAGAGCGGACATAATAAATATGATATGAAGGATCGTAGGAGTGTCACATCTGTTTTTGTCTTCTTTTCCATCAAATCAAATAAATGCTATCATATGCAGGGGTGAAACTTGGTTCTCGAATCGGATGGGTCGGACTCAATTTTTTTCGATCGGTAGTGGCAAATTGGCGAGGGGCGAACTCAACCCGGACTCGATTTACCTACGAAAATCGCAAATTTATACAACTGCGCCAAAAAACAGGGGGTCATGCCACCCCTGGCCTTCAACATCCTTCGCCCCTGCTCATAGACATTATTGTTTTATTATGTCGATAGCTCGTAACAAGGCCAACATGAGACTGTAGTGACAAATGCATATAGTAACACAATACTTTACTGAATTCGATACCTTCATTAATAAACTGCAAAGGCTTTTATAGCCAAATAACTACAACGGTCATAAACAACTTAATACTAGAAAACTGGAAATAAACTGAAAAACAGGAAGACTCAAACAAACCACAAGACTCAGAACTCCTAGAGTAATGTATGAATAAACACCAACCAAATAACACTCGACTAACTATGGTAACAACAGTAATGTATGAATAAACACAAAGAGATTGTATTAATATGTGTGAGCACGATTACAAGGATTACAGACGAGTATTGCAAGGATAATATTTCGACCAATCTTTCTAACAAAAGTTAAAGTATTGCAATGTGTGTGTTTTGTTGTGTGAGAAGTTGAACCCTTTCTTCATGGAGTGAAGGGGTATTTATAGTATGTAAGGTTTGGTCTCAGGTGCTAGTAATGATTGACAGCTCATTCGCTTGGGCCCTACAGGAGAGGCCGTTGAGGAATTGCTATTGTCCCTCTCTGATTGGTCGGACGTGCTCCTTCTTGTCCTTTATGTCCTTACTGATGGCAGGAGATCATGGAGCAGGGAATAAACGCTTGTGATTGGTTTGTCGTCCTTTTCATCCTCTCCGTGCAACTGTCATGTACTAGGTGTCGCGCGGGCTCCACATAAGGTTCCATTGGATGTTCCTTCAAGGTTTTGATGTGCACAAGTTGTTGTGCGGGAAACGTGCACGTGCGTACCGGCACATATCTCTTGAATAACATATACATGGTTCGCTTTCTTCCTTTGATAACCGCTTAGGGTTGTTTGGTAACCCTCTTAATGAGGCTCTAAATGATTCAACATTCAACGCGTTTGTTTCAGCTTCTGAACTGAACAGTTAAGGCCTAACCATTAAGACTTTGTATGTAGCTGAACCATTAAGCACTAAACTAGGCTAAATTTAATGAGGCTCTCCTACCAACGTGGGACAAGAAAACTAACCATTGAAGGTCCAACTTATTGATTCAACACTTAACCATTCAGACCTCTTAATAATTCAGCACTTAATCAACCAAACAGTCCCTTACACCCCGTCTTCATGATAACGACTAGGGGTATGTTAACAGTAATCAGTGGGTCTCATAAGCCGACGAGGATCGTTACAACATGAGGAAAGTGTAAAATAAATGAGAAGTGTGAGAGATAAAAAAACATAATGGATCACAAACTATAACACAATTGATCACATCATATAACACAATGCCAAAAATATAACATAATGTGAGTAAAAAGACACAATGAATCGCTAAATAAGACACAATGATGAAAAAAAGACACATAGCTAAATAAAAAGAGACAATGAATCGCTAAATAAGACACAATGACAAAAAAAGACACGCAGCCAAAATAAAAAAAGACACAATGATCTAATAAAACTTCTAAAATCTACAAGCTAAAGTTCTAAAAGCAAAAAACCTAAAATCAAGAGTTCGATGAGACGGTTCCAACACCGCAAGAATGAGTTCAACCAGAGTCCGTTTAATACCCTTATGTCTTCCTATTTTTAAGATCTATGTATTACTATTTGATCGAACCCTATAAATTGAAAATAGACTGAATTACAAGTTTTATCATTTAGGTTTATACCCGATTGCAATACATGCCCTTCAAGTTTAAAATTGATTGATTATGTGTTTTATGTTTCAAAATCTTGCATGATTTGTCTTTTAGCCCTAACTTAGTTAGATTATAACACTAATATAAGGGTAAATTCGTCTTTTTAGTATTATAGGGCCTATTTGTGTAAATAAATTAAAGTTTTAAAGCAAAAGTAATTTTTAAAAATTAATATAAACCCACATCTCTCACGCTATCCTCTTAATACCTGCACCACGCAAACCATTATATCTCTCCCCTCTTAATTAAAGCTTGAGTTCATCATCTATCACCACCACCACCACCTTTCACACACCAGCGACCACCACCACTGGTGAACCACCACACTTTCACCATCATTCACCAAACAACTACACCCACCACCATCGTTCGCACATATTGGCCTTTAACCACCCTTTAACTAGATCTGAACGACCGATTGGACTCATCAACACCACCATCATTGTACGACACAGGTCACCGGAGAAGCCCTTTGCAAGCCTCATCCCTTTTACTAACGTCACGGAGGGGAATGAGATGGTGATGCTGGTCTAATGAAGGGGAAGGAGGTGGTGGTGGTGGTGGTCGGCGACATGTGGTGTTGTTGGTCGACGGAGGTATACATCCATCAGTCGTTGAGCAATTTGTTGGGGTTTGATTATGAGGTTTTGGGTTAGGGGTTTGACTGCTTTTATGGAGAATTTAGGGGGATTTGGATTTGTTTGATGGAATGAAGGTAGTAAGGATATTATATGAATTGAGGATAATGGAAATTTGATGCATGAGAAGTAAGAAGAGAGTGAAGGAAAACATGAAGTGCAATCACACCTATATATTTTCAGTTTGGTCCAAAACTTTAAGTTAGTCACATAAATAATCACTAAAAGAGTAAAAAGACAAATTTACCATCATATTAGCGTTAAAATTTAACTAAGTTAAAGTTAAAGGACAAACCATGCAACATTTTGAAACATAAAGTACAAAACTCGTCAATTTTAAACGTAAAGGACATGCGTTGCAATCGAGTCAAACCCAAATGACAAAACTTGTAATTTAGTCTACAAAATACGTTGAACAAAAAGATGTTGGGCCTGGCAGACAGTCTGATAACTTTTGTAAATTTTTTCATATCGATCAATACAAACAAAAAAGCCCATAAATATAAAATAGGTTGAATGAAAAGATGTTGGGCCTGGCCCATAATCATATAAAAGAAGTCATTTGTTTAGGGTTTATATCAAAACCCCTCATTCAACCCCCTTTCTTCTTTTTCGTTGCCCTAAGGTATTATTATTATGCTCTCTCTCTCTCTCTCGATTATTATTATTATTATTATTATTATTATTTTTTATAAAATCTATCTGTTTCTTCAATTCAATTTGTATGTAGTTTAATTAGCTTAATCTCTTTGGCTTCTTGTTATGATTCGTTGTCTTGATTTAAGTTTTTGATAGACTTGGTTGATAATTGATTATACCAAATGATAAGAAATTGGATGAATTTACTAAGCACAACAACTGTTTGAATATTCAAAGATACAAAAGTTTAATAAAGTATGAGTCTTGTTAGGTTTAGAAGTTTTTTTTTTATTGCAAGCTGTGTTTTTGCTAGCAACTGATTGTGATCATTGAAAGAGAATCTGAAAGATTACTATGAGTCGAGTCGTAAGCTAGCTTCGCTTTAGGTGTGTGGAATCAGTTCGGGTCATCGGTTGTGTTGTGATCTTTCTTTCTTTAGTTATGAGTGAATGGAGTGTAGTTATTGATCAAATATACACATTGGCTTATGCAAGGTTAAAAAAAAACGGAAACGAGCCTCGAGGTGTTTTCTGTTAGTCTAACAAGGCATAAGCCTCGAGGCGGAAGCTGCGAAACATTATTAAAAAAATGTAAATATCTTATAAAAATCACAATTTAATATAAAACAAACATTATGACTATTTTAAAACCTAATTTAGTAATAATACAAACATCATAAAATAATTCAACAACCTAATTTAAAATCTAAACAGTGTTGTAGAACTCGCTATACGCTACTCTGCTGGTAAAGACCGACTAGCAATTAATTAATAGGATTGGAATTTTTATATGTATTTTTTACATTTTAACATACATAAAAAAATACACTAAAGCCCAATTTCATTGCTACTATTATTAACAGTTTTAGGCCCACTAGGTCATCCTTAAAACCAAAAACAGAGTTAGGGTTTCAGCCTCCTTCCTTCTGCAACATATTAACTAGAATAGAATAGAATAGAATAGAATAGAATAGAGGTGATCATCATCATCATTTTGGCAGCATAAAATACCCAGGTACGCACGCAACTTTCACAAGGTCCGGTGAGGCTTTAGGTTTCTGTTGGCCCCCATGAGGCTAAGCGTCTCAAGGCACGCCTCAGAAACTATGAATCCTTGATTACTCTGTTACGAATGTCTTTATTGGCTACTGTTTATTTCATACATTATTAGTTATAGGTATTCTTTAAGTTGTTAAATCATGTACTGTGAAGATTATGAATCTGTGGTTATTCATGTTCAACTAGATTTGTAGAAATTCACTCTTTGTCATTTGCAGGAAAATTAGGGCTTGTTGTAAGATTTAGCAATGAGGTTGGAGAAGTGCTGGTTTTGTTCTTCTACTGTATATCCTGGACATGGTATTCAGTTTGTACGCAATGATGCAAAGGTAATTTTGTGTTTTGTTATATTAGATTATTCGTTTACGGTTTACCATAAGCTATGTTGTCAAAAGCGCACGAGGCGCGCGCCTAGGCGCCAGTTTTTGACCAAATTCAAGCCAATTTCAGAAACAAATAAAAAAGAATTGAACATACCTGCAAAAAGAATTGATTCAGAATTTTTTCTGTTATGTTTATTATGATCGAATGTAGGGATGGAGGCTGTTTGTATAGATCGATATGCATAACTGTTTTAAAAAAATGATATGATTTAGATTTGTGTTTATCTCTAAAATTTGGTAAGTAGATATTATTACCAAAGAAATAGCCCTAACTTGGTAAAGGGATAAAATTTTCGAAAATCAAGTCATTGCTTTTTTTTTTTTTTTTTTTTAATCTAGGAGAGAAAAGCAAACTTTGGTTGCATCTAGGTATTTGGTCGCCTAGGCGCCAAAAGCGATCGCTTTTGACAACACCGATTCAAGCTAAAAATTGCCTGAAACCTCTAACACATCCAAAATCAACCCTAAAACATCCTAAAGTAGCCCTAAACAAGCATAAAACATCTCTAAAACCTCTAAAAATGTTTTTTTATACTATGCGCCTTACTTAAAAAAACCTCGTTTTTTGAGCGCCTAGGCTCCGGGCTCGGCTTATGCGCCTTGAGTGCGCCTAGGCGCTTTGACAACATGGACCATAAGCTTGTTTTGGTTGAATGTTTGATTTTAATTTTGAAAATTTAAAAATTTCAGATATTTAGATTTTGTCGATCAAAATGTCACAAGAATTTCAAAATGAAGAGAAATCCTCGTAAGGTGAAGTGGACAAAAGCTTATAGGCGGTTACATGGCAAGGACATGACTCAGGTTCACACATTTACTTCATTAGCTTGCTTAATTAAGTTTACTTTTTTAATCTATTCTTCCCAAAGTTGTTTAAACTTTCATATTATTATATGTATTCTTTCAAAGTACTAAAATTGTGATCTTAATCTTTTTCATAGTATGAATCAAATCATATATTTATAACTGTCTTTTTTCTTTGAATAAGCAAACATGTTAACGCTATTTCATTTTTATTTAATGCGACGACTTGTTATAAGTTACTGATTTTATTATAATGTACTATGAAATGGGTTAAGTTGTAGTGTTTTGAAAAGGCGATTATGGTATTATGAAATATTGAGCTTTAAAAAGGATATATATGAAATAAGCCTTTTTTTACTATAACAAAAATGGCGGGTTGCTAACAGTTATTCAAATGAACCTTTTAGGATGCAACATTTGAGTTTGAGAGGAAGCGTAACAGACCAGAGAGGTATGACCGGAACCTAACAGAGAACACACTGAAGGCCATCAAGTTTATTGATAAGGTCCGATCCCGTAGGGAGGAGACACACATCAAGAACAGGTATATTTTTTAATCCCGCATCCAATTTGAATGAATTGATTCTTGTGACACATAAATAGGAACTTACTAAAAATTCTACCCAACCCATTTACTTGCATCTCTAACATAGAAAAATCGGCTAAAATAAAGACGGGTCAACCTGAACCAACCCCAGACCTTAATACAATTGTAAGATAAGCTCTGAGTCAGCCCAACCCAATCTGCACAAAACTACACGTTTTGATTGTTTTTACCGAAAGATCTTTTAACGTGTTTATAATGATGCAGGATGAAAGGTAAGAAGTCAAAGATAACAAAAGAGGCCTTAAAGGAACTTGACCAGCAAATCCACATGATCAAAGCTCCTGGTGCTATGCTCAAAGATGCATCGGCTACAACGTCAGCCAAGGTCACTGTTAAAGTCCAACATGATACCGATGAAAATCGCATGGAAGAATGAATTATTATATCGCTTAATTTTGTATCAGTTTGGAATGTTCCTAGTTATTTTTGAACTTTGATTTACAAATATGTTAGTTTTATGAAGATCTGAATTGTTTGCCACATTACAGTCTACTATTTTGTCACTGAAAATGTCTTTTCTTTAGTTACTGTTTGTACGTTATTATACTATACTATGCATAATTAAAGACGTAAGATGAATAGTGGGAGCGACTAGGCACCTGCGTAGCTAACCACGTGTAATTGTCTCCGGTTCTTCAATTCCAGGTGTTCACTGTTCAGCATCTCCATCATCACCTTCTCCGTCCCCGGTTCGCCTTTCAAAATCACCACCGTAATATGACACTGAGGTACAATGTTTATACTTGGTGTTTGTGTTACCTACAGGTTTGCTTCCTGTAAAGCCATGCTTTGTGGCTGTCACTGAAAGTATGCCAGTGTGTGTAACACCTGTTAGACTACATCTTTCTAAATCAATATTGATTATTTGCATCTGTCTGTCGCATATTTTTGCTGCTTTGTTTGTATGTATCTGAAATCTGCATCAATTATATGTGAGAAGGTCTGTTAGAGTTGAGTTGGTTTGGTGTTACCTGAGTTATGTTTGTAGGTGCAAAAACGGTAGGCAAAAATATAACACAACAGCTACAGACAAGTAAGAATTAGAGTTACCTGTTAACTAAAATCTGTACGCTATCGTCTTATTAAAGTCTGTTCACTATGTCTAATTGTAGATTTAACGGGTCGCATATGTTCAATCAAAAGGCAATGGCTAAACAATGGTTAGATGGGTCAAAAAGGTCTAAAAGGGTTGAAAGACACTCAATGAGTCAATGTGTCAAATTGTAGATTTAGCGGGTCGCATATGTTCAATCAAAAGGCAATAGCTAATCGGCGGCTGGCGAATGGGTCAAAAGGTCTAAAAGGGTTGAAAGACACCCATTTGTGCGCTAAAAGAAGTTACATTATTCTTTGAATAAAGAAAATTGTCATAACCTATACTACAAGAATGTGTAATGAATTGAGCAACTGGTTTGAAACTTAAATGAGCTTTGACTTCAAGAAGTCAACGGCTCAATGGGAGAACTCGAGAATTTATCAATCCTACGGAAAAGGTAAGCGTTACTCGATCCATTAGTTGAACTATACAGGTGTAATGGATATCAATTTGATCCAACGTATGTATATTTCAGTCATGAGATTGTAAGATGATAGGAGTAACTGAAGTTGCATAGTTTGCGCCTTATTTAGCAGAAGGTTGGATCTTGTACATATTAAGTCAAAAAGTAAGGTTATCTTCACATCTATAAGGCTCATTTTGAGTACAAGGTCGAGGTAAACAACTTCCACTCGGTCAGCTTCCTTTGCGATGTAGTGCACGTATCATTTGTCATGAAGCGCGCAGCGAAGCCCGCGAGAATCTTACTATTTATGATTGAACCCAATTTGACCCGAACCCATTGCACCTGTTACACAACCTGACCGGACCTGCCTGTTTTGCCGCTAGTAACTATATTCAACTGAGAAAAAAGAATACAAAAAATATACAGTTTGAAGTTTTCCAAACATAACAGGTACAATCACATAAAAACTCTACTGTTCCAAACTGAGTGAAGAATCATATGAAACAAATCAAATTTTACAGGCATCTTATGCCAAATAAAATGCTGCTGCACCATCTTTACTCTCTTCTGCATATCTAAATACTTCTTATCCGGTATCGCTCTAAGAATACGACCCAAATTCACCACGTCTTTCTCCAAAACAAAAACCGTAAACGCTTCCCAATTCAAGACCTCAAAAAAAGGCGGGACATAATTATCAGATATAATCACCGGGACACATTCGTAGTATATCGATTCCACAATTCTTGGGCTGTATACTTCATGCCCACGAGCGCAAATACAGTATTTACTACTCTTCATATACATACGGTATTTAGCTTTACTTTCAATATCACGGGCCATTGGCCCGAATATTTTAATATCGGGATCTTTATCTTGCCAAGTTTGAAGTAAAACTGGTCTCAAGTTTCCGTGCATTCCACCTGCAAAAAATGCAAGTATACGTCTTTTTGAAGGCGAATTTCCACCAAGTTCTTGAACCGGGTTTTCTGCACTACGGATATACGTAGCTGGAAGAGCCGTGTCTTTGCCAATTTTGAACCCCCTTGCAAGATTCGAGTTGCAAAGTGATCGAATGCAATTTCCCATATGATCTTTCGTTAGCTTCATCGCCTAGTTTTGGCAAGAAAAAAAAAAGCATCAGTCTTGAATGATTTTCTACTTTGCTAGTATATGTATGTGTGTATATACATGTATTTATATACATATATGCATATACATTTCAAGTAAGCGTACCCAATCGTGGCAAGCAACAAGAAAATGATCAGCCCCATTCGTCCTATTCCAAAAAGGATACTTTCCAGCAATTAAACTTTTGTAATCCTTTAAATGTTGTTCTAAATCTTTGCCGGACCTAGGAGTTCGCTCCTGAGACGTATTTCTTAGTTTAAGTGAACTAAACGGTAGATAGAACAAATGCGCCTTTCTAGGATCTCTTACAACAAAGTTTCTACTTTTCTCCATCAGTTTCATGAACCATCCTTCTGAAGCGTAAATTCCCCTTAGTTTTGGATCATGAAAAATCGGCTTTTTCCCTTCCTTGTATATGTACACTTTTAAAGTTTTTTCCATCAATTTGTAACTCCTGTTATAAAAAAGAGATTACAGGATGCTTTGAAATGATTATGCAACATTGAATAATTAGAACCAGATCATTAGTTGGATATGATGTCGTTTTTAGTGTTTGGATCATAGTTGTTAAAAGCCATCGCCTCTTGCGCCTAGGCCCATTTTTTAGGCAAGGCGATGCATTTGCGCTTTGAGTCGAGGAAATTGCGCTTTAATTCTTCAGGTGATGGTTTAGGCACAAATTTCAGCTAGATTCCCAAATTCCGGAGAGTTTCCATCCAAATTCGTTAAATTATGGCTAGATTTTAGCCAGATTTCTACTTTTATCTAAGGAAAACTACTTCTATACACTAATAGATCAATATTTTAAAACTTTTGATACTAACTAGATGCAAAATAGTAGTATTTTAATATATTTTTACTTTATTTTCTTGTTCGCTTTTTTTTTTAATCTCAGGTTCTCGTTTTTTATGCGCCTAGGCCCTAGGTGAGGCCTATGCGCCTTGAGTGTGCCTAGCGGCTTTGATAACTATGGTTTGGATAAAGTTATTCTCAATCTGATTATTTTGAGTCAACTAACAAGATACTGATTACTCAGATAGTCAATTCCAGTTCTCGCATCCAAACGCCCATAACTAAATATATTACCATAAAAACTGAGAAAGATTGCGATAAAGAGAACCATGAAGTCCTTCGGTGCTCCCTAATATCGGCCCATTCTCAATCTTCATCCGTGCATTTTTAAGCTCCCGGTCACGAGCAGATAACAACTTATTTTTCTAAAATACGCAAAAACAAGAAAAAAATAAGCATAATTTTTAAACCTGCATTTACTAATACAGAAAATCATAAGAATGAGCAAGTCTGTACACTGAAACGAGCAGCAACCGTTGATTCAAGAACCGAAACCATGTAAGAAAGCCGCGTTGGTTCTAAAGCAACCACACCAGTTTGACCCGAATCATTTTGTTTCATTCCACTTTGTAAGAACAAAGATCCATTATGACAACCATACCCTTCGCACCCTTCGTCATTTGACCCGTTTACTTCTATCTTATGTTCACCAGACAGTGTTCTCAGAACCGGACCGGACTCATTATTATTGTTATAAACCGCCGCCTCGTTGACCAAAATACCCTTGGCAACAGGTGGTACATTCAAAGTGTAACTCTTATAAGGAAAAGTAATCAACTGAGATATAACTATGAACACAACCACCACAAGACTTATGATCAACACCAAAATCTTCAAGATTTGAACTTTACATAATCTTTGCAATGGTCTTTTAATTTCCATAATCTTGGGCAGTTCCCAATTACAAAACCCTAATTTCAAAACCCTAAATTTCAATTTTTTTTTTTTTTTTTGGTCACATTAACACATAAAAATTTGATTTTGAAGACATGGGTCAATCTTTTTTTCAGATGGGATTCATCAAATTATATATTTATGTTCAGAGCTACAGATTAACATATGATAACAGTGAATGTGAAATTAACTACTGAACTAAACTTTAATAAAGATTAAAGGGGAAGAACACAAAGCAAATCTTACATGATTGAAGGATGTGAGTCAGTAACTTATTTAGAATGATTGAAGAGAAATATGCATAGACAAAGATCTAATGTCACATTCATTCATGGATATTATGAGACAAAAAATGTTTAAAAACTTTAACTTATTTTTATTTAAAATCTAATTTTGTTTTATTAATGTTTTATATAAATTCAAATAGTGTTTCGCTAGGACGGAGTTGTTGTCCATTGGGAATTGGTCGAGGGAAGTGCCATCATGTAGCTGGGTACAAATGAGCCGGTGAAAGAAAAGTCTGGGTGAGACAAAAGCACGCCTGGTACGTAAGCGAATACGGATCACGTGGGTTTGTATTAATCTGTTGTCGAGTGACGATTGCTTTATCTGTTAGAAAATGACGATCTTATAATATAATAATGAGGGTACTCTCTTCTCTGAAATGCGCTATATTATTGTGTCCTATTCTTGAAGGAGTGGTATGAGATGACGCCACGTGGCGCTACCCGCCAAAAGAAAGGGGGGTTTTCGTACGAATTGGAAGACGAAGGGAATTCTTCAGCACATTCAAAAACTAGTGGATCTGGTTCTATATTCAAAAAAAAGCCGAGGTTGAAACATGTTATGAAACTAAGACAACTTATATTCTTGCTAATAATAAGAAAAAGTTAAGCATCTCCAAGGCCTATAAATAGAAGTTTCTTTTCGTTTAATTGGGGGTGGGGGTTTTCCGTAACTTAAAAGACAATAATTATGAATAAAAAAATAAAATGTATGTAGATCATATATTATCCATGTAGCATGTGTAGTTGCAATATGAAAAAAAATGCATAATCTCCTTGCAATATGAATTTATAATATTATTTTCCCTAACAACTTACAGTTTTAGACACACTTCTTTACTAAGTTATATATGATCTCATAAAAATACCAACACCAAAGGTAGCTCGGAGGTTGCAATCACAAGTCACAACCACCCCAAACTTGAAAACCATTGGGAATCAAATTTAGGGCCGTGATCGTTGTGGCGTTCTTCTAATTAAGCGAACCGCAATACCATTTGTACAGAGTGTTATTCATGATAGTTGGCTCTTTAGTGTACTCATTCTTACATGGCCTTCAATCCTTCATATGCAGTTTTCGTATACTGTCTGCAGTTTTTGCATATACTAACTGTGCTACTTATGCATGTCCGTTTTTAGTTCAGCGTATACATCATATGTGTTACCTTATGCGTTACCGCCTACACTTGTTGTGATACTTGCTTATAAACATATATGATAAAAATACATATGCATTGTTGCATACAACGCTAAAAGAGCGCATCAAAAGAATAGCAAAACTATAAGTATACATAAAACAAGCTTAGAAAATTAATACCATTCCTTAAGTAGATGCCAAGATGGTTTAATACAATACATTGCAATGCAAAGACTCATAACAAAACAATACATAAAAGGTTCTAGACTGAAAATACCAACCTCTTGATAAGATGAAGATGTTTTTTAAACTTAACCTAATGCTTGGCTGCATATTGACATAAAATTGCATTGCTAAACATCTTGCATTTGAAGCAGGCATGACCGAAAGCAATCATATGTTTTTAAGTAACTTTAAACCATTATGAAACCATCAAGTTGCCCTCATCTTCCTCCCCCATTGTTGCTTCATTGAACATGTACTGGCTCTGATACTCAATCAAGTACTGTGTTGATCTCTTCACATCCCAAAACAGCTCATAAACGCGACTCACGTCTTCCATCTCAACAACCTTCCCTTTCCTCTTTTGGCAAGCCAATGAGGCTGATGTAATCAGGTTTATCGCGTATCTTAGGGATGTGTCCACTCCGATTTTGGTCAGCAAAACCTTTGCGTCTTCAGATACATCTACGTCTTCCTCTTGACACCTGATATCTAGAATCTTGCGGATGTCATCTTCAGTGTAGGGTTGTGTGGAGATGATGAGCAGGCGGTCCAGGAAATCAATTGGTATCCCATGTGGGGATTTGTAGTTTGTGCCTCGAATGGTTGTGATTCCTCGGTTGGTGGCAACAACTAGTATGGGTGCCATGTCGTTTTCTAAGGCACGGTTTAGGAATGAGAAACACTCGATGTCAAGCATGTGGACTTCATCAATGAAGAGGACACCTGGCACGATCTCAGCTTTCCCTTCCTCTCGCCACTCTGCAACCTTTGTGTCTATTTGTTCTCTGACCTCCGCTCGTATTTCACCAGTGTCGCCTGTGAAAAGAGCAAGAAACCCCTGTGTTCTGCAGTTCATCACCAAGAGTAAAGACTTGATGAAAAACAAACTACAAATGCATAAACCCATGCATATGAATTGAAATATTTAACTTTAAAGATGTCAATGAAAACAATAATAATCTAAAGTTCCTTCTTTTCATTCAGTTTTACACCATCACAGGGGTGTTCACACTCCGCTTCGGCCGGTTTTGACGAACTTTCTAGGCTGAACATATAAGTACGGTTTTTGGAAAAGTTAAACCAAACCTGCTGGATTGGTTGGGTCAGCCGAACCAGACAAGACAGTTCGGTTTGGCTTTTTTTAGCACAGAATTGTGCCATTGGATTTTCAAAAGTTCAGTAAAATGATAGTTTTAGAAACACTTAAACGTTTTACCTTTTGACTTTTGAGTATTAAAGTGTTTATGAAAATAATGTGAAGAAAAAAAAATTAATAGCACGAAATTGGTTACAACTTACAACAGTAATAATAATAATGTGTATCATAAATAAAAATACTTATACGCCTTATAGTTATTTGATTTCTATACATGAAAAGAAGTTACTTTTATTTTTATTAAAATTATATAGATTGAAAAAATATACATATTTTTTTACTACTTTTCAGCCAGTTCAGTTTTGGCGGCCGGTTCCAAACCGTAAACTGCACCGTGAAAACCGGGTCCCTCCTAAACTGGCCGACTTAGCTCGGTTTCAACGGTTTTTGAACACCCCTAGTCCATCAGACTGTGAAACAAATTCAGCAACACGAGCAATGTGTATACTAGTATACTCATAAGCAAAAGCTGCAAAGAGATTGGTATGGACATTTCATTTGATACAACCAAAAACCACATTTTGGGTCAATGAAACACATTTGACTTTCTTATAAACTATGCTTTATAGGGCTGTAAACAAACCAAACGTTCGATGAACAGTTCGTAAACCGTTCGGCGGGAAGTTCGTTTGTGTCCGTTTGTTTAATAAATGAACGAACACGAACAAAAAAATTCGTTTGATTAACTAAACAAACAAACACGAACAAATGTCTCGTTCGTTCGATTGCGTTCGTGAACGTTCGGCTATGTGTTTGTTTACGTTCGTTTATTTATATCCGTTCGTGTATGCTTGTTTAAGTTCGATCACTAGTTAAAAGTTAGGATAATTATGAACTTTTGAATTAGGAATATCATGTATTCATGCCTATGCCTAAGTAATTTTAGATAATTATGTCTAAGTTAGTACAATTTGACTTATCGACATCGTTTATCAGACGTACTTTGTCTAACGGTTAATATTAACAATGTTTTTTTAGTTAGTTGCATATTAAATGTTTGTTTGTGTTCAAGACCCGTGTTCACGAACAGTTCGCAAACAACTGAATTTCTTAACAAACAAACACAAACATAGAATTATGTCCGTTAGTGTGTTCGTGAACGGTTTGTTTGTCCAAGAAACCTTAACAAACAAACACGAACAAAGCCTTGTTCGTGTTCGTTTGGTTCGTTTACAGCCCTAATGCTTTATATAATGTAATGTAACCAAGTTGCAGTTAAGATAAACAAGCAGCAGAGTGCAGGACACATACCTGCTATTGATCACATCAATTTCATGAAGTGTAACGCAATGCACCACCTCTTTCCGCTTCTGCAGCTCGCCATCAGGACATTGCACAAACTTCGTTTGCGGCCCCATTGCATCATAATCTCTCGACCTCGAAAACGACCTCCCGAGTTTAGTTATCTTCCCCGAAGCCTTATCAATCGCAATCACATCGCCACTCTGAACCTTATCCTTCCCCAAGGCTTCAATCATCTTCGCCCCAAGATCGTACACCGTCTCCATCTCCGTCGTCTTCAAAGTCAACTTACCTGTTTTAGACGCCGCTCCAGTCACCGCCGGACGGTCAATCTGGATTTCCACAACCTCCCCTTCAATCACTTCAGTCTCCTCTTTAATCCTCACACCAATAGCCTTCCTAAAAGCTTGCATAAGTGCTTCCGTTTTAGACATCTCCAGCGAAAAAAGCTCGCTGCCTGCGACCATAGCGAACGGAGTTTCTACTCCAATTGACTTCGCCATCCCCATGGCAATGGCAGTCTTGCCTGTTCCAGGCTGCCCAGCCAGGAGAACCGCCCGACCTGCGATTTTACCTTCCTTCACCATCTGAACGATGACTCCAGCTGCTTTACGGGCTGTAGTCTGACCAACCATACCTTCAGAACTGGCACGGGGTTCCAATGCTGAGTCAAGACCCAGCCCACGGATGTGAGAATGAGCGCCTATTCGCTCAATTCTAGTTAGGTCTCTGCTCTCTGACACTTTTAGCTCCACCATGTTTGGTTATCTTGGCTGGTATCAGCTGAGGGCTTCTGTCAACTGCCAACGTAGGTCAACTAAGGTGTTAAAATAAGTTTTGGTGTGTGTAAATTGTAAACTTTTAAATAAAAACCCGCTAAAAAGTTATAATTTCCAACGAAACTAGATTGACTTAGGAAAAGAATACTATAAAGCTAAAGAAAAATGTTGGTTAATAATCAACATGAATATCATTTAAGGCAAAACGAACAGGTAATTTCTTAGTTGCACATAACGGTTTGGTTTCACAGTTTTTGCTAGCATTTTATACAAACTGTCCATTAAAATTAGTACATGCACCGAAAATTTAAAAAACTTAACAAACCTGTTGTGCAGGAAATAAGAACAGTAAGTATTGGTAACAGGTAAGTAAATAAAAGCTAAGCAGTTAATGCGGGAAAATATCGGTTGTCGGTCAAGGACCGATATTTGATATATCGGTTTTCGCGGTGAAATATCGGTGGGATATCAGTAGTTTTATAATATGTGTGTATATATAATGTAAAACACTAAAACCTATATAGTAATAATAATAGAGATCAATACTCAAGAGGCTTAAAATTTAAAAGTGTCAACATAAACTAATCGTCCTCCGAGTCCACATCATCCAATTGTTTAACAGATTTGTATATATACAATTTTCAGTCATACAAATAATTAACATTAACTGATTCTATTAATCAAACATTTGAACTTCTTCTAAATAATATACAACCATAAAAATAATCAAATACAAAGTTACCAAACTATCAACCATACTTACAAATATTGTCACAATGTCAAATATCAAACTATAAAATATCAATTGAATTTACTGAGAATAGGGGCCGGCCGATTGAGGAGCAGAGGGGAACAGACAGGGGCCGAGCAGCAGCTGATTGTTGGGCAGAGCAGTTGTTCGACTCTGTTCTTGGTCTTTTAGGTTAGGGTTTTTTTTTGTGTGTTAACAATATGCAGCAGTACATCGATCTGTTGATCTGTTGCTGGGTTTTAGGAGTTTAGGGGTTCTATTGGGCTATAGTTAATTGTTTATATTGGGCTGATTTAAATGTTTAGTGGTTATATGAGTTATATATCAAATGGGCCACAAAACAAAACAGAAAACGATATTCTCGGTGATAAGACCGATATTTGAAATGTGTATCTCGGTCGGTCATATCAGCCGATATTATCGGTCCCGATATTATCACCGAGATTTTAAACCGATGTAGACCCTGACCACCGATAACCGAGATTCTACCGATATATCACCGATATATCGCCGCAATTAACTGCTTAGAATAAAAGACACTCATTGAGTTATTCTGGTTAAAAGTAGTAATAAAAGACACTCGTTGAGTAATTCGACGACACATGTAAGTAAATAAGTAATGAGACGGGGGCGTGTCAGTGACTTTTTGTCTCCGACTGTCTTATGCACCCTCTAATCAAAATCTACTATCTCTCTCTGTTCTTGATGATCTTTATTGTTAATCTTTAAGGTTTGGGCAAATTAAGGCGATGATGATGACCATGGCATCATATGAGCCTTGAATCAGTAATGATAATTAGCATAGTCCGACATTCAGGTACATAGAGAGTGACATTGAAGAAGAGAACAATACATTGATGTTACACTTCTGGACGCCTCCCTCGGTTGCGTATCTATATCCCTTGAAGGCTTCTCCCTCTGTCTCCGATGATGTTTGTTAATTGATTACCTAAGATTATGTTATGTTTCCGTCACCCACCACCGTTGTTGCTACCACCCACCCCCACCACTGATGCTCCCACCGCCTACAACTGTCGCCCATCGCCGTCACCCACCACCGTTGTTGCTACCACCCACCCCCACCACTGATGCTCCCACCGCCTACAACTGTCGCCCATCGCCGTCACCCACCCACCATCGTCACCGCCGCCACCATTGCTTCCACCGTCGCCACCCGCCACCACCCTCCCCGTCATTGTCGCCCACCATCGTCGCCACTCACCACCAATTTTATCATTTCGTCTTTTCATGTCTACCAAACAACACAAAGTAATAATCTACTACCACATGGTAACCCAACAAGACATATAACCGTAATGATCAATTTCATTATTTTGTTCATTTCACTACCCGTACCAAAAAAAAAACTTAAAAAGATGCAATTTTTAAGATGAAAACATGAAAATTATAAGATGACTAGATAAGGGTTTAAAGACTCAGCTTTCATCCCCATCCTTTTCATCATCATTAGTCGTCATCACACAGAGCCATTGCAGAGCACAAAGCTTTAATCTTTATCAAACAATCCACCTCTTCTCATTTGGGTAACTCTATTTTCCACTTGGGTATCTGCATTTTATCTTTTTTTTGTCTAAACAATCGTTTAGGAGTACTGGGTCAGTGTGTAATTTGTAATGCTGTTACAGTTATTTATATTTTATTCATGATAAATTAACCTTTTTTTGTGTGTGGTCTTCATAATCTCCAGTTTATGTATTATTTATAGAAAGTTTTTTTTTTTTTTTTTTTTTTTTTTTTTGAGGGGGGGGGGGGGGGGTGGGTATTTAGAATACTTGGATTGTTGTAGATATTTGTGAAATCAGTTAAACAATGCAGCATTTACATATCCCATTGGAATGTGATCGAATGTGGTCCGCTTTGAGTCTTTTTGTAAGCAGAATTAACAACATTCATATGATATTCAAGATAACTGTATTTTTGAAACACACGTTAGATATGTAGTTTGATTTGGATTTAGTTTGTAATATTAATATATTGGTAAAGGCTCTTGTTATAATAGGAGTAGATCCTGTTTCTTTGGCAATGTAGTACTGAAACTCATAAGATAATGATAAAATCTTTGCAATATGGATGCAGCTTAGTTGTTCAATGTTATAGATAGATACGGGTCGGGTCGGGTCGGGTCGGGTCAGACAGGTTGGGTTATGGCTCGTGTTACCCGCCAACACTTTTTTTTATTTCATGATTAGTTATTAAAAATAAGAAAATTGTTAATAAGGGTAACCGAATCTCCCAAAGAACGATAAATTTTCTCCCGTCAGTTGGAGTGAGTGTTCGTACTTCGTATTTTACAAATACAAGGAACCATAGTTGTTAAAAGCCATCGCCTCTTGCGCCTAGGCCCATTTTTTAGGCGAGGCAATGCATTTGTGCTTTGAGTTGAGGAACTTGCGCTTTAATTATCCAGGTGATGGTTTAGGCGCAGATTTCAGCTAGATTCCCAAATTCCGGAGAGTTTCTAGCCAAATTCGTTAAATTATGGCTAGATTCTAGCAAGATTTCTACTTTTATCTAAAACTACTTCTATACACTAATATATCAATATTTTAAAACTTTTGATACTAACTAGATGAAAAATAGTATTATTTTAATATATTTTTACTTTTTTTTCTTTGTTCGCTTTTTTTTTTTTATCTCAGGCCCTCGCCTTTTTTGCGCCTCACGCCTAGGTCCCAGGCGAGGCCTATGCGCCTTGAGTGCGCCTAGCGCCATTTTCCTAATATAGCTTTTTTGTTGATTATATCGTGGGTGACTTTTAACCCGTTTGACCTATAACACGTTTCATCTGTTAGAATGAAATATGACCCAATTTGACCCGTTTGACTTTGATAGCATATATGTTATTTTGCTCAACAGGTAAAGTAGCTGATGAAGAATTAACATAGTTACTAACGATCACGACCCGAATTTGATTCATAATTGAATAACAAGATGACCTCCATTATTCCATCGTCAACAAGCAGCATCTCTTTTATCCGCGGGTGCACTTTTAATACAACAAAAACCAGCAACGGTTCGATAAAATGCTGCTCAACCAAAAGAGCCATGCATGCTCAAGCCCTTAAATTATTTACACATATCAGGACATTTGGGTCCCGCCGTAAACCAAGATTTGGAGTAGCGTTAGCCGCTGGGATAGATGTGGATGTACCCGTAGAACAAGCTGACCAATTGGATTCCACTGTTTCGGGTCAAGATTCTGGTCAAACATCAAAACCAACATCAACCGTCGATAAATCTAAACAAAGATCACGGCTTGTTAGAAAGAGTGAAATGCCACCCATGAAAGATGAAGAATTGGTTCCGGGTGCAACTTTCACGGGTAAAGTAAGATCAATCCAAACGTTTGGAGCTTTTGTTGACTTTGGTGCTTTTACAGACGGGTTGGTTCATGTCTCACAGTTAAGCGACGGTTATGTTAAAGATGTTTCAAGTGTTGTTTCGGTGGGCCAAGAAGTGAAGGTTAAGTTAGTCGAGGCAAATATTGAAACGGGCCGGATCGCATTGACCATGCGGGAAAATGAGCCCAGTAGTGGTGGCGAGGCGTCCAGACCTAAAAACTCGGGCCAAAAGTCAAACTCAAGGCGGGACCGAGATGAGGGGAGGAAAAGTACTAAGTTTGTTAAGGGTCAAGAACTTGACGGGACTGTAAAAAATCTTACACGTTCGGGTGCTTTTATAAACCTTTCAGAAGGTGAGGAAGGGTTTTTACCGGCTTCTGAAGAAGCCGACGAAGGGTTTGGGAGTATTATGGGCGGTGGTGGTTCATCACTTGAGATCGGTCAAGAAGTCAAAGTTCGGGTCTTGAGAATTGGTAGAGGTCAAGTAACTTTAACCATGAAGAAAGATAATGATAATAAAGAGTTAGACTCAAAGCTTCAAGGAAAAGTCTTTACTGCTACAAACCCGTTTCTTTTAGCTTTCCGTAAAAATAAAGATATCGCTTCGTTTTTAGATGATCAAGAGAAAGTTGAAGGGGAGGATGTGAAGTCTTCAGGTGAAACCGATGTAGCCAAACCTGTTTCAGATGAAAAAGCGAAAGACGAAATTGTTTCAGGTGAAGCGCAAGTGGAGATAACCGAGGAGACAAGTAGTATTAGTATCTCAAGTGAACAAACAGATGCTCCCGACGAAAACATAATCGAAGGTTTGAATTCTTGCTCATCAACTTCCTAGGTAACGGGTCGGGTTGGGTTACAACTTACAAATAACCGCGCATCTATAACTTTTTAATAAATATGATTTTTGAATCACATGATAATCATAATGTGGTGAAAGATTGTTACATTTATGCATTAAAAGTGCATGTGGGCAACTTTCAACCCATTTGACCCGTTGTCTTTATATGCTTTTGCTAATTTTTATTTTATCGGTTTGATCCGTTAGAGATAAAACCATAACCCAAATTGACCCGTTCATAAGTAAACTGGTCGAGATTACCATTTTATCAACTGTAAATAGCAAATATCTGACGAGGGACTGAAATTACTTATTTTGAATCAGACGAAGACGTAATCAAACCTGTTTCTGATGAAAATGGTAGCATCACAAGTGAAGAACAAGGAGAGATGCCCCAGGTGGCGTAACAGGCTCAACCGAACAAGTTAATTCCCCTGTAGTTTAAGGTTTGTTTTGATTATTTTTATGTTATTCTCTATTAAGTAAAGGTCTCTTAACTAGTGATTTGTTTGTATCATTAGATACTGATATTCTAGCTGAAGTACCAGAGAATCAAATTGAGGAAACCGAAACCGAAACCGAAACCGAAGTCCAAGTGAAAGTTGTGGATTAAGAGTGTGTTTGAATGAATTAAGTAGTTGTAACTTGTAAGTTGATTTAATGTAGTGTTTATGTTGATTTGTAGGCTGAGCCTTAAAAGACTTTTAACACATTTTGATGAATATCAAGGTTTAAGGTTATCAAACATTTAAGTTGATGGTATTTGGAACCATAAATCTGTTAATGCTCAAATCAAATTGTATTATAAATGTAGTTGTTTTAACATGTTTTCTGAAATTCTGTAGTTGAATAATTGGTGTGAAGAGCATATATAGTTAAATCGGTAACTATGTTGCCAGCCTTTCATTGAGCCCATCTGGGTTCAAATGATTGAGGGTGGATGAGGTGGTCATCACACTATCACACGCAATCATCTTGTGTTCAGTGGCGGATCTAGAAACATTTTTCAGTAGTAACGTTTTTCATTTTTTTCATTTTAGTAGCAACGTTTTTCAAATTTCGTAAAAAAAAAAACCAATTTTTCCACTAATTTTCCACTACGCGCGCGAAGTTGAGCCGCAACGTCCGCACCCCCTGGTTGTGTGCTGGATCCGCCCCTGCTTGTGTCACCTTATTTCATCACATTGTATCACATTTCATTACTAAACTCACGTGGTGGTGTTAACAATTATCACTAAAACTATCACACCCAATCACCTTGTGACACCTCATTCCATCACACCTATCACTATTTTTTTATAATAAAAACCAAGAGAGAAAGAGAGAGAGAGAGAGAGAGAGAGAGAGAGATAGATAGATAGATAGAGAGAGAGAGAGAGTGTGTGTTTTGGTGGGGATCACCCGCATGCTTTTTCTAATAAAAACAAAGATGGATTTTGGTGATGGGACCACCTGGTTTGTTTATCTCCGTGATGCAGGTCGCGATTTTCCTTTGTCACGGCCGCGATAATTTTGATGGGGCGGTGTTCGAGATGGTCACGACCATCACGGCTGGTTCATCACGAACCGCCCCAAGTGCCCTTAGATGGTTTTGAACCCTTACATATGGTATAGAGAAGTATGATGTAGTCAATAATTAGTTAAACGTGTATGCAAATGTACTTCTTACCAAACAATTTTACGCTAGCGGTAAGCGATTTAAAAGGGCAAACATGACACTCAAGTTGAAAACGAAATTACTTTCAAAAACTCATATGAAATCATGAATCATTTAAATATCTTAATCTACAGTTATAAATCCAAAATATTTCAAAAAAAAAAATCTAAAATGTTTCAGTTACCCGAATTAATTAAGAAAAAAGAATTCATTAAGATAAAAAAAATAATCCATTTTTATTATGATTGAAATATGAAATATTGTGGCCTTAATGAAAAAAGAATATGAATCCATCACGGTTTAAAACTTAATGAAAAACTAAAACAAAATCTCTTTATATTATTTGTGCATCTCATCATATTAATACAATTTCCTTTCAAAAAAATCATATTAATACAAGATTTGATCTTTTACTTGAAGAAGACACAATCATCATCAATGCACGAATTTAATATCAGTTTAAAACACCATAAACGGGTCAAAACAATACCTAGTCAACCATGTTTAATACTCCACTCGTCTCATTTTAAATGGACATTTAATTTATGACCAAAAAAGTGCAAAAGACAATTAAAGATTTGAAATAATAACTTGAGAATATTTTTTTTTGAACGATCAACTAAAGTATTGCTGGGTACTCTGTACGCGGCCCCCAATGGCCGAAAGGGGCCCCAGACGGCCTCTAGTCCGTACGGACAGAGCCCTTCGGCCCACCCGTCTCCTGTTCCAGGGAAAACTCGGCCCACAAACTCGCCCGAAGGCACGACGGTAGTGAACCAGTAAAACCTGGAGGAATCAGGAGTCGAACCCATGACCACAAGGGTCAAGGGTCTCTCCATCACTTCCCAACCACCTACCCCACCACAAAGGTGGGGGTATCCATCACATGCCTTCCGTGGGAATCGAACTCAGCTCCCCCAAAGAGAGAACCGGCCCCTTTACCGCTAGGCCACATGATCAGGATAATAACTTAAGAATATTATTGTCATTTTATAACATAAAATCAAAGATTTTTTAATCGGTGTGTTTGTGAGCCCATGACATCTAAATCGAGACCGAGAGATTAATTAGCCAGCCGGACCTCAAAATCTTATTAAATCAGTTACATAATCCCTTCACGTCCGCTCCAACCCACCTATAAATAACAACTCAAACCACACTCATCACCATTCATCACTATCACTAAAAATAATAACAATTAATAATAATAATAATAATAATGGCTCCCATTAATGTTGGTGACGCAATTCCCGATGGAACTCTTGCATACTTCGACGAGAACGATCAGTTACAACAGGTTTCCGTTCACAGTCTCGCTGCCGGCAAGAAAGTTGTCATCTTTGGTGTCCCTGGTGCCTTCACACCCACTTGCAGGTTTTTTTTTTTTTTTTTTTTTAATTTTATAAAAAAGCCACAATTTTTATAATTTATTTGATGGTTTTTAGTGGGTTTATGTGTATATGTGTTGGTAATTGATGTTAGATTTGTGTGTTTCTTGAATTGGTTTTAGGGTTTTGGATTTTAGGGTTTTGGGTATTGAAAGTTTGATGCTTTAATTGTTTTTGATTTTGGGTGTTTGGATTTGTGAATTGGAAGCAAATGATAAGTAGTTAAATTAGGTTTACAAAAAAAAGGTTTTGATTAATTGTGATTTTGTTTTATTTGTTATCTTAATTTGTTCAATTTAATCAAAATGATAAGTAGTTAAATTAGGTTTACAAAAAAAAAAAATAAAAAAAAATGTGCATTTCTTAACTTTGCATTATTGCATACATATGTTAGATCATAGATGATTCTATACCAGATCAAATACATTAATCTTACCAAATACCAATCTATTTAGTTGTAGGGGAGGTCGTTGGTTGGAATCTCGTTCATGACAAAATGTCATGAGCAAGCCAGGTGTTTTACCACATTGGGCGTTCGGGCGGCGGGTTTCCTTTGGAATTGGTGATGTCCAGGTCACCAGCGCTGTCCGCGATCGTGGCATGGGTGGAGCCGGGTGGCTGGACTTTTTTGGATCTTAAAAAAATGTCTATAAAAGAATAAAAATATTGTTAATAAATCCTAGATTAATTCAAATTTCAAACTTTCCTTATTTCAAAACCTTCCAAGTTTATCCTAAACATCCTCTCCTAGTTTACATTCTAACATCTTCTCTCAGAATTATCCATAATTCACCCCTAATTCTGAACCGTTGCCGCTTGTATGTGAGCAAGTAGGAACAACTCCTTTAGAAAGAAACTAGAAATACATTAAATGTGGATTAGTAGATTACTCTATGACAACAAAGTAAAATAAAAACAAAGAAAATGTTTACTGTATGGTTTGGATTAACGGGTATGCATGTTTCCGACTATCGTGTAATCGGGTTGGGGCCCCACCTCTTTACCATGGAATATTCTCAAACTAATCCCATACCCGAATACGTAATCCACATGAGGAATGTTTAAGTTTCTGGGTCTGTCATTTTTCGTTTTAAATATCAAATGTGATTTTTCTTCTTTTTAAATTGTAACAAATTCTTGTTGATAATTCGTGTGGTGTATAGCATGAAGCATGTGCCTGGCTTCATTGAGAAATCCGAGGAGCTTAAATCAAAGGGCGTGGAAGAACTTTTGCTGATTAGTGGTGAGTTCTTTTTCATTAAGGTCACACACGTAGTAGGACTAGTTTATAGGGCACTAAGTATGTAACTCGTTTGATTAACGCTGACAATTGTAACGATAAAAAGTTGAACACTACACTTTTTTGACAGAAGTTTTTTTATTTTAATCTGCAGTAAATGACCCTTTCGTGATGAAGGCATGGAAGAAATCATACCCAGAGACCAAGAACGTGAAGTTCTTAGCCGATGGGTCTGCAACCTACACCCATGCACTTGGGCTGGAGCTCGACCTTGCTGAGAAAGGGCTCGGGGTCAGGTCAAGGCGGTTTGCTCTGTTGGTTGATGACCTGAAAGTGGTGGTTGCTAACATTGAATCAGGCGGCGAGTTCACTGTTTCCAGTGCAGATGATATCTTGGCAGCTTTGTAAACCTTTTCTTTTGAGTCAGAATAATTGAGGTTTGTGGTTGAAGCAGTGTTTTGTGGGATACCTGCATCCTTAAACATTCATGCTATTTTAGTATTCTATTCTAGCATGTTTAATAAAATATAAAAGGAAATTCTAATTTATGTGAAATGTGTTATTTCAAAAATCTTATTTTATGCATTACTTACAGGGTGCTAATATATCACTATTAGTATATTTTTGTATGTTCACTATTATTTTTCTTGATGATACCAACCGAACAACATTGGTACTTATCGGTATTATCAAAGCAATTATTGGAATTCATTTTTATGATTTTTGATTAATGTAATAAAACTATAAATATAATTTTATTATCGTTAACAATATCAAGTACTTGTACCGTAACAAACCAAGTTGTGTTCGGAATAATGTTTTTCTTTGTTAGCATGTCACCGTCTCCGTCTTTGCCGTAACGCGTGGCGACTATCATAACCTACAATCATTAGTTGTTTTTTGCATATGTAAGAAGTTATGAAAATAGAACTTCAATAGAAATATCAACTTTGTATTGTCATTTAGAATAACATTTTGGCATGGTTGGTGGTTTCATGAAAGTTATGTGATGCCTTTTATTTAATTTCCACAAACAAACTGGCTACGGTTGAGCAGTGTTCTAAAACCGGCGCTGTTGTGGAATGGAGTCGACATCCAAGCTCTTCCAAAGAATGGAATGAGCGCTCTCACCATAGACCCCCCCCCCCCCCCCCCCCCCCCCACACACACACAAAAAAAAAAACGATGCTTTGCAGGTTGGAGAGGACGCGTGGTCTTGGATCAATGACAACTACTTAAGAGTTCTCAGATAAAAGTGTTAGGAAAGCCATCGAGAAAACGCCTCAACATTCACTAATTGTCAATAGCTTCTTTTGGAACAAGTGCATCCCCAGCGCATCAGGGCTGCTATTTTACCGACTTGGAATGCAGTGGTTGTCTGTCCCGAATAACCTGGATTCCAGTGGTTGCCTAAGATTGAAAGGGGTGTAAGCCTTGGGTTCGCCTCTCTTATATGCTTTATATAGATCTACACCATTCAGAGGGAAAAAAAACTATTGACCAAGTTCACGTGGTCAATCGGTTTTCAATAATCGAAGTAACATATAAAGAAGCATGGGGACCCAACGGGTGAGCCCACACTGCATTTCATCAACTTGAATAGACCAAATTCAAACAGGTAAAGATGTAAAGTTAAGGGATCGTTCCAACAACGAATACTAGATAATGTCTACAAACCAATACGACAATATCCTTGGTAGTTTCTTGATGTACCGCCATTGCCTACAGGCGAGCCCTTGAAGTTGTAGATGTCGATAATGGAGCACTCTGCAAAACGCCGTGAATATATCAGGATTGTAAAAATGGTTAAAAAAGACCTAACAAACAAAAGTGAGTAAAGACGGTTGCATTCTCACCAATGGTACACCGTTTTTCGCTCTTTCTTCAAGAAATCTTGATGGCTTATAGAGATCGCTGTATTTTTCAGACCATTTCTTGAGACTTGCATATATGTGTTTAGGCCCAACTAAATCTCCCCAGAATACAATGCCGCCACTGCAATACATTTAAGATGCTTAAAACATAAATAAGACCAAAAATATCGTTCCTATTTTTTAGTGGTTTTTGGTTTAAAAAGGAAAAAAAAAAAACTTGATTCAATCTCTTAACATCCCGTTAACGTGTAACAAAATAACCAATGTAACGCCCCTTAACACAAGCAGGGAGGGGCGTGCACCACCAGTTAACATGTCATGTCACCATTAACGTCCAAGGTGTTAGGGTCTATGATGCACGGAAACGCCTAAGAGGCACCGTACCCCGTACCGGAAACTTGCCGGGGACGGAAACGCTTACGGGGACGGCTAGAAACGTTTCTTGGCCGTTCCTTGACCGCTTCGATAAGTCAACGGGCGTTTCTTGTACCGTTTCTAGTTTTAGGGACGGTTTTTTTAAAGTTTCCGGCGAACTTGCAGGAAACCTCCGGCCAAATTACAGGCCTATTTCCGGCTAAATCTTCAATTCGTTCAAAACCAGAGTCGCCTGTGATGGTATCGATGATTTCTAATCCCGTTGAACGTTAAATTAGGTGAAATTTTGGGGTAGGGTTTTGGCTATTTTCTGTGAGTGATGAACGGGTAGAGATAGACAAAAGGAGGCGGCTGTGAATTGTCGGGTTGTCTTCTTTTTAAAAAAAAAAAAATATTGTATTAAACGGTTGTCAATTGTGATTTTTTGACTTTTGTGTAGGATCTACATTATTATTTTACTATATATTTATTAAGCATATGCTATATTATACTATATAAGCATCTTGAAATGAACAGCCAATTGATTCAATTTTACCCCTACATTATCACTTTTTACATTTTATCCTCATATTTTTTTTTTTATTTATGAAAATTATCTATAATATATATTTATTTATTTTTATGTATTTATTTCCGTACCCGTGCCGTACCCGTTTCTTAATTTTTTGAGTTTTGCCGTTTCCCGTTCCCGTACCCGTACCCGTTTCTCGTTCCCGTACCAGTTCCCGTGCAACATAGGTTAGGGTACACCCTAAGGCCTAATAAAATTTTATAATTTGAAAAAAAAAAAAGCCCCGCTGACGGCTGTGCGCATATAATGTATATATGTGTGGCCCTCGGGGGCAAAAGTAAAGTTGCACTAATTTTAACGTTATTTTACTAATTTCGTGAAAATAACGTTAAAAACGACGGGCGGTTAATCATGCATTAGGTGGTGACGTTGATAGCCAAAAGACAAGGGAGTACATGCACCAATCGGGTTTGTCCCGATTGCTAAGTGTTATGTGCCTTATGTCTAAGGCTTGATACAAAACCACTATTGAGCCGGGGGTCTCACTGGAAGCAGCCTCTCTATTCCCACGGGATAGAGGTAAGGCTGTCTACATCTTACCCTCCTCAGACCCTACCTTAGCTTTGGCTGTTGGCGGGATTAACTGAGTATGATGATGATGATGATGATGATGATGATAATTTGAAAAAAAAAATCACCAACATTAAAAACTTACCGATAAGAAGGAAAACTCATTCCAAGAACAGATGCAACATCAAGATCAGATGCCCGAACCACAACTCCCTCTTCTAGAACACGACAAGCCTCATTCACAACCGGAAACAATATCATCTCAATTATTTCTTGGTCGGTAACGGTTATAGGCTGCAAATATATATTTCATGAAATATATTATTTACAAGTTCTTGCTATTTATCTAGGTCACTGACTACAGTCAGGTCAGATGGGTTGGGCCACACATCAAAACAGGTCATTTTGGCAGGTTAAACAGATCATGTCGGGTTGGGTTGGGTTGGCCCACAAGCACTTTAAAATCCATTTTTTAAAGAAATAAAACAAATAGTATGTTAATTATAATAACAAAAGACAATGTTGAAATAAATAAAACAAATCTTTGATAATAAGGCATTCGGTAAAAATCAACTTTGGGCAACTTTCAACCCATTTGAGATAAGTTAAAAACCAACCCATATCGACCCACTTAAATAAACGGGGTCAAAATTCCGACTTCAGCATTTGACATCTCATATTCTTACTAATGGAATAAAAAAAGAGTACCTTCCCTCCGGGCATAATGTTGGCTTGTTTTTTTGCCGCCTCTATGATTGGGTATACTTGGGGATCAGGTTTTGGCTTGCTACCTTTCTCGTAAAGGTAATATCCTTTTCCGTTATTTTTTCCTGAAAAAATAATCTTGTGTTAGCTAAAAAAAGTATTCTGTTTCAAGATTATGAAAAATGAATCTTTTTTAGAACATATACAAGAAATTACCATTCCGTCCACTTTTGATCAAGAGGTCAACGATAGGGGACCGGAATGTACGGTCGGGAAAAGCATTGGCAAATTCTTTACCTACAGCAACAGCTACACCATATCCAGCTAAATCTTGAAGCCTACAATCACAAATTCATACATCATTTAATTCCCCAAAGTTCGACGCTCAAGGTCAAGCATTGGCAACTTGTGACTAATTTATCACAAACTCTTTGATCTTAGCCTCGTATTAGTCACAAGTTGACTATTAAGGTCAACTTATTAGTTCCTATAACAACATTGCACAGAGTTTGTGATAAATTAAAGAACGTATTCTTATTTGACCATTCATATGTTCATTGGAATGTTCAATTTAGGCATCATGAGATATAATAATAATCATATCAATTTTGAGTTGAAGATGACGCAGTTTGAGTTTAAAAGTCGTAAAAGAGAAGAACTTACTGAAACGGTCCCATAGGGAGTCCAAAGTTGCTGATTAATCTGTCAATTCTAAACAAATCCACACCTAAATGAAGCAAGATATGGGCACCCTGTGTATATGGAAAGAAGGTGCGATTAACAGCAAATCCCGTACAATTTCCCACCACAACAGGAGCCTTTTTTATGATTTTTCCAACTGTCATAAGGTCTAATATCACTTGTGCAGAAGTCTTTTCTGTTCTGACTATCTCCAGTAGAGGCATCACATGAGCTGGGCTGTAATTGTTTAATAAAAAATAAAGATAAACGTTAGTTTAGAAATCCGGGTCGTCTTTAATACAGATGGCAAGATGTGCACGGCGATTATGGGTCACATTTAGTATGGGTCAAAACGGTCCGGATCAGGCTGGGTTGAGCAGCAAACGCTTTTCTGTTCGTTTTTACAAAAAGTTATGATTACAAAAATAATAATATAATTTTTTTTTCGTAGCGATTTTAAGAAGTCGTATGCCCTAAAAAACCTTCAACCTAATTGAACCATTGACCAACTCTAATTAGTCCCCAAGATAGAAATTAAATTATGTTTTATCAAGAACGTTAGCGATCAGCCTCTTTTGACTGATTTTATCTGTAAACTTTGTCAAACCCATTAAAAATAAATTTACAAATTTGGGAAAAAAATATATTTATTTAATTTATATTTAAAAATAATTTCTTAATGTAACATCATGTGCCAGGTGGCAAAATGACACAATAATGTGGTCAACATTTTTTTTATAAGTCAGCAAATAATGCCCACCCGGTTGAACAGGTCACTTGTTGCTATAACGAGTAATAAAATGTAAAAAATCAGTTATATATAATCTAGGTTAGTTGCTAAAAATGTGTTAACTTTATTGACCCACTTGAGATAAAACTCGATCCCAATCGAATTTATAAGTAAATGGGTCAATGTTCCCACCTCTATTTTTTTATTGGTGGCATGGACCTTGGTATTGACAACAGAGTCGTCACTAATCCAAGAGGTTTATGCAACAACGAACCTCTAATCTTTTAATATTTTTTTTCAAGTTATTTTCTTTAAAACAAAACATAGAGAAAATAGTTCAAATATATGGATTATGAAGTGTAACCTAAAGAAATGTGCCCCCACAACTCGATCTTTGGATTGTATTTTCTCTCCAACTAAATTGAGATCAATGGTAGATGTGTTGGTTGCCAAAATGCAATGAGGTGGACACACTTGCTCGATCTCACTAAATATTTTTTGCTTCAATGGAACACTCTCAATAACAGCCTGCAATAAGAACAACTCGATCAAGATAACCGTTACCAAAGAAGTTTTAAAGTGTACTATCAGGATGTAAAACAATTAGAGAAAGACAATCATTTTAAGAAGACAATTATATAAAATGACGTTTTCATACAGTTTACATTTTTATGTTATTAGGATGCAAAAAAAAAATTTAGTAAAAAACAATCTTTTAAAGTAAACAATTAAGCGAAAATTTTACCATATAATGTCTTCATTGAACTTCATATTTTACGTTATTAAGATGTACAACAATTAGACGATTAAGCAAACGATGGAGTTATGCCCGATAATGTCTTCATTAGAGTTCATGTCTTTTATGTCATTAGGGTGTAAAACAACTATAGTTAAAGACAATTTTTTTCAAAGAAGATACTTGATCAAGCATATGATGGAATTATACCAAAAATGTTTTAATGAAGTTCATATTTTATGTTATTAGGATGTAAAAGTAAAACAATTTGTAAAAGACAATAATTTTAAAATAAACTTACCTCTATAACCATATCCACGTCTCTAAATTCTGAGTAGTCTAATACACCTTTAATCATTGATGAGGCTTTTTCCGCTTGGGCCTGTGATAACTTCTTTCTTGCAACCAAACCTCGGACATTTGCTAAAGAAGAAAGTGTCATTATGGTAAGTGCCATAAAAATCCCTCAAGTTACATTGGAGGTTGCAAAATGGGTGGGTAGGGTAATATGTCAAAAGACGTAAAATTTGACGAGAATTAATCTAGGTTGGGCCGACCTAAAACACTTTGTCCTAAAAATATAATTTTTTATTAGCGTATCAGATATGATGAAACAAATCATGTAAATTCCATGCCCATCTAACTTGTGAATACTTTTTGTCTAAAAATATTAATGCTCACAAATTATATGTGTAGGCCGTAATCACATAGATCATATTTTACATAATAATCTAATTTTGAACAAAATAATATAGTAGGTTTAATGCTTAAAGTTACACCTTGGACAGCTTTCGACCTGATTTCTTTTAAGCTAATTCTTCTATTTTACTAGAATCAACAAGGTAGATACAAATACAAGTATTTATTACCTTCTACGGTTTTTAGTCCCTTTTGAAGATACTCAGAGTTGACTTCCTTAAGAACAACCTTTATATTACCAAGAATTAGAGCTGTAGCTATTCCGGATCCCATTAAACCTCCACCAATCACAGCAACTTTCTTGACAGCCCTTGGTTTTAGTCCAATATCGGTAACTTTAGGTACCTTTTCATTGACAAAAATAAAGTCAAGAGATTTTGTAGAAAAAAATCTATTTTTTTAGAAAAAAAAGAAAAATGTTCTAAAAACCGGAACAACAGCTGTACCTTCGAGATTGCACGTTGTGCAAAGAATATATGAACAAGTCCTTTCGATGTGTCCGAAAGAACAAGCTCATTGAACACCTTCACCTCCTGTAGAAACAAAATATTGGATCTTTAGTTTATTCAACATAAATATTATCAAGGGTGTTTGGAATTTGGATGTGTGTGTATAATTGATAAGACCCAACTTGAAAATAGAATCAAGCTATCATTTTCCATAGAAAGATAAATAAAACCAAAATACCTTCAAAACACCGGCATATCCTCCATGAACAATGCCTTCCTCAATCACGTCAAGGCATGCTTGATGTTGTGGCATATTAGGGGCCATCCGTTTGGCTGATTGTCTAGCCTTTTTAATAATTTCGCGCGCTTCAGATAGTGAACCAATCTTGTCTGTCCGATGAAGTGAGCGGACCCATGGTTTACGAGCGTCAGCTATGTCTAAAGCCCATTGCCTAGACACTTTCAATAGATCTTGAGGAGGGACAATAGCATCAATGAGCCCTAGCTTGTGCCCTTCCTCAGAGAGTATCGGTTTAGATGTCTACAAAAAACAAAACAAAACCCAAATTGACCAACTCAAAACACCTCTAAATTGCTGAATAATCGAAATCGGATAATCAACTATAATAACATATGTTGTACGATATACGCGTGGACATGAGCTTACCAACATCATATCAATTGCCTTTGACAACCCCACAAGCCTAGGAAGTCTCTGCGTACCTTGAAACCATATTCCATTATTTAATAACTTAACTTAAGTCATTAAATCATTATAGCCGAATCTTAAAAAATGTAGATGCATAAACGTATAATTACCTCCAAAGCCAGGCATAACTCCAAGAGACAATTCAGGCAAGCCAAGTTGGGCTTTTGGAGCTGCAATACGGGCATGGCATCCCTGCATAAACCAACAAGATAAAAATAAAAAAAAATTAAAAAAAATAGATTTCTTTTAAACTAAACTTGTGAATAAATTTTCATCCAAAAAAAATTACAAACCATTGCAACTTCCAGGCCACCCCCAAGTGCAAGTCCTTGTACAGCGGCAACTATCGGTTTCTTGGCATCTAAATGTACCCAAAATTAAAAATAACAATAAAAATTGTGTCAGCAAACGCATACCTTTAAACTAAAAAGAGTATGGGAAACTGTAAGATAAAGTTTATATAAAACCTTCGAGTGTGTTGCTCACAAGTTCAACAGATACATCAGGTAGTTGAGATATGTCTCCTGCAATGAAAACGGTTAGTTAGTTTTTTTTTTTTTTTTAATACATGTTTGAGAAACACGATAATTACTAAAAGGTCAAAAAAAAAAAAAAAAGATGTATAATGAATTCATACCAGTCGCATGAACTTTCTGAAAAACATTGATGTCAAATCCGCCGGAAAATCTCCCATTCTTGCCTTCATAAAGTAAGAATTTTCAAACTTTAGTCATGGAAGTCATTAGTTTGACTACGTAATTATGTAAATATATACTCTCAATCCTCCCTCTAAACTGAAATCAGTTGATAGAAATAATTTTTTTAACAAAAAATACAATTTCAAAGATGTTGGGGACGAATTAGCAACAAAATATTACATCAGTATTGTATTTAATATCACCTTATTTTGTTATGTAAGCAAACATTCTCTTGTATGAGTATCACATTTGTTCAAGAAAAAACAAAATAAAAAAAATAAAAAAAATAAAAAACTGCTCAATTTCCCAAAGGTTACCCATTATCCACAGTGACTCGCAGAGCCCGAGGAACCAAGGGTTTGTAATTTTGTATTTGGTAGAATAGGTTTCGCGATTCAAAAAGGGATAGCGGCGCAGCTTGCTGCTCGCTTACCCATTATCCAGATGTAACTTGTTTTTTTTTTTTTTTTACTGTGGAATGAAATTGTTACGAAAAAAAAAAAAGGATAATAAAAAAAATTTATATAGCATTTTTTGTTTCTTGAATCATGCTGATGTATTTGCTCATTTCAGCTCAGAAAACAGCTGACCTTAGAGATGAACTACCCTCTAGATAATATGCATATATATGTCGAACCTATAGCCTAACGAAGTTACGAAACATCAATTTATCAAGTTTTTTAGGGCGTATTCGGATTGCTTATTACAATTACATCACACTGCTAATCCAACACAACTTATTTCAATCACAAATACTCAAAACATCTCATCACTTTTAATAAGCAATCCCAAATCCCCGATTCGATTCATTCGAATTCCTTTCAACATACATACCATAGTTTTATTTCCAACCCCAATTAGATCATAGTGTCATAATATTATCACTTTTACCAAACAAACCCTAAACTTAAAAAAAAAAAAAAAAAAAAAAAATCAGCTAAACAAAAAGGTGGAATAAAGAATATACCAGTCAAGACTATAGCTTTAACATCATCTCTCCTCATAGCCTCTGCAAATTTCTCCTTCAACCCAGCAAGAACTAAAAAGGGTCAAACCAAAACACAAACTTTAAATCATTCACATGAAATTCAAATTAAAAAAATATAATAAAATAAAATAAAAATCCCTAATTAGCAAAAAGACTTAAACTTTATGCAAAGATCTAAAAAGGGTAAAAGAAAAATTAAAAAAAAAACTGAATTGCATCAAGATCAAATCAAATAAAGATAGTTCATTGATATTTTATAAAGATCAATTGAATTGAATAAGGTTACTTGGAAGAGCTAAGGCGTTGACAGGAGGGTTAGAGATGGTGATGAGAGCAACACCATCGGAACCAACATCCATGGTCACGATTATTTCAGCCATTTTTTTGGTAATTTAGGATTAGCAAGCAATAAGAGTAAATAAAGAAGGAAAAGATGATCAGGGTATGTGTATATATAGAAGAAGAAGGAAGAAATTGACACGAAATTAATATTAATAATAATAATAATTGACTAACTATATCTGCTTTGGCTCACACACCTAGGCCGCCACCGGTGGGCTGTGGCCACGTGCCTATTATCCACGTCATCTTGCATTATCTGTGATAAATCGGTATACGTTTAATGATTCACTGGCGTTATCTTTTTTTTTTTTTATCATCTCTTTTTCCTACTTAATTATGGATATTTAACTTTTAATTAAATAAATATGTTATTTCTCCTACTTAATTAATAATATACTTATCTTCATGGCTCATCTTCATTTTATTATTCTTAAACAATATCGGGGAAAATCACATGTGTTTTTGTGGGTATAGTATCATTATGTATGCATGACACTTTATGGGTTTGAACTCAGGAGTCCTCACATTACTTACATTACTGTAACCACTAGTCTTTGGACTAAGGATCGGTTAAATAGTGCTATTGGGGTTGACACCCCGCCATTGCTATCTGATTGGTTGAGCAATGCTAGCACTGTATTTGCTATCCCATTTGTGTCATGCACAATCGTGGGATGCTACCTATCATCAGCGTTGGCATGCTCTCATTGGCCATACGTTATTGAGACGTTGGAATCTTCTTACTAGAGCATGGTGATTGGTTGGACATGCGCCTTATCTTGCTACACGTCTATTGGCTTTGATTGATCCGTACATAATCATCATTTTGTATTATCTGTCTCCTAGTCTTGTACATAAGTAAGAATGCGCGTCCTAACTTAGGAGTTTTCTCAAAGCAAATGTTAGTGGTTGCTAGTGCGCAACTGTAGTCATGCGCCAGGAAGCTTCCTTGGTGCGCATGATGCACGCAATTGTGTCCTCGTTAGCTGTTTCTTAGGGCCTATTGGGATATGGGTTAACCTTATCCGTGCAAGGATTTGAGACCATATCCCTTTAACACCAGAGTCCAGACTAAGAATGAAATCGACACCGTATTGATACAGTACCGATACTCGATACAAAATGCTTTTGGTCTTTAAATTAACACATCACCTTTAGAAATGGGCTTATTATTGACCCACTTATAACTATAAATGGGCTTATTACCCGACCCGATAACCCAAGAAATTGAACAACAGGAAACAACTCAAACAAGAGCTGTATCGAATAATAAGCTAGGGTTTAAACTAGGGTTTGTTTCTTAATGGCGTCCTGTACAAGAGCTGTATCAAGATTATGTGTTCGTCTTCAATCATTATCCCCTAAACCTTCAACCCCTCTTACCCATTCATCATCATTCATCAAATCAGCCTCAAAGACCCAAATTTCTCATTCCTCTTTCTGTACTTCAAGGTTTGCTGTAATATTAATATTTTAATGTTAAATGAAAGAATTTATAGAAAAGTTTAGGTTTTTATTTCACTGCTGATGCTAACAGTTCATTTGGATATATAAAGTTTAAATTTTTGTGGGTTGTTTTGTTTCAGTTATAATATTTTGATGTTATAAATTAAATGAAAGAATTAATGGGAAAGTTTAGGTTTTTATATGATTATATGAATGCTGCTGCTGACAACTGATTTGGATATATAAAGTTAAATTTTTGTGGGTTGTTTTGGTTGATTTGTTTTGTTAGGTTACCAGTTGAATTGAGTGCGTTGATAACGATGATGCCGCTGCATAGTGCGATTGCGTCGGCATGTTTGAAGTCGGGGTTGTTGATTGAGTCCCACAGCTGGGGATTAGTCCCTCAAGGTCTGTTTTTGATTCTTGATGTATCATCTGTTAGTGTTTGAATTTGAACTTTGGTTAAGCTTAGGTGGGGAATAGCTTTTACGGTTTGGATAATGAATTAAGAGTGTTTGGTGTTGTGTTTTGGAAGTGATTATTTGATGGTGTTTTAAGTGGCAAATAATGATAATCTGATTATGATTATAATGTTTAGGTGTAGTGAAACCGATTGTGATTATTTGATTATTTATAGGCTATTTTACATATGTTTTTAAATGGTCCGAATATGCTAGCCATTCCAAGATTGATTATCACAGCCTTAAACGGCAAAACTACATTAAAGCACCGTGTTCTACAGCTTGTCGCCTTGTCTTGTTACAATTAATTATGTATTTACACGTCTGCGCGTACACACATATACATAAACAAAGGGTATGTTAATATTGTAACACCTTAGCAAATCCTACATGGACCGTGGATAGGAGAGATGTCGGGTCCATTAGGATTGCGTGAGTGGGAGTAGCATCAGGAGGTCCCATACAGGGAGCTCTCCACCGGATAACCTTAAAAAAAGTTTATGATGGCCAAAGCGAACAATATTTGTTGCCATGAGGGGCCCATTGTTGCAAATATCGTAACAATGAGCTTCCATGGAAACTCGCACCTAATGAATATACTATCTTACCTTTCCGTGCCTAGTGATTTTTATGAGAACAATGTTAATCGAAGTGTGTTACTATGATTGATTATCCGGTCCTAACATTCTTCATGTTTCATATTGCAGGAATTTCAATGCCTTTATGACACATTTTTATGGCTTCTTGCACCAAGCAGATGGCTGCATAGAAACACAAGTCAAACAAGTTCCTTTTTTTGACATGTAATGGTTTGTAGGATAACAAGATTTTTGTTGATTTAAGTGATACAAAAGATCATATTTGATCAGTTTTCAGTCTTTCTTTTGCGCATTTCGCCTTGAACCAGAATTGTTTGTTGTTCAATGAATAATAATAACATGAGCTTGTAGAATGGATCATCAGTGTCACAGTAATAGATTCCATTGTCTCATGGTTCAATAAAACCAAATTTATGACTCCTAACAATCATATGAGCTATTTTAGAACATGGACCGGTTTATCCACCATTAGAAGTTGTGTAACCTTGTCGCTATGCTCACAAAGCTATGATACGTATCGCTAATGTTCATAATCAAACATGAAAGTTTCGAAATTCATACATTCGCATATGAAATCTGCCTAGTTATTTATTTTTATCATCAAGGTCATGCATATATATTACACATCATCCATTTTAAGGGCTTCTATAAATAATAATAATCATCATACTCGGTTAATTCCACCTATAGCAAAGCTAAGGTAGGGTCTGCGGAATGTTTCTTCAAAGGTTCATGCTCTATGCATATTGTCCTTCAAGAAAGCCAACACAACCGAAACTAATTCGTCTCTGTGGTTGTTGTAACCATGATCCGCTCCTTCAATGATTCGTAACTCATGGTTGGGTATGATCTTGTCAAACTTCAAAGCATCTTCAACTGGAATGACTTCATCAGCTGATCCATGAACGGTCAACACCCTGCAACTTGGGTCAACTTTAAGTCCGGCTTCATGCATGTTTGTGTTGAGGCGTTCCATTAGACTTTCCTCCGTCACACGAAACAAGGGTGCTCCTAATAAGCAGAAGAAAGTTTTAATTCTACATATGGTAGGTTTGGTAACCGGTCATAACAAATTCGGGTCAAAACATATAATTCTTTTGTACATGTCTAAACTGTTTGGGTTGAACCAAAACACTTTATATCAATAAATTATTTTCTTATAAATAATTAGTGCATCAACATGGCTAGGTGAATTATATTATTTAAATAACAAGGTTTTAGAATAATATGATTTAACAAGATTTATGCATTAAAAATGAACTTTGAGCGACTTTTAACCTATTTGACCCATTAATGCTTTGAGCGACTTTTAATCTATTTGACCCATTAAAGATAAAACACAACCCAACTGAGCCTTATAGTTGTAAATGGTTAAACCTTGTTTGGATTTGATGTCAATAAAACCATCTTTTTTCACTCTTTCGAGATAATCTTTCCCCAAACGCTCCTCAATGCCCCTATCCATCTTATATCGACCGGAGACATTGATAACGGTGTGAACATCGTGATGTAAAGATGCATATAAAACCACCACATTCCCACCTGCAAAAAGATTTAATCTTTTTTGGTCAACCCTATGATTATCTCCGAAACTAAAATCTATATCGACTTTCAAAGTTAAAGCGAAACTGAACTTAAAGTTTGTTTGACCACAAGAAGTAAAATGAGCTGAAATAACACACCTTTACTATGTCCAAGAATTGCACTTATAACACGACGTTCTGCAGTAAAATGCTGGATTACTGCGTGTAAGTCATCAACCTCCTTTGAGTAATTACCAAATTGAAATAAGCCTTCACTTTCCCTGAAATACAACAGTTGCTAGAATACATTTCGACTTACGAGTTTAAATAACCAATTAATTAGTGTTTCTATTTATAGCATGTGTGTTTGTTAGTATATTTGACTTCAAAAGTCAAAGTGCATCATTTAACATTGTGAGTTGTGACTTACCCATTTCCTGAAAAATCAAAGCGAAATGCACTAATCCCATGTTTTTCTAATGCAAAAGCGAGTTCCACCATCATACTGTAATTCTGGATGATAAAACAAGCTTACAGTTAGAAGTGGCAATTTTGACCCATTTAGTTATGACTTATGAGCAAGGTGAGTTGGGTTCTTTAAAGATCAAACGGGCTGAATGAGGTTAAACAGGTCGAAAGACTGATAGTATAGCTTTTGTAATCTTATTTTACGTATTAACTATTTCTAGAAAACAGTTAAGTGGCCAAAACGTCACGCTTGCAAGCTCAGCGTGATTTTGGACCATGGTTCTTCCTCGTTGGTGATGGCAGTTGTATCTGCATTTTTATCGAACAAAATCCGAGTTCTGAAGGAATTTTGATTTCAAGTCAAGATAGTTGAAACAGTGAACGGCCTCTTGCTATAGGAGCGGAAATATACATTGGAATACCATTGTTACTATAGCCGGTGGAAAACAATTCATGAAGAATGCATAGAACAGAATTGTTGTTACCATCGAGCGTGCTATCCATAATTAAACTCCGGTAACAACTATAAGGGCTTGGGCTGGTAAATAATTGCCGGAAACATGATGATTCCTGTTCAAATCCTTTCAGTATTACTGACACTATGACATTATGCCCTATATAAAGCTGGCGGTTAAGTATTAATAAACTATCCATGTGAAAGATTTGGGTCCCATAAGCATCGCTTATAATCAGTCGGGCGTACTATACTGCGTCTAAAGACTCGGTGATGAGAAACTCTAGGGTTTCTTGATGTGAAATTTGGGGGTTTCTAGCTGTATGCTTAATTTAAACCATTGCCGATATTCTGATTATGGCGAGGTGATTCTGACTGTCTGGGACAACATTGATCGCTATCCACATCAGCCTGCCCGGCTTCTCCCCACATATTTGCCTCTCTCTCTCTCTCTCTCACACACACACACACACACATATCACATTTCCTCTCCCATGGGTGCACCCGTCGTCACGCGCTTCTCCCTTCCCTTACGCCACCTGCTCTCCTCCACATCAGTGATCAGGCGGCCACTCTTCACGGGCGGTGCATTGGAGATGGTCTAATAACAAAAGCTAAAGTTCTACTTTTACGCTGCAATACACCAAATCCAAATTCATGGTGTGCACGTCTTCATCTAGATCTGCCCATTGCATAAACTAAACTCCAAATAGAATATAAGCCACTAATTTGTCGTTGCAGACTTGCAGGAGCTTAAAGGTGGCTGTTCATTGTTAGTTAAACCTAAATTTTGCTGCGTTTATGCCTTGGCGACTGTTGGCTATGCTATTCATTCTATATACCTAAATATGAATTAATAAAATTTGAAGAAAGAAGATGTAGCACCTTGGAGTCTCGGAAGCCATGGCACAATATTACAATCTCTTTGGACGCCGCTTCGTGTAACAAGCCCACAAGTTTTTCACAGCAATTGTTTTGTATAACTATCCTCTTCTGTTCAACCCCTGAAACAATTTCCATTCCATCATATGCAAATTCTGATACTTAGCGTTCGTTTCACAGAATGGAATGTATATTTCACTTCTTATGTTGTTTACAACAACAAACGGAAGGGAATCTACGTTCCAATAATTCCATCGAGATTTCATTTCATTCATTTCATTATATTTCCTGACCAGGGTCCAGCGGGTTATTCATGGTAGTGTCTCGGCTACGGGTGGGCAGGGTTACGTTGTTAGTAGATTAGGATTTGCTATTCAGAAAGGGGTGGCGGCGCAGATTGTTGCCCGCTATCTTGATGTAATTTTCTTAGTTATGGAATAAATTGAGCGTTTTTACTAAAAAAAAAAAAACACATCTCAATTCCAAATCAAATTATAGATCTTGCGCGAATTCCAATTCCATTACAATCCATGAAACGGACGCTAAAGACAAAAGGGGTAATCTTTTAACTAACTCTATTGATGTAATCATGTATACCCATTTGTTTGTTAATACTAGCTCTAAAAGCAAAAAGAGTGCATAGGAAGGAAGGATGACAAGTGTTGATGGGTTAATAGAGAAAGATGAGACCTGGATTTTGATGGAGGCTGTTGGTGGTGGTGGTGGCCATCTCTGTCTTCAGGTACTGTTGAGACTGAGACTGGTTGTTAATATGCAATCCTATTTTCAACCTTTTGCTGGCGGCTGGAAGAAGCACACAACAGGAGGAGGACAGACACAACATTAGTTGAGTTGTTCTCGACAGACAGTGGTCACTTTTTAGACCTCCTATGGAGATGACATGGCCAAGTTTTTTTTTTTTTTTTTTTTTTTTTTATGCCAAACTCCACCATCAACCCCCCCCCCCCCCCCCCCCCGACCCGACATAATCAGGTGGTGGGTTGGGTTGTAGGAGTCGTGTGTGATAGGACAGAGAAGACCGTAAAAGATGCGATCTACGGTTAAGGGTAATATTGCTTTTAGATATAAATATTTATTTCGGGATTGGGGTAGTGAGGTGTTAATGCTCGATTAGACTAGGTCAGAGTATATCGGGATGGCGCCTTGCCTGCCCTCATACCATTATTGGGGAAGTTTGACTCCTTGAGTTAGATTTGTTATACCAAACCTGTCGAGTTTGGAATAATGTGGACCACAAACACATGCGTTATTTTATAATTTTTTTTAACGTAAAAATGAGGTGTAATGTGAAGGTTTTGGATGGCATAAATGGGAGCTCCAAAAGGCTTTATTATGTAGTATCAAAGTCATGTCCTCCTGATTTTGTTTAACATTTATATATTTTGTTTAACATTTATATACTATAAAAGCCTCCTAATTGTTATACTTTATTTATTTACTTTTTATAAGTTTTAAAATGTTTTCCTTTCCTTTTTCTTTTTCTGCAACTAAAATTTAATAAATAAATAGAAAAAGCTTTGATTAACGAGTTCACCAAACTAACCAAGTCTCTGCTAGCCTATATTCTTCTTTTGCTGTTTAATTCCCCCTCCTCAACACGTCAAGAGTTTCTTTACGTTTTATGCCAACTCGCGTTATAAGTTTCAGGTTCACGACTCTTTTAACTATTTATTTCGGGATTGGGGTAGTGAGGTGTTAATGCTCGATTAGACTAGGTCAGAGTATATCGGGATGGCGCCTTGCCTGCCCTCATACCATTATTGGGGAAGTTTGACTCCTTGAGTCAGTTTTGTTATACAAAACCCGTCGAGTTTGGAATAATGTAGATATGCATGCATATAAGATAACATTGCCTGCCCTCCGATAGTCTTTTGCGGTTTTGCGTCCCCCTTCTCAACACGTCAAGAGTTTCTCTACGTTTTATGTCAGCTCGTGTTATAAGTTTCAGGTTCACGACTCTCTTAACTTGCACTTGTTAGCTTAAAAAAAATCTGAACATACAATTGTATTCCGATATAAAGAGTACTAGTATCGTATCAATACCATAACTATACCGATACAAACCGAATTCCTGACTCAAAATATGAAGGACATAAAATAAAGTTTTAAATACATAAAGTAGAACATACATATATACACATGTAATATTTAGTAGCTAGAAGGGTGTTAATAAAATTTATCAAAATATGAAGGACATAAACCATAAAATAGCCTCATCCAAATATAATCCAATCCTAAAACTTTTTCAAACAAAGGGCCTCAAATGGCCTTCTCTTCCACCTTCAAACCTCTACAGAACCATAACCAACTCCATCATCCATACACTCTCTTTAACAACTTCCCATCATCTCTTTCCTCTAATCTCAACACTTTCCAACATGGGTTCTCCATTTCATCACCAAAGATCCCACCTTTACTTCAAATGCATGCACACATCACCACACACTCACAAACCAATTCATCACCCACAAACCAAGAACACTCTAAACCCACTATTAGTAGAAGAATTCTTGACAAAATCCAACAAGGGTTTTCATCTTTTGACTCAAAAAATGAAAACTTGGGCCACTTAGAGACAAAACCAGTAGAAAACAACAATTTGGGTAATAAAGTTGAAGTTTCAAGAAACAGGGTTGATGGTAAGAAGATAAGGGATAATGGGTCAAAAGAAAAGATTTATAAAAATGTGAACTTGGAGACAAAATCATCGGAAAACAACAACTTGGGTAATAAAGTTAAGGATTCAAGAAACAGGGTTGATGGTAAGAAGATGAGGGATAATGGGTCAAAAGAAAAGATTTATAAAAATGAAATCTTGGAGTTAAAATCATCAGAAAACAGCAACTTGGGTAAGAAAGTTAAGGATTCAAGAAACAGGATTGATAGTAAGAAGATGAGGGATAATGGGTCAAAAGAAAAGATTAATAAAAATGTGAACTTGGAGACAAAATCATCAGAAAACAACAACTTGGGTAATAAAGTTAAGGATTCAAGAAACAGGGTTGATGGTAAGAAGATGAGGTATGATGGGTCAAAAGAAAAGATTAATAAAAATGTGAACTTGGATGAAAAAGATGAGGGTGTTGGAAAGAGGTTAAAGAAGGGTAAAAAGGGTAAATTTGATTCACCTGTAGTTGTTGTACGTATAGGTTTGGAAATATGTTCAAAGTTAGGGGATGTTATGGGAGCAATTGGGATATTTGATTTAGCAAAAAGAGAAGGGATTAATTTAGGACAGTATCATTATGCTGTGATTTTGTATCTTTGTTCTTCAGCTGCTGTAGGGGTTGTTCAGCCTGCGAAAAGTGGGCGAACCGATTCGAATTCGGGTTTGAATTCGAATGTTAACCGTGGAAATGTTGGAGAACAGACTCATAAGTTGGATACAGTTTGTCAGAGTTTAGATGGGTTAATCCGGTTTATAGAAAAACATGAGAATTCAGTGGTTAGAACTGAGATTAAAGTAGGTGAAGATGTTAAAGAATATGCACTGAAAAGAGGTTTTGAAATCTATGAAGAAATGGTATCCGATGAAGTTCCGATGAATGAAGCGATATTGACATCATTAGCAAGGATGGCGATGTCTAGAGATGACGGTGACATGGCGTTTGAGTTAGTGAAACAAATGAAGGATTTGGGGATAAACCCTAGGTTACGATCATACGGTCCTGCTTTATCTGTTTTTTGTAAAAATGGGAATCTTGAAAAAGCGTTTGAAATCGAAGAACACATGCTAGAGCATGGTGTTTATCCGGAAGAGCCTGAATTGGAATTGTTGTTGAGTGTGAGTATAGAAGCTAATAGAGGTGATAAAGTTTATTACTTGTTGCATAAATTAAGAACAAGTGTAAGAAAAGTGTCACCTTCTACTGCAAGTTTGATTGAAAAGTGGTTCAAAAGCAGAACCGCGTCAAGAATTGGGAAAAGAAAATGGGATCAAAAGTTGATTAATCGAGCAGATGAAAATGGCGGTGGAGGGTGGCATGGGCAAGGGTGGTTGGGTAGTGGGAAGTGGAGTGTTGTGAGATCGGTTGTTGGAAAAGATGGATTGTGTCAATGCTGCGGTGAGAAATTGGCAACCATTGATCTTGATCCAATAGAGACCGAACGCTTTGCTGAATCGGTTGCTAAAATTGCTCGAGAGCGAGAGAGGAATTCAAGTTTTGAGAAATTTCAAGTATGAAAACATTTTACTATACTTTTTTTAGTATTAATGTTATCTTACATGCATGCATATCCCATTTAGTTAATGTCTGAAATGAAAATCGAAATGTTCTTGAATGTATTATTATTTTTTGTTCATTTTAGAAATGGCTTGATTACTATGGACCATTTGAAGCAGTTGTAGATGGAGCAAATGTTGGTCTTTTCAGCCAAAGAAGATTCAAACCATCCAAGGCAAGTTAAAGATTCCTTAGAGGTGGCAAAATGGGTAGTGTTAGGTAATGGGTCAAAACAGGTCAGGCAGAAAATGTACTTTTTAACAGCGAGTCACAATGAGTCATTGAGTCGGGCCGGGTTGAACCACAAACGCCTTTTGTCCACTTATTCATATATTATGCATGTATATAAGGGTGCCTCCCAAGTATTAAATTTACCAATAATGTAGTTTAAATAGTTAATGTCCCAAGTGTGACCAGATATACTTTACTATTGCAGTAATAATATTTAACTTTTAAATAAACAATTTAAGAGGTTGTATGCTAGAAAATTACACTTTAGGAGGCCTTTGACCCGTCTCAACCTCGTCACTGCTCGCTAAAACATAACCAAAATTGACCCATTCCTAAGTAAATAGGTTGAATATTTCAACAGTCATAAACATAACCTATAATGACCTTAGATCCGTCTGACCCATTTATATTTTAGCTAAATTTTTTTATTTATGTTATATGCATAACTTTTTTTCTTGATATATTTCTAGGTCAATACTATTGCAAATGGTATTAGGCAGAGGCTTCCTTCTAAAAGATGGCCATTGGTTATACTACACAATAGACGTATAACCGGTGATAAAATGGATGAGGGACTAAATAAAACACTAGTTGAAAAGTGGAAAAACGCCGATGCACTTTACGCAACACCTACCGGATCAAATGATGATTGGTAAGTTTCAATTCCATCACACTTTTTTTTTCTTAAAATTTATATGTCGATTCTAAAGTGCGACACTCTTTTTATTAGGTACTGGTTGTATGCAGCTATAAAATTTAAGTGCTTACTTGTGACTAATGATGAAATGAGAGACCATTTGTTTCAACTTTTGGGGAATGATTTTTTCCCTAAATGGAAAGAAAGGCATCAGGTGAGCAATAACTTCATTTTTTTTATTAATTTGCTAATAAATCTTGCACAACCATTTGTTTTCATTTCTATTTTTCCTGTATACGGATTCGATAGCTAAAAGTCCCAAACTTCAAGATTTAATTTTTATGTCAATTTGAAAGTCAAAGTAGTTAGTTTGACTAAAGAAAGTCAAACCGAGCTAATTCAGGTTCCTCTTTTCTTTTTTTTTTTTTTTTTTTTTCTGATTTCAGGTGCGGTTCCATTTTTCTGAAACGGGTCCTGTGTACCGCATGCCGCCTCCATGTTCTGTTGTGATACAGGTTAGTAATTAGTATTCTGTTATTAAATATCATTTTTTGTTGTTGTGTTGAACAGGTCATTCGTTCATCGCTAAAATCGTAATAATGTGCAAGTTTCTGTTTCATCTGTTCTTAAGTCTTTTGATGCTCACCAGGAATCACAGAAAGGCGATTGGCATATTCCAATAGCTTCAGAAGAAGATTCGGAAGATGAACGAGCGTGGATATGTGTTACGCGTGATAAATCAAGTAAAAATAGCCAACAACATACCAAAGTAACTGAAGGTAACTAACTATGAAGTTTGATTTGGATGTTTTATTTTATACATTTTATCGAAAGTTGATTTAATATTTACATGACACCAAAGTACTTGACAGGTTTCACTAAGACGCGCGGCAACTATAAAAACACAACTCAAGAAATCTGTAGAAGTTTAGAAGAAATCATGTTGTCATCTTTTCAACTAAATCAAGATACAGTTTTGACTCAAATCATAGCAGCAGAGAAGGTTGGTGACTGTGTAATAGATTTCCATATATGATATGGTTGGATTTGACTTTGAAGACTTTGACTTTAGCTTACCATCCAATGGAGCTGACCCAAAGATGTTCTTAAAGAAAGTTACAATTCAACTCTGGAAGATTTTGTCATATAATTTCTTAAGGGTCATTTTTGTATAAATACATGTTTAGGTAATAATTATTTAATTTATATTTTGGTTATTTTTTTTCCTTTTAAATATTTCTTTTGTTGGTTACTAGTTAATCATCTTTATGTCTAATTTTAATAAAAAAAAAGAGAACTCCTGAACCCAATTCAATTCAGTGTTCTTCTTAGCAAGAATTATTGCAGTAGGATAATGGCTAGGAGGATTTGAAAGACATTATGGCATTAAGATTTCCAGAAGTCCTGCTTATGGGGTCAAATCAATACGCTCAACCATTGGTCGGAATGGTTTGTGGGTTCCTCTAAGAAAAAACTTTATGGTGATGTAAATTTTCCGCACTTTTGGATTGGAGTTTGATGATGGAAAGTTAATATAAATTTAACAGTCAAATAGAAAATAGCTAAAATGTTGACAACTTAGGTAAAACTCGTCATAAACTATATATTAATAATTACAAGAAAGTTAATGAGATACACAAATACACGGAATTTTACGGATCATCATTGTAGTTTTTTGTCAATCATGGATGTTACCTTTTAACTGATGAGAACACTAGCCTTATACTAATCGTGTCTTTTCTTTTAAAATATGTAGCACTTGCGACCTCATAACCTTTAGTTGATACTTTTTTTAACGTGTTTTATTATATATTACAACTTCACTGTAGACTCAATGGAGCCATAACGTGACCATACTTACTGGCCTGATTCCTGGAATTTGTAGAATCATCAAAACAAGTCAAAGGTGGAGCGTGTGTTAAGTTTCAACATAGTTCCGAAATCTAAAAATATAATGTGAAAATTAGTATGCAAGTAGTCAACATGCTGATCAAGAATGCATTTCTAACATTTATAAATTAAGCAGTTGGGTTCATGGTTTGACAAGTCCAATTCAACACGAGCTCGGAAATATTTTCTAACACGAACAACGTAACAGAGTCATGGACTCAAACAAACACGAGTATTTGTGGGTTGACACAGACATGACCCGTTGAACCTTTTTATTTTGCAATTTAATAGTATAAATTATGAAGTTTAGCAAAAAAATACAAAGGTGTATGACACAATATTTTTAAATTATAGAACTTAGTGGCAAGTTACCTTTTTTACTTTTATATTCTAACATAAAATACTTAGTTATGACATAAAATACAATTTAAACATAATTTAAATATAGGTCAATTCACGAACCCTAATGTTGACTCAAACTGGAAACGTTTAGCTACAAATTTCATGACTTTCACTTGAAATTGACCAATCGTTTATTGCAAACCCAAATTTGCAGATTCCATATTATAATTCACAAACCTAAGGCGGACGGAGTCAAGTGGGGGTGGGGGGGGGGGGGGGGGACCCATGACCTGGGGTGGGAACACCACCCCTTTGGGGACTTTTTTTCCACCAAAAAACGACCGTTGCAATTAAAGAAAATAAATAAATCATTTTTACCACAAAATTCTCATTCTTTTCTCTCATAACTTTTTTAACCTCTCTCAAATGACAATGAGACGTTAGCCAAAAGAAAACATGTTGATTCACGGTACCGTATCATTTTGGATTGTCGTCTTTAACCAATTCCATCAACATCTGGGTGATACTAATCGCAAGTTAGATCAAATTCATTAGAAGTTTAGGGATATTAATGGCAGGGCTCTCAGACTTTTACTGACTCTTCAACGAAGTGATGAATGGCAGCGGCGGCCTAACAAATGTGGAAACAATTGGCACGCGCGCTACTCACACTAGTTTAGTCACATTTCGACGTGAGAAAATCTAAGAAACCATCCTTAATTTGCAATGTTTAGAAATTTAATTATATGGTTATGTGTTTAATTATGTGTGTGTTTGGCAATGAACTTTTAGGAGCTTCAAGCTTTTAAGAAAAAACTCATAGTCAATAAAAATCCTTGTTTGATTGAAAGAGATTCAAGCTTTTATTTTAGGAGAAAAAACTCTTACTATCTACAGGCTTTTAATGAGTAAAATGACACAAATACACATTTTACTATAAAAAATATGAAAAGACATACATACAAGCTTTTAGTTATGCTCATTTTAGTCATTTTATACATTTTATTTAAAGTTTCAGCTACTCTGCCAAATATCATAATATATTTAAAAAGCTACAACTACCAGTTTAGTCACCAGCTAGTTTTGCCGAACTTACCCATACCTAGTGCAATTATTATTTTGAGCTATATTGAGAGGGTGTTCGGGATTGAGTTTGGAAATGCAAAAATGCTTTTGATCAGAAGTGCTTATCGGCTTATGACTTTTTGAAAAAGAGTTTTTAAAAAAATGTGTTTGGATTAGCTTTTGGGATGAGAAACGTCAAAAAGTCAATATATTGTCTTTTAAGTGTTTCATTTAACTTATTGTGAACATTGGTTGTATGGGCGGTAGATTTGTAATTTTTTTCCAAAAGTTAGAAGCCAAAAGCCAAGATTTTCAACTTTTTAAAAATGACTTTTCTACCCTTAAAAAGTAAAAAACTAAAAGCCAAAAAAAGAAAATGTTTTTGTGCATAAACAGCTTATTGACTTATTGGCTCCTTCGGTTTAAAATTTTTTTAGTACCGGTTTCACGTGAAACCGGTTTTGACCGGTTTCGATTCGGGTCGGTTTTACCGATTTCGGTTCCTGAACCGGTTTTTTTTTCTCACCTCTAGTCCCAAACACAAACACCTTCTGAAAGTGAGACAACGCCGCCTTCTTCAATTATCTTGGGTGCATCCAATATAAATACTCTGCAAATTATTATTTATAACAATCTCTTCTTCTTCTTCTCCACCTTGGAATGAATGGCTAGAGGACTACTGATGCTCCCAATCCCACATTATAAACCAAACTCACACTTATTATCAACTGCCTTATCTTCTTCTTCTTCTTCATACCCAACTCTCTTTTCCACTTCAAAGAAAAGATGGAATTTTATTCGATTTTTATTATGTACTTGTTCCATTCATCTCCAACAAGATGAACTCTATAACTACCAACACACTTTTGCCAACCGTATGGCTATGGCTGGTCTCAAACCCCATCATCCTATTGGTTAGTATTATTAATCTTGTGTCATATTATGCATCTTTTGTTTTGTCATCTTAGCAAGCTAACAATTATAGGAATTGCTTGTAATTCTTTTATTTGGTGTACTCTTATTGGCTCATCATTTACTTATTGGTTCAGAACGTCTTACCCAGGCCTCTTACTGGTTCAGCACTTACTGGCGGTTGCCAAACAATCCCTTAGTTAACTTGGCAGCAAGCTGGCATTAAATATATTAATCTTTTTGCATAAAGATTTGATCTTTTTGCATAAAGATTTGAACTTTGTGCATTTTACTCGTCTGCTGGTGGGTTGTTTAGCAATAACAGAAGCTATACGCCTATACTTGTTCATTTGATCAGTAGTCAGGAAGCTGCCATTAGAAAGTTTCGATCTTTACGCATAAAGACTCAATCTTTGTGCATAAAGATTTGAACTTTGTGTGTTTTACTCCTCTGTTGATGGGTTGTTTAGCAATAGCCAATAATAGAAGCTATTCTTGTTCCTTCAATAAGTAGTCAGAAGCTGACATTCGAAAGTTTCGATCTTTACGCATAAAGACTTAATCTTTTTACAAAAAAGATTTGAACTTTGTGTATTTTACTCTTCTGTTGGTGTGTTGTTTAGCAATAACAGAAGCTATACTTGTTCCTTTGATAAGTAGTCAGCGAGCTGACATTAGAAAGTTTCAATCTTTACGCATAAAGATTCAATCTTTTTACATAAAGATTTGAACTTTGTGTGTGCTAATCATCTGTGCATTTTGATTTTTGATGAACATTTATTGGTTATAATTTCTATCTTGTTTCAGCTGTGGGTGTTTCTGGCGGTCCTGACAGTATGGCATTGTGTTTACTAGCTGCTAACTGGAAAACTAATGGACTAAATGCTGCTTCAAGGGTAAACAATGGTTTCGTTGATGGGTTATTAGCGATAACAGTAGATCATGGATTACGCGCAGAGAGTAGAAGCGAGGCAGAGACGGTTCAAACTCGGGTTCTGAAAATGGGTACTAAATATTCTCCAAATTCATAGCGCATAAGTTTTGTTTTTGCTCTCGTGTACAAGAGTTAAACTTTTCTTACCGAACAATAGATGGTTAATACGGGATCTTTGTAGGAATCAGATGTGAGATTGCCCATTGTGAATGGATAGACGGCAGGCCAAAATTGGGTCATTTGCAAGAAGCCGCTCGAGATATTAGGTACCACTAGTTCAATCTATGTGTGTAAATGGGCTCACTTTAGTCTAGGGTTTGTGATAGTTTAGCTTTCTTCTTTGCAGGTATGAAAAATTGCAACACATTTGTAGTCAACATCAAATAGGGGTATTACTGATTGCACATCATGCTGATGATCAGGTTCAGTTCAGTACAATCTTTTACATAATTATTACCAAACATCCCAGTTTACATCCCTACAATAGATTGCTCGATGCTAATAAATGAACAAACTTTCAGGCAGAACTATTTATATTAAGGTTATCTCGCAATAGTGGTGTTCTTGGACTTGCTGGTATGGCATTGACCACACAACTATTTGCGGCACTTCCGAATTTTAATGATGGAATATCAAATAGTATTTTACTTGTTCGGCCACTTTTGGATTTCTCAAAACAAGATCTTTATAAGGTCAAATATATTCTTACTCCTACGCCTTTATTTTTTCTTTCTGCCAATTGCTCATAATAGAGAATAGATTTACATTTTTTTTGTTTGTGATTTTAGCAACCAAAATGAGGTTGATTGTAAAATAACATGGGTAATAAACTATAAGTTGGTTTCTATGTTGTACACATTATAAAGTTGGTTGCTAAATTTCGGAAAGACGTATAAAGTTCATTTCTATTTGGTGCAGTTTGTCCCTTCTCTTTGAACCAAAGTCAAACCAGTTGGTCAAACGATCATTCTTTTATTACGGTAAAGTTTTTGATAACTTTATTACTGTTGGACAGATATGTGAAGTGGAAAAACAGGAGTGGGTGGAAGATCCCACAAATCAAAATACGATATTTGCACGAAATAGGATTCGAATGTCATTACGAGACTTGTCATCATGTGAGTTTCATATCTAGACTTTCTAATATGCAAATATATATACTTTCCCATTGTCATTATTACAGAAAATTGATTATAAAGTTTTTTTTTTTTTTTTGTTTGTCACTACTGGAAGGTAATTTAGATTTTAGACATTTGACAAATACACACCTTCTTGAAACTAAATGCTCACCTTCGACAGCTGTATTCAAGTCCGAGTTACAAGCAGTTATTTTAGCCTGTCGAAGAATTCGTGTCTATGTTGACCAAATTTGTCAAACGTTGATTAACAAAGCAGTGACTGTTATGCCTGTAAGTATCTATTATTCTATTGATTTCTATAATATTTCTTTATATTTTTTTTACATTATAAATAGTACTTAAAACTACAATTTTAACTTCATTTCTTGTTTGATGCAGCAAGGATACACTGTTATTGATTTAGAAACTTTAAATCCATCAGAAGTCCTGGATATCTGTCTGTCCAAGTTTGTGACACTCCTGTTGCAGGTTATATCTCTAACTGGTCAAATGCGTAAAACGGGGCGAAGGTTGTCCAAACTGTGATGCTAATGCATAAACATTATAATTTTTTTATTCAACAAATTAGATTATTATTGAATGCAATGTGTGAATACTGTAAGGAGAATATTATTGAATACGAAACGTATTTTAGGTCAACCTTACCCGACCCGTTTAGATTTTGTATAAACGATAATCCATCTTTCTGCTTCTTTTCGTCTCTTTTCTGATACCTGATTTATTATTATAGTTCATATCACAAAGGCAAAGACCGGTTCGGGGCAATGCACAGAAATTGCTATTGGATTACTTTCGCTCATTCCCATGCAAGGTGTTTTATTTTTACCCATCTAAAGTTATATATTTGCTCTTTGTTAATTCTTTTGGTTCACCATTTTTGTATATTAGACAATGTTGCAGAAGGCGCTAGGCGGGCGGTGAGGTCTAGCCTAGGGACTAGGCGAAATTAGGCGTTTTGGTATTTTTATACGTATTTTATATATATTTAGGTGTTTTTTGAAAATATGTTAAGATATATACACATAATACTTAGATATATACACATAATACTAAGAAATACTTAGAAATTTATAAAAATAAAAAAACCACCGCCTAATGGCCAAAACGCCTAGATCTCCGACTAGGGCCTTATTCCGATTTTGTTCACCGATTAGCGCCTAGGCCGATTTTTACAACACTGATATTAGACATATAATTAAGGGCAAACTGCAAGAAATAAAATGAAATTTACTTTTTGTCCCAGTTTAGCAACCAACTTTAAATTATGCGCAAATGGAAACCAACATATAGTTTTGACTCTTTAATAAACTTGTTTTAATCACGTATGATACCGTTTGTTATTTACTCACTAATATTCACAATTTTTGCAGTCTTCTTTTACTGCAGCTGGCTGCTACCTATGTCCAGCCCCTGGTTCCAAAGGCACCAAGATTATCATATGTTGTTTGGTCAACTCTGCTTCACCAATCAAAATGGAATCATTTTACGTCGATTCTTTTGAGAAACAAAAAGTCAACATTTCAAACGAGCTATCACAAATCATAGAAAATGGAAAATCATATTCAAATAAAATGTTACTAAATATCTCAAACGTGCATTTTCTGAACGCAATGTCTTCTTCGGAGTCTATTTTAACAGAAGCCAAACGGGTCAAGATTCTTAGCGAGCCAACGTTTACAAGCATTCTTTCACTGTACAAAACTGAATTCGAAAAATTTCAAGTTAAACCCGAAACGTCATCTGACCCCAAGTCAAAGAAGGTAGTAGAGTTAGTCAAAGTCAAAGAACTTCGTCATGGGCAAATTGGTAATTTCATGGATAGGTTCTTGGTATCATGGGAGTTTGTCGGTGGAAATGATCGCTGTCGTTGTTGTGGGTGTGGTCAAGATTCGGTCATGGAGGTGCGCCACATGGTAGATGCTGATTGGTTGTATCTTTCCGAATTGATCAAGAGTGCACATTTAGAAAATTGTCAACTTGAGCAAGCAAAACGAAGTCTTTTGTCGTTGAAGTCTATTCCAGTTGCTGCAAGAAGAAGTCTTCCTGTTTTAGTCAACCCTGAAGGGCGAGTTATAAGCATCCCGGTAATGTGATTATGTTATTTTTAATTATTTATTAAATGCTTTCAAATTTATATTATCGACATTGAGCTTTTTGTTGAATGCGCGTTTTCTGCCACCTTAACGAGTTTTGTTATTTATTTACAGAGTGTCCGCTTCGGTATTTGCAAGTGTTTGAAAGTATCAATTAAACTTAGTCCCAGAGTACCTCTTGGTGGTGGTCACAGTTCATTTTTATAACAGGTTCAAAACAGGTAAGTTTGACTTGTTACTTTGACTTTTCATCAGGTCAATGAACAATATGCAAAATCTACATATCAAGTTCTGAGTCCAGTATGTTATGCCATGTCAGCATAACAGGTGGACTCATCCCTGTTTGTGGGACCCATGCAATCGTATGACTTGGTTTATTTCTCTTCATAGATAGCTTGGCGAAATCTTGATTCTTGATGGAGGAAAATGCGTAAACAAACGCTGATGATTTATGAGGAGATCAACAAGATAGAAGCCGAAAGTGTTCCTGTAGGATAAGTTGATTTGTATACAACCATTAATTAATTTAGACAGTTTTTACTAGTTTTTTTTTTTTTTTTTTTTTTTTTTTGCTTATTGCGTACGGGTAAACTTATCTATCATAAGTTACATCTTTATTGAACGTATGTACTTTTAGCTCTGAACAAATCAACCCCGTTGTTGTAAATAAGTATATCAACAATCATAAATAGTACAAACTTTTGCATAGGGTAACAAAGTTAGAGACCAAAGTCAAAATTTAGACAAAACACATGAATTATCAGTATACTTTACTCTTGAGAGTGATATTTAAACACATTGCTTTTTTTTTTTTCTTTTTCTTTTTAAATATGAAAGTTTAATAAAATGAAGCAATCATGGAAATATATACATTTTATCAATCTTAAAATTCAAGTATATTTTTCAACTACAAAATGTAAAAAATAAGTTAGCTCCTCTAGTAACATGTGACATGAAATAATGTTTCAATGCTATAATCATGGTATGAAACTATGATCCTTAAATATACTAACATGTGTACTTGTGTAGTGGTTACATCAAACAACATAACAAAAAAAAAAAAAAAAAAAAACAAAACAAAGGGAAAAAAAAAGAAAAAGTTCTACAATGAAAGATTACCAAAAATTGGTGTAAGTAATTTGTATAAATAAACATAGAAAAAAATGAAAAAATAAAAAAATAAAAAAAAATCATGATACCCATACACATTACACAACCTTCTAGTTTATATATGTAATAAAAAACAACTTTCATATGTAAATAGCAAATGAAACACTTTAATTAAACATATTACACATCAACAGTAATTAATAACAGAGTTCTACAACATAGTTCATTAAAAAGTTAAAATGCCATTAAAAAAATTATAAGTTAAAATATACCAGTAATAAAATAACTAATATCAAAGTCAATCTAAACGCTTCGGTCTTAAAAGTTTTATCCGGGTTCTTCAAATTGACCATGTAAATCTAACAAAATACTTAACCTTTATATATGTTTTATACCTTATAAATAGTTGCGAGTATTGTCACAATTCTATGATCCTAGATTCTCTCTCACTTTTATTATTTACTCATTTGTAGCCTATTTCATTAAAAAAACAAAAACAAAAGTTAACTACACCTAAGGCTGTCCGTTGTGGACACGTGAACAACCCAACGCAAGTGAGGTTTCAGTACTAGTGCTTACCCCCGGCCACAACAGCCCCACACGAACCCTCACACGACAACCCCACTATTAAATATGACAGTTGTATTCAATTATATCAGTAGTTAGTTACAACCGGTTGTAGTGGTAGTTATTGACCGGTTATATCCGGTTGTGTTAGTGTGTGTGTGCACCGACTTTAACTTATGTATATATAGAGGTGATAGCTTTGTATTTTCATTAACATAATACATAATACATAATACCAAAATATATTCTCTCTAAAACCTTCATCTCTCGATCTCTCTTTACTATGTTTTTACCCACGCGAGCTAATGTGAGCAGGCTCACGATGTGAAAAACTATTTGTGTTGGATTTGCAGGCTATGATCACGTCAGTGCTCACCTCCACCAACAACAATCCCATATGACCGAGTTACTTGAGAGTCATGCCGGTAACTCACGCCAATGCTCACCGGTGGTCACCACGAGCCGCAATGCCCTGTCTAATCAACATCCAATTTGATAATTTGATATGATAATACTCCTCATCCCCTGCCCCACCTTCCACTCACTAATCATTCTCCCCCCACCCTGTTTTTAAATTCCAAACACAACTTTCAAAATCTCAAAACACACACACTCACACACACATCTCTATCCCAACAACCATTTCACCTTCTTTGATAATCTTGATTACCCAAAAGATCTAATTTTTATCAATCTTTCTTCCTTCCCATCACATTCCCACTTGCATTGCCGGCCAATTGGCCGGCCCTTTTGTTTCTTTCTTTAACTAATCTCACCATCATCAACAACTGTTCAAGATTGCACCTTTACATGAATAAACTTGCAATGCAGCGATCTGGGTCCAACACCAGTCAATACCCTTCTTCAGATAACTTTATTGAATCCAATTTTAATAACAAATGGCTCCAGTCAGCTGGTCTTCATCATCTTTACTCTTCTAATCCTAATTTGCCCCCACTCCAGGTACTACCATCTGTTGGAAGTTAAAGGGGTCATTTGAAAGAGTTTAATTAATTATTTGAATCTTCAGAATTATCTAGATTGATTTAATGTTTAGAGCACGTTGCACGTCTTGTTTGCGGTGTGCGTATATAATGTATATATGTGTGGGCCCTACGGGGCATGCACCGATCAGGCTCAGTCACGAGTGCTGAGTGTTATGTGCCTTATGTCCAAGGAAGCAGTCTCTCTATTCCTACGGGCTAGAGGTAACAGTTCTCATACCCTACTGTAGCTTTGCTATTGGTGGGATATATTGATTATGATGATGATGATTTAATGTTTAGAGATGATGTGAGATAATATTAAATTATAATTGATAGAAGTACTTGAGTAGGATTAGTATCGTTATTTAAGTATAAATATGGGTCTATGTTATTATTTTTATTTGTCCTTTTTCCTTGTAAGTTCGTTTGATTGAATAGAAAGAGTCACAGGTTTGTCTCCACCCCCCCCCCCCCCCCCAAATCCTGTGTTTGTGTTTGATCTAATCGTCTAGGCCAACACCACCTCATTACTCATTGTTTAGCTTTATTGTTGGGTGCAGGATTTTGGGTTTTATGGCAGTAACAGAAATTCACAGATGGTTACTGGTGCTGGAGGAAAAAATACGGATGAAGCGACTCGTTCGGGTTATTCGCGTTCATCGAGTCTTATAAAATATGGTAGTGGGGAGTCCAATGAGCTTAGCCCTGGCTTGTTTGATCTTCATTCCTTTGATACCGAGCTGTTAACCGAGGTTAGTTAAATATATAACTACTGAAATGCAGTAAGCAATTCATCATACTGAAAGAATTTGCAGGCTCTTTGATTTAGGACATACTGAAAGGGGCTTAAATCTTGATGATGTATGATTTGATGTAACAATGCTTATGGAAAACATATATGGTTTGCTACTTTTAGGGTTGATTTAGTTCCAAGATGGAATTTGAGCAGTGGATTACCATTCATTGTGCGTTTTTAGGAGTTAAGACCAATGCCAGATGCCCAGATGTTACAGATTTTGTTTTGAGTTGGAATTAGAGTAGGGAATTATAGGGCTGTAAATGGATCAAGCGAAAACGAACGAGGTGTGTTCGTTAATATTATACACGAACGTAAATGAACATAAATGAACGAAGTAACGAACATAAATGAAGAAAATGAACGTGTTTATGTTCTTTCGTTCATTTGTTAGTCCATTACCCAAGGCTTGGTTGTAAACCTTTATTAGGTTGATAGGTGGATGCATGATGCACTAGTTAGTTTTCTAATAACTACCAAGTAAATTTAAATTAACATGTAACCGAACATAATTGAATGAGCGTAAAATAAATGAACAAACATAAATGAATTATGAGGCACATGTTCATTCGTTTAATAAAGTAAACATTTCTTTTTTCATGTTCGTTCGTTTATTAAATAAATGAACTTCACGCCGAACGGTTCACAAAATGTTCACTAAAACGTTTGGTTCGTTTACAAGTCTAGTGAATTAGCATTAATATCTTGTATGTGCAGGTGCATAGTGAAAACAACTTCAATTTGCTAAACCAATCTTCGTATGGTGAATATGTTGATGATGGCAACGCTTCCTTTTTGGCCGGAAAATTTGCTAATATGTCATGTGGTTCAACCGAGAACAACGTTCCTAGGAGCTCTTTGGCAGATAAAGAGAAAGCTAGTAATGTTGCTAAGATTAAAGTTGTGGTATGTTTCGTGATACTTTATGTATTTTTTTTTTTTCATTTCTTTCTTTGTGAAATATGTAATCTTGAACGCAGGTACGCAAGAGACCGCTTAATAAAAAGGAAATTGCCAAAAAGGAAGAAGACATTATCAGCATAGACCCTAATGGTTGCTCACTCACTGTTCATGAATCAAAAGTCAAGGTTGATTTGACTGAATATGTTGAGAAACATGGATTTGTATTCGATGCTGTGATGAATGAAGATGTTACAAATGATGAAGTGCGTATATAAAACTGCGTCGTCACCTTCACTTTGCATTCTTTAAGATATTTCGGCTGATAGTTTATTCTGTATGGTGTAGATATATTCACAAACTGTGGAGCCAATAATCCCAATTATCTTTCAAAGAACAAAAGCAACCTGCTTTGCTTATGGGCAAACAGGTATCCGATAGCTGCAATACAAATTATCCATGAATTTGTTTTTTTTTTTTTTTTTTTATTATTTTTTTTTTTTTTTGTAACATGATTTGCCAAACAAACATCTTATGATAACAATAGAAGCACATCCAAACACTACTTTCTACAACCCCCGTTTTACTACAACCGGTTATTCAATATTGCATAATGACTTTCAAAACACAAAGCGAAACACCACCTTAGTAACTCGCATGTTTATATCATTGTAACTGTTTTTATTTAGGTAGTGGGAAGACCTATACAATGCAACCATTACCCCTCAAAGCTTCTCATGATATTCTCAAACTCATGCATCGTAATTACCGAAACCAAGGATTTCAGTTATTTGTCAGTTTCTTTGAAATCTACGGTGGTAAAGTTTTCGATCTTCTTAATGATAGAAAGTGAGTTTTCAGCCTTGTTTTCGCAATTTGAATACATCTCAACCTTGGTTTTAAAAAGCGCGCTCGAGGCGCGCTTAAGCGCAAAGCGCACCTAGGCGCAAATCCGTGCGCCTTATGTAACCCTAGGCGAGCAGTGTACGAAAAGTGCAAGAAAAGCGCAAGAAAAAAGCCCCGAGGCGCGCGCTTTTCGTACTCATGATGTTTTTGTGCTTAAAATTGTTATACATGAAGCTAAAAAGGTTGTACATTTAAGTTAAATCATATATATACCTTATTTGTATCTATATTTTGAGTAAATAATGCTAAAAACCTATAGCATATATAAAAAAAATTATATAATCGTCTTGCGCCTCGCGTATGAAAAGCCCACCGCTTTTGCGCTTTGCGCCTCGGTTTTAGACCTCGTCGCTTTTGTGCGCTTCGCGCTTTTTAAAACCAAGATCTCAACTTGAGCTTTAATCAATAGTTGTAGCAACTCATGAAATATTATTTTTTGACAGGAAGCTTTGCATGAGAGAGGATGGAAAACAACAGGTTTGCATAGTGGGCTTGCAGGAATATAATGTATCTAACGTGGAAACGATAAAGGAGTTAATTGAGAAAGGTAATTCCACGAGGAGCACCGGTACAACTGGTGCAAATGAAGAATCTTCAAGATCACATGCAATTCTTCAACTTGCTGTCAAAAAATTGGTTGATGGCAATGCATCCAAACAACCCCGGTTGGTAGGGAAATTATCTTTCATAGATCTTGCTGGCAGTGAGCGCGGTGCAGATACTACTGATAATGATAAACAAACAAGGTGAGTAGTTTTTTAAATGCTTTTATATAACCTCAACGGAAATGTCCATAATGTTTAGATTCTTAGATTCTTAATCATGCAAAGGAGAAGGCCTATTTCGTTGAGTTTTTATATGGTCAAGTACTTAATCAGGCCAAAAATGATATATTTGGTAAAGTAAAGTCCGTCGACTTTTCATTGAGTTCTTACAATTTTATGGATTTAATCATGTAAATATAAAGGCCAAGAACTTATGTACGAATGGCTTGGTTTTAAAAATCGCGCTTAAGCTCAAAGTGCATCTGTGCGCCAACCTGTGCGCCTTGTGTAACGCCAGGCGAGCATTGTACGAAAAGCGCAAGAATAAAACCCCTGAGACGCACGCTTTTCGTACACGGGGTGTTTTTGTGCTTAAAATTGTTATACATGTAGCTAAAAAGGTTGTACATTTAAGTTAAATCATATATATACCTTATTCGTATCTATATTTTGAGTAAATGATGCTAAAAACCTATAGCATATATAAAAAAAATTATATAATCGTCTTGCGCCTCGCGTACGAAAAGCCCACCGCTTTGCGCCTCGGTTTTAGTCCTCGTCGCTTTTGTGCGCTTCACGCTTTTTAAAACCAAGGCGAATGGAGTGAAATTCAATATGTTTTTTTTTTTTTTTTATATTTTCTCAATTAAAAAAAGTACTTTAAGTTAAAAATAACTTCTGTAGAAGGTAAATCGTAGAGGGTAACGGGTCAAAATCAAAAGGATGACATGACTGATTATTACAAGTTCATTTGTGAAATGTTGATGGTTTTTATAGGTGAAAACAAAGATGATTACCCCAAACAGAATAAAGATCAAAGATTGTTATCGTTTTATGCAATAACCGCAATTTTAAACCTTGTTGTAAACAAATATTCTACTGGAATAATAAATTTTGATTGTTGATATTGCAGGATGGAAGGTGCTGAAATTAATAAAAGTTTACTTGCTTTAAAGGAATGCATTCGAGCCCTTGACAATGATCAGGGTCATATTCCATTTAGAGGAAGTAAACTAACTGAAGTTTTAAGAGATTCATTTGTTGGTAACTCGCGTACAGTTATGATATCGTGCATTTCACCAAGCTCTGGATCTTGTGAACATACTCTAAACACATTAAGATACGCTGACAGGTGACCGAATCAATACTTACGCAAATTTTAAACATGCGTTTTTATTAAAACTTGGTATAAACGAAACAAGATACACACGCAGATAACCTGTGAAGCATTTCAATATATGGATGGCCTTGTTTTCGTTTAAAATTTGAATCATTGTATATGATCGGTTGATTTTCGCATATTAGGGTTAAGAGTCTATCAAAAGGAAGTAGCTCCAAGAAGGATGTGTCATCTTCAACATCCAACCTTAGAAATTCTATTGCATTGCCTGTATCTTCAACAACATTGACGCGTTTGGACGATGTTATACCTGAAAAGCCGCATGAAACTAATAGATTTGGATGGCGTAAAAAAACCGATAAAGATATATATTCATCTTTAACCATGGACCATATCCCTGTTGGAAGATCAATAACATATACACCTCCAACTGAGAATTACATAAGTGATAATGATGGCACGGATGAAGAAATCATGGAAGATGACTTTGACTATTCTGTGGAGGTCATTGAACCGAAAAATATTTCAAGATTTGAGAAGCCAGACACTCAGATGAAACCTATTGTTGAGGCCAATGATGATCTCACTGTACTTCTTAAGGTAATCTTTGGTTCTTGGTTTTAAAAAGCGCGCTTGAGGCGCGCTTAAGCGCAAAGCGCACCTAGACGAAAATCCGTGCGCCTTATGTAGCCCTAGGCGAGCAGTGTACGAAAAGCGCAAGAAAAAAGCCCCCGAGGCGCGCGCTTTTTGTACACATGATGTTTTTTTTTTTTACTTAAATATAATCATTTTTTATTAAAAACTATCAGCCAATTACAAGTGATACGTAGGTAAACGGGCCACAAGTTGCGCCGCTACCCCTTTTTGTATTGCAAAACCTACTCTATTGAAAATAAAACATTGGCCCTTAGCAGCTGGAGAATTACTTTATTGTGCTTAAAATTGTTATACATGTAGCTAAAAAGGTTGTACATTTAAGTTAAATCATATATATACCTTATTTGTATCTATATTTTGAGTAAATATTGCTAAAAACCTATAGCATATATAAAAAAAATTATATAATTGTCTTGCGCCTCGCGTACGAAAAGCCCACCGCTTTTTGCACTTTGCGCCTCGGTTTTAGACCTCGTCGCTTTTGTGCGCTTCACGCTTTTTAAAACCAAGCTTTGGTTTAAATTGTTTGCATATGGTTACCATTTACAAGTAATGAAGTAATATAATATTAATTTGTTTATCTTTGTGAAACCGATTTGTATTTATTCTAGGAAGAGGAAAATCTTGTAAATGCTCATCGAAAACAAGTGGAGGAGACTATGAATATCGTTAGGGAGGTAACTACTAACTCATCTCTTTGGTAATGTAATCTCATTTCTGAAAGCGGGTCAATTTGGGTTACTTGACTTATTTTCACAATGTTCGTTTTAATTATGACCCGTTACCAACACACCCATAATGACTCATTGCGAATCATGTGAGTTATAAGTTATAACATGTGCAGGAAATGAACCTGCTGGTAGAAGTAGATCAACCAGGAAATCAACTCGACAATTATGTTACAAAACTAAATACAGTTCTATCCCAGAAAGCAGCCGCGATTCAACGACTACAGACTGAACTGCGTAATTTTCAGAAACATTTGGAAAAGCATAATGTTCTATCATCTGCTACAGGTGGTTAGTGATGCTGCAGCATAGGTAACTAAGGTGAGAGTGTCTGGTTTCTGTCTTGTTTTTGCTATAATATTGAGTGTTTGACATGTTTTTCTCTACATTCGATGTGGATTTCGGGTGTGGATTATGTAAAAGCTTGTGTAACTTGTTGCGATTTATAGAAAAATCAAAATGCGGTTTTGATTTTATGTTTCTCAGTTGTTGAAGTTAATATGTAAAAACAACCAAAAAAACAATAAAGAAATTATAAATTTTTTCTTCTAAAAGTTGAGACTCGGTTCTATTGTAAATAGATCTTATTTAATTGAACATATAGCGACACCCTGCATAGGTGATGCTCGCACTGTCTCTTAGTCTCTTAGATCTTGAGACCTAAACGCTTTGGATCGCCTTAGTTTTTTTAGACCAAGTTTCTTGCATTGGTTGTTATGAGTTTAACATTTTTTTTTTGAACGGCTTGTAGACCAACTGGTTGGGCTTTCGCACCAACTTCTGTGATACAGGAGAGACCTGGGTTCAAAACCAGGAGACCCTCTATTTTTTGGGCATGGTGCATCCTGGCCTCAACCCACCTGTGGATAGTACACCGCTGAGAATGGATATCATTGGACTGTAGTTCTTACCACAGACTGTTTTAGGAGGAAACCATGTTACCATGGCTCGTGTAAAATCCCCCTTCATGATTAAAAAAAAAAAATCCTTTGAAAACCTAACCACACAACAATGGCAATAATCTTAAAAAAATATCTTGATTTCATTTCTAAAAAAAGTACATGATAAAATTTTGTAGGGAAGCCGGATTTTGTAATTTACTCACATGAAGTTAAAAAGGTTAATGTGAATGGAGTTAATTAATTTTTAAAACTTTTCTCAATGTTTAATTAAAAGCTTAAAGCTTAATGTGAATGGAGTTAACTAATTAGTTTAAACTTTCTCAATGTTTAGTTAAAAGTTTAATGTGAATGGAGTTAATTATTTGTTAAAACTTTCTTAATGTTTAACCTACTTTTGTTTGTTTTATAAAAATCTTGATTCCGTTACAATAAAAAAAAAATGCATGATTAGATTTGTGGGGAATCAGGAATTTCCAATTTAGTCACATGAAGTTAAAAGCTTAATGTGCTGTAGTTAATAAATATTTAAAACTTTCTTAATCATTAACCTTCTTTATTACTTTATTTATGTAAAACATAGTTACTTTATTATAACTTGATTTATTTTCTAGAAAAAGTGGATGATAGATTTTGTTGGTATCAGGATTTTCCAATTTTGTCACATGAAGTTAAAAGCGTAGTCAATTATCCATCCATAGTGGTGGAGTGACTTTTATTTCACTTAGTGGTGGAGTGGCTTTTGTTTCACCTATGTGATTAAAGGTTCAATTCTCACTTCCATCATTTATGGTTTGGTATCCGGGTGAAGATCGAATACGGGTGGCGCCGGTTCGAATCTGACGGGCGGCGAGGTTTTACTGAATTCTATAATACTGTCGTGCCTTCGGGCGGGTGGGGCTCGGGTTTTCGCGCATCGGGAGAAGGCGGGGGCTGCTGGAGGTCGAGTAGTCGATTCTTGGGCACGACGCTTCGCAAGGGTGGTTGGCTGCCACACAGTTGTTCGCCGATAAAAAAAAAAGCGTAGTTAATTAATTATCCAAAACTTTCTTAATGTTGAACCTTATTTTATCATTTCAACTTTCAAGCTTACCCCTCATTATTAAACCCATTATAGTTTTGGGTTCAAATCAAACTTTATTCGTTACTGAGTTTCACTCTAAAGCTCAAGCTTAACACATTGTAAAATTTTCAAGTTTGTGATTGTCTTATTTATCACATATTTATTATTTTATTCATTTGCATATACCATTATCAGTAAATTATTGGTGGTGGTAACTATGTATAATTACTAATATAATTCAATTGTTTACTCAACCATATTGCTTTTGGTTTGTTGAATGGATGAATATTTTAGAAGAATTGAGAAGAAATTAGGATATAGCATAAAACGCTTGCCCCTACGCACAAAAATATACTATGCGTTTTAAAATGGAGAGTAAATTACAATTGTAGTCTCCTCAACTGTATTTTATGGCAGTATAGATTGATTTAAGTGTTTATTTTCTAAGTTACACGAAGTTAAGGTTTACTTTCACAGGAACCAAATATGAATTTCACCACTATTTAATATCATATCTAGGGCCGTAAACAAACCAAACGTTCAGCGAACAGTTTGGCGGGAAGTTCGTTCGTTTAATAAAGGAACGAACACAAACAAAAAAATATGTTCCTTTAGTTAAACAAAAGAACATGAACAGAGGTCGTGTTCGTTCATTTATGTTCGTGAACGTTCAGTAACGTGTTTATGTTTGTTTGTGTTCGATAGTTTATTAGGGTTTTTAACTTTTTATTTTTAATTAAAATACTTTGAATTTCCCAGCGGTAGATTATTTAATATATTTTAGCGTATCACATATTAATATTACTTTAATTACTCTGATTAACTATTAATTTGGATGGATTAAACGAGGATTTCAAGTTTAATATGACAATCTTGTGTTTTTATGAGACATTATGTGATTAAGATTATGTCAAGTATATCTGGTAATTGGATACCATATTTAGGGTGGACAATATTCGTGATGAAAAATGATAATTTTTTTTTGAATAATGTGTTTGTTTATACTCGGTTTTGTTCATTAATGCCTACTTGTGTTAGTGTACCTTCATTTGTGTTTGTTTGTATTCGCTTTTGCCTGACACATAAATTTAACAAATAAACACAAACGAACACGAACAGAAATCTCGTTCGGGTCCTGTTCATGAATAGTTCGTGAACACACTATTTTCTTAACAAACAACACAAACAAAAAATCTTGTTTGATAAGTGTTCATGAACAGTTCGTGAACATGTTATTTTCTTAACAAACAAACATGAATAACGCCTCGTTCGTGTTCGTTTGGTTCGTTTACCGCCCTAATCATATCTAATATTGTCTACTTCTATTAAGTATGGTGGAATAGACTTTTTTTTAAAGGCTAATTTCTTTTTTAATCATGTGGTCATTGGGATTTGAATCCAAGACGTCTCACAACCTAAGTGTTTTAAAGTCTTTGTCTTTGCCAATAAAACACCACTCAATTAGTGTGGAATAGAAAATAGTAGGATGTATTTAGAATAACCATTTTTGTTTTTTTTTCACATAAATAACAAAGCATAAATAGATTTCTTTTAAGCAGTAGCTTTATTTAAAAGAAAAATAAATCAAGGCGTTCAAAGTTTTAAAAACTAAAAGTTTTTGATGTCTTATGATATGTAATATATAACAAAATATATTAACAAAACATTAGGGATGGCAATCAAATCCGAACCTGATGGGTAAACCCAAAATCCAATACATTTGGGACGGGTTTTGGGGTCAGGTAATCAGGTATGGGTCCGGGTATGGGATTAATTTTTATTTTTTTCGTGGGTTTGGGACAGGTTTGGGATTTGATGATATACCCATTTACCCGATAAAGTATACCCGTTTACCCGATTAGATACCCGATGTAATTTCCTATATATCTTTTAAAATTTTAAAATATGTATTTATAATATATTTAATTGTCCATCTAGATTGTCATCTTCTTAAAAAAAAACACCAATTATTTGTGTATAATATGTGTTATCTATGTCTTTTAGTGTTTTTATATGATTTAACTATTTTATATTTATATATTGTAATCATTTACATACATATTTGATAATGCTAAATGTATTGGTTAGTATTACGCAATAGATACCCGACAGGTTTTTAGTCAGATATACCTAATGGATAAGTTTTTAAAATTAAAGGGTTTACCCGAAACCCGCGGGTATACCCGATACCAGACAGGTAATTACCCGATACCTGACGGGTAATTACCCGATACAAACCCGACGGGTTTTGGGACGGGTTTGGGACAAGTATACCTAATCGGGTATGGTGTTGGGATTACCTAAACCTGTCCCAAACCCGGCCCATTGCCATCCCTACAAAACATGTATTATTATTTATTATATATTTTACAAAACAAACATTTAATGCATATATTATTATACAATACTATTTTAAACATAGATTTAAGGGTTGTTTGGTTGATTAAGTGCTGAATCATTAAGATGTCTAAATGATTAAGAGATCTGAATGGTTGGTTAAGTGTTGAATTATTAAGTTGGACCCGTTAATGGTTAATTTTCTTGTCTCACATTGGTAGAAGAGTCTCATTAAGGTTTAGCCTAATTCAGTGGTTAATAGTTCAGTGCTTAATGGTTCAGCAACATTTCAAATCTTAATGGTTCAGTCTTAACCATTCCTTTTAGAAGCAAACACAAACACGCTGAATACTGAATCATTCAGCACTGAATGGTTTAGAGCCTTATTAAGAAGGCTTATCAAACAACCCCTTAGAAAATATGATATTTTATACAAAGATATATGAAATTTCAAATTGGATAATTCGAAGAAAATAAGAATACACTTGCATATAATTTCAAAAACTACATAAAAAGACATAATAAACCCAAAAAGAAAAAAAAAATTACAATCACCTAACCACTTATAATATTAGTAGCTAAAACCCACCACCCAATAGTGAAAACGGATAATCCGGCACCGGTCTAACCTCCGGCTCCGGCGAATATCCACCGGAATAATTATTTACATCACATTCACCACCACTTCCATTTGCATAACTACTTCCATACATGTTAACAACATTTCCTTCATCCGTCACAACAGTCTGCTGACACTCATAATACTGCGTGTCAGCAGACTGTGACGAATGAATCAAAATCCGTTGGCGTTTTTTATCCGCCAACCGTTGATTTTGATCAATAATCATACGTGGTAGGATCTCTGGATCCTCCGCTACTTTATGCAATAATGCCATCATTTGCTCCGGCCTGCGTTCGGTTGCTTCAAGTCTTTTGTTCATTCCATGTAACTCTTGTTCTATAGCTTTTTGATCATGTTTTAGCCTTGCAATCTCCATAGCAATTTCATCTTCATCTTCTTCGTCGATTCGAGTAGTGTTTCGGCTTTGAATCTGTCGTTTCCGACCTATGTTCTTTAGTAAATGTGTTTGTCCTCTTAAAAACCACTTGTTTGCGAACTCCCAACGATCTGGATCAACTTTTTTGAAACCCTACATTTCATTCAAAGTACAAATCACATGTTTGAAAATAAAAACAAATATGATGGAGAACCGGAGAAAGAATGTTTTCATTACTGGACCGGACAGTGAATCAGTCCTTTTACTCGCGGAACTATAGGCAGCTAATTAGCTAAATTTTCCCTCTAACCCGCCAATACCTATAACAACGACTTTTCCTCGCTATAGGATAAAAAAATCAAAAAATTCTGAAAACATTTTAGCTGCTAAATTTTGTCGCGATAGACTGACCTATTGCAACGAAACATTTCGTCGCTAAAGGGGTCGTCCCTATAGACCAAATTTCTTGTAGTGTAAGGGGATCAAGAGGGTACATAGACACCCATGTCAGAAGAATTTGTTAGAATTTATGTATAAAATCTAATATTTTTTCTATCTCTTATTTTTTTAAGGATTAATTTCCATATAATTTACAACTTACCTAGAATTTAGATTTGGTCCTGGGTCTTTCCCTAAGCCTTTTACCACTGGGCTACAACCTAAGTGATGGTTATCTCTTTTATTAGTTCACTCATTAGACGAGATTAAAAAAACCAAACAAAGTTATAAATAATATAAAACTTGAAACTATATGCATATATATCTATTGTACTATTACAAAACAAAATATAAGGATATGTTATTATGCTTAGTTGTAAATTTGCAATTTTAACAAAACATAAAAAAAATAGTAAATAAATTATGGAGTTTGAAGTACTAAACGAATATGAAAAAAAGATTTTTAAAGAAACAAAATAAAATAAAATAAAACATACAATATGAAAAGTCAAAATTCCATCTAGTCTTGGCTACCTATCCATAACAGGTTCAAATGAGGAAGGATCAAATATGTTTAACCAGTGTCGGAGCTTGAATATTTTTTTTTTTTGTGTGGGCTAAAAGTTACGAGACCCTTAAACAAAGGAGCCAGTTTCAATACGTATAAAATTTTCTATAAAACTTGTAAATTTATACTACTAAGAAAAAAACGGTGAGGCCAAGGCCCAAACAAAGTTTAACCAATGCTTAACCAGATCGGTTACTAGTTTTCCAGTCCGGTTTTGAAAACATTATAAATCAGGTTGTCAAAAGTAATATATACTTACATATGTATTTAACTGACGAACAAAACTGGAAAAGTTGTTGTGTTTGAAGTATGCAGGCAAGAGACGTTGAGAGAATTCAAGCTGATCGACAACAATAAAGCTATTGTTACCAAGTCCCCACTGTATCAAACAGTCGAGAGATGGGTCGTTGACCATTTGATAAGTTTTGAGGATGAAAGGCGCAATAACTTCATTAGAATCCATGAAATCATGGGATGGAGTGTGTTGTATGGAGTTATGAATAAGGTTGTTATATATTATTATTATATGTAGAAGAAGAAGAAGTGTGAGTGTGAATTGAGCATGGAGAGGTCAGGGTGGTGGACCTAAGTTTTTAAGTTTTTAAGATTTTTTGTCAGGTGAATCATGCGTTAAAAATGAGGGTTAGCATGGGTCTCCTCACTTCTCCTCATCCACCTATCTCTCTCTGTCACTTGATTTATATTTGAGATCTAATAAAATTTATTCTTGGTCTAGGATTGAGAATAGATGAGACCGGACCTACCTGATTACTCGAAACTATATATCTGAATCATATCCCCCTAAAACTTTTTTTATTCGTTTTTTCTTTTGTTAAACCGTTGTTTAGTAAGGCTTCATTACATTACATTACATAATTACATAATATTAGTTTAAGAACATCGATGAATAGTGATCATACCAGTTATTAGGTGCCACGTCACGTGGCACCGAGTAATTGGTCTTCGTGGCATCGGACTTTTTTTTTTTTTTTCTTTTTAACGGTTTAGGGTTTAAGCTTTTGGTTTTTTTATTTCCTTTTTGACGTTTTTTAATTTTAGTAAAATATAAACAAAGTTTATTAATTTAATTACAAAATATTACATTGTATTCACATGTATAAAGGTTGGCTAGCTATAGTTTCTAACACAAAATATTATTTATTTTATTAAAATTTCATATTTACTAAATCATTAATGTGGTAAAGGTATTGGGGTTATAAAGGGGAGGTTGGGAGTTCAAGCCTCATAAGAGGCATCATTAAGTTAGTTTTATTACATGAAAAATAAACTATTTCTTTTGAAATATATACCTTGATAATATTATTTATGTTTGTATGTTACAAAATTGAAATTAACTTTTGAAATTTGTATCATGTTGATCGATAGTTACATATTTTTAAATATTATAGTGGTAATAATATGTATGCGATTAATCATTTTTACCTAAAATTAGGTATGTAGAATATAAAGTTATATGAATTTTAGAATCGTAAGAAAAAACTGTATTTGGAAATTCCAATAACTATTTTTAAGAAACTAATGCGTATACCTGATACTTAGTGGCGAAGCTTGGTTTTCGAATCGGTGGAGGCCGGACTCAACTTTTTCGATCGGTAGTGGCCGGAAGATCAAATCGGTGGGGGCCAGACTCAACCCAGACTCAATTTACCTATGAAAATTGCAAAATTCCATCGTATATTAACTTGGGGATAGTTTAACATTTAAAAGAAAGCGGGTCAAAATGGGTCTAGTAATACTAATTCATGCTTATCTACTTAATGGTAATTGGATAACAATCCAAGTTGTAATATAAACTAGTATTAATCAAATAACAAGTCAAGTCATATATGATATTAAATCTTTAACTTTGGGATAGTTTAACATTTAAATTAACTTAGAGGGCTTAATGTAAAAATTATTTTTAATATATAAAACCAATTCATCACATAGGTACAACTTGTTTCCTAAAATATCTCTTTGAAGTATTTTTTTTAATATTAAAGTCAATTCATCACTTAGAGTGTGGGGAGTGGGAAGGGAGAAGTGGTGTGGTTTGGCTTTTCAAGCCCCACACACCACTCCTCCGCTGGCGTTATTTTGGCGTGACGTCTTGAGCGGGGCATTCTTTATAAGCGTGGGACGGGTCTTGCTCCTTTGTGATTGGCTGCCTTTTTTTTTAAGTTATACATATAAACTTTTTAAAACTCAAGCCTCATTTTCAAACCCATCTACTCCCCTAATTTTTGAGCACTTGAATTGTAGACTCTTCATGTGCCACGCGGCAACACCGCAAAATCCTAGTTGGTATGTAATTAAGTAAATTAATTCATATATGAATTAATCTTTAAATTGGAACGTGAGACTTGAAATTGATACATATAATCCTTTTGTAGTTATTAATTCTGATTGTTATACTTGTCTTTATTTTTGTTTTTTTTAACTGCTAATTTTTGTCACCAAAGAGATTTGAAATCCTCGCAATTTGGAAATTAAACTCTTCACCATTTGAAAAGACAAAGTTTTATTCAACACATTGATACTATATAGGTTTTGAACCCCTTACCACTTTTTGGTTTTATAACACAAATATAACACCAACTCTATAATGGTTAACATGTTCTCGAAATTTATGGATATTAGATTTCTGTAATTTTGTCTATTCTTAAAGTAGAGACATAAAAATATTTGCTAAAAGAGACAATGGATTGCTTTATCCTGGTAGTGAAAGATTGTGTTTATAGCGAGAAACCATGGATTGTTTCCATGTACTCACAACATGTGAGAACATCTCAGTGGTTCTAATATTCATTAGATGATTTCTTGGAAATGTAAGACACATACATTGATACATGCCATATATAGTGGTTAGTAGGGAAATCTCTCCCTTGTCACAGTGACTCTTGTGATGGAGATAGACCGTACGTAATTAGCCGATTAGTGTGTTGTTTTTCATGGCGAAAATGGGCCAGTTCTATCAATGGATAGACATAATCTATAGCCGGTGTTGATATTTATACTTATAGGAGAGTTAATAGCCAAAATCGTCCCTGATGTTTGCACAATTTTTGCCAGATTCATCCAGAAAAGTCTTTTTTCCTCAACTGGACCACTGAAGTTTTCTAAACGTTGCCAGATCCTTCTATTTCTTTAACCATGTTAAAAGCTAACGTTAATCGAGGGTTATTTTCATCATAAATATACTTGGAATCCTTAGAAAGATCAAATAACATGCCAACTCCAAGGGCATATGGTAAGGAGTCATCAACCTCACTCAAGTAATAGAAAACTTTTGCACGGGTTAAGGAATGAGCTGTTTTGACATTACAAACAAACGAGAAACATGTGTCCTGCTGGCATATATAAATAGTTTTGTTCCTGTCCCTGATAACCCTTTTAACTTTAAAAGAGGTGATGGTGATTGGTGATTGGTGATGGTGGAGGTATGGATAATAAACAATATAAGTAAAGTATTATAAACCACATCGAGCCGGGGGTCTCATTGGAAGCAGTCTCTTTATTCGTAGGGGTAGAGGTAAGGCTGTCTACATCTTACCCTCCTCAGACCCTACCTTAGCTTTGCTATAGGTGGGATTAACTGAGTATGATGATGATGATGATATTATAAACAATATAAGCATATATAGGGTTGATTTTAACTATAATCTAATTATTTCGATGACCATATATACTAACCTTCTATGATATGGTCTTGTTGCCAGCCTCTTTTGGTATGGACTCGAAGGATGAAACCCGTCAATTTAGAGGAGCGTCATCATCAATCGACTAGCTAGATCTCTCTTGGTGTTATAACTTGAGTCACCCACCGGATCGGACCGCATGCACACTCCACACCACATTAGTATGATATTGTCCGCTTTGGGCCAAGCCCTCACGGATTTGTTTTTGGGCTCCTTCCCAAAAGGCCTCATACTAATTGGAGTGTGCACTCACTTATAAGGAAGACATCCCTTCCTTATTTCTTCCATGTGGGACTTGGATTGCCAACCCCAACACTTGGTCCAAAGGGTAGGCCATGTCCAATTGAGGCTAAACCTTACGAATAAGTTTTCTCAAAACTAAGCTGCTAGACCTTAATTTGTAGTAGGTTCAGATTGAATTAATGTTTCCTCACTTGACTTTAAAGAATTTTGAAGGTCTTGACGTGAGTAGAGGCATATATATATATATATATATATATATATATATATATATATGTATCATGTATGTGTTTTGTCTACGTCTGGACCAACTATGTGACTAACTTTGAACTTAGATAACTAATAAGATTGTGTAACGATGTGGTCACGAGACTTGATCATGTGTTTATTCATGTTATATGGATCAGGAGTATGCATAGGTAAATATAGCATATGTTTGTATTTAATTAACCTTGTCTTGGTTGATTTGTGTCAAGTTCGAGTATAATCCCCTTTGTCTAGAGTTTATTTCCTAAGTGAAATGTATACCATATTCTTGAACATCGTTCTAGATTTCTTCTAGATCTTATAAAATATTTGCCCATCTTTCACTTTAAGTGCTTATTTGACATTATTTTAGTCACCTTTGAACTAAATGTATTAGGTAAATATTTGCCCATCTTTCACTAAGTGCTTATAATGTAGGCAAAATCCATATTACATCAAACATAATTTTAAGAGGCAAAATTTGAGGTTTACTAACCAATCATGTTTTAAGGCAACATAGTGGTTTTATTTTTTGTTTTAGTTAAATCCACCCCAACTATCTTCAACCACATGTTCTTGTGTTATTTTGTGTGAAACGAGAATAACGCCCTTTTAGTAAAAGTTAGATTACGAGTGAATGGATGGGTCCCTAATTCTAGCGCTGATCACAACCCTATCCTATAAAAAACGTCAACCCTATGAGGAGCGCGGATCAAATCTCCGCGCAAACATTGGCCTCATCCAATAAAGATATCAACTCTTGGATCATCGCGGGCGGATCCTGCGCATAGTCATTTCCACCGTGTGGACTTGTGATGAGCTGGCATCACCAACATAAAGTAATCTCTGTGCGGGACAATCAGGAAACATCGTTTGCCAGTACGATGTTGTACGGCTCACTAGTGATCAGGAAGATACGTTCAGATGCAAACCATACACTGCGCCAATCAGAGGACAACACGTGTCAGGGGTGGTTCAATAACCCCTGACAGCGAACAGTGATATGACTGCTTCCATGTTTCCCCCATGCTGCTGTCTACAGTACCCGTCAGAGTACTGTAGACGCATGGTCACCTGCTTCCCAGACGTCACGTTAGTGAAATACGTTAGGGTATTTAATTATCGAAGTAAGACATCTTTAAAAACAAATATATAAAATTTTCGCCACCCTTTGAACAGCCGAAGCTAATTAAACAAAAATTGTTCGATGGAGTCATATTATGAATTTATTATAGAGAAAGGGACCCGATATTGAGTTCAAGAAACGTTATCACACAAATCAACTGATTTAGAAGCATTACTACGATACCAAGACCATGCGAGACTGATGGTAAACAAAACATAACTCTAAAACCATAGGATTCCGTTAGATTTGTGTAGTATATGGTATCTTTTTTAACGGAAAAAGGAACTATATTAAATATGAAGAGAAGTCTAGCACGTGTCAAACCTTTTGCCTTTGAAAAGCCTTCCGTTTTATGCCTTCCAAATCGACCATATAGTGGGTAGCTAAATCGTGTATGATACTTTCTTTTGATTTGACAAATAACACCACAAATGTGGTTTGATGAAAACTATTGAAAAGCCCTTCACTTAAGTTGATGGCTTGATGCTAGCCTTGGAACCTTACACCAAGAGCAAATCAAATCCAATACATCAACGGTGACTGAACATGAAGCTAAATAGGTGGTTAGGCGTTTCATCATGTGTTCCACAAAGAGGACAAGCCAATCTTGTGACAATAACCTTCTTAGCTAATAAAAGTTTTGATGGAATGCAATCCATCGTTGTCCTCCAACTTAGTGCTCAACAAAGGAGCACTCTATTCTCCACTATTTTTTTCATGTACGATCCTTTTGTGTGGTATGTGGGTTTTTATAAAGTTATGGATCAATGGGATTCCTACTCTAGTGTAATAATTAGTCGTTCGAGACATGCATCAATGTCTATACTACTACACGTCTACATGCATAAGTGGAAAGAGCACTTCGGTTTGTATAAAAAAATAGGGGAAATAGATTTAAATACTCCTAACTATCGCCTATTGGCGGATATCACTCCGAACTTTCATTTTGGCCAATGACACTCCTAATTTCCAACTTGTTTTCTTCCATCACCCCAAATTAACGGGGTCTAACCTGGTTAGTCTTCGTGGCCAAAATGTGAAAAACTAAACTTTGGGACATTTTTGAAACTTTTTTTTATTATTATTATTAAAAAATAGCTTATTATTATTATTAAAAAAATGTTATTATAAACAACCCCCCCCCCCATTTCCTCTCTCTGTCTCTCTCTCTCTCTAAACCACCACCACCATCACCTAACTTCATCTCCACCTTCACCGTCCACCACCTCCACCATCACCACCTAACTTCATCTCCACCCCCTCTCTCTCTCTCTCTCTCTCTCTCTCTCTCTCTCTCTCTCCCTACCAACCTTCACCGTCCACCATCTCTCTAACCGCCACCATTACCCAAATCGCCTGAAATGAACCATTAATCAAAACCCACATGAACCATTAATCAAAACCCATACCTAAATCGCCTGAAATGAGTCTAGATATGTTAGGGCTTTAGTTTGGTGGTTTAAGACGAGTATGTGGGTAGTTTCATTACCTCGATTTGGTCCCTGTTTAGTCGTCGGTGGCGGATATTAGGGGGCTGGAGCTCGAGATGAATCGTCGGGATAGAGAAACAGGAGATGAATCGGTACTTGATGACAGTCACCGAAACCGGTGACTGTCCCATTATCGGTACAACAGATGTAGAGGGACAAAGTTGGTTACAGGTTTGGGTTTAGTCTCTCTCCCTCTCTTTCTCCGGTGGTGGTATATGGTGGCAGTTTGAAGATTATTTCTTTCATGTGAGATTAGATTCATTTCGTAATAATGTTTATTCTCAATTTGTTGCTTTTTACTATTGACGATTATGTGTAATTTGAAGAAACTAGCCCTATGGAGCTCCGGTTTTTGAAGGTGATGGCGGTGGTGTGGTGGTGTTTGAAGGTGATGGTGGTGGTGTGGTGGTGTTTGAAGGTGATGGTGGTGGTGTTTTAGAGAGAGAAAGGGATAGAGAGAGCTAAAAAGTTTAAAAAATGTCCCTTAAGTTTTGGTTTTTATATTTTGGCCATGTAGAAGTTTTGTTTTTCACATTTTGGCCACGAAGACTAACCAGGTTAGACATCTGTTAGTTTGGTGGTGATGGAAGAAAACATGTTGGAAGTTGGGAGTGCCATTGGCCAAAGTGAAAGTTCGGAGTGATATCCGTCAATAGATGATAGTTGGGAGTATTTAAATCCATTTCCAATAAAAAAAATATTATGTATATATTATGGGTTTTACATGAACAACATTCTGGGTTTTGTGGTATTACTTGATGGGTTTTATAGTATGACTTTAACTAGGTTAAATGAAAAACCAAATTTAGCATATGCATTTTCTATTTTCGAACATTTTTTTATTTGATTTTTTCCCTAAAATTCAAGCATATACACATGTTAAAACTATTTTTTTTTATGTAAGTTTGGCGAAGATGAACGAAAGGGTAATAGTCACATACCGTTGACTTTTTTCTTGTTACACCATTTTAAATGTACATAGTTTTTATATATGTATCTTCTTTTAATTATACCGTAAAAAACAAGCATTTTTATCTTTAACTAAGTATGATATTATTATATTTTTTAATAAATTTTTATTTAGAGTTTGTTGAACCGATGGTGGTGCGTATAACGGTCGGTCAAGTGTTTTTTTTAATGAGATGCATCATGTGTCGTTGCCAAAAGTTTGTGTTTTGATGGAAACGTTTAGCCCCGACACTTTGAAACAAGCCATGAATTTTCGTGGCATCTTACGGTTACATAGCTTTAAGGCTTTTTAGCATAACACTTGATCTCGTAATCAGGGCTCTCTTGTTCTTATGTGTCATTGGATGGATCCCAAACGAAGCTATTTTCCTGATTTTTTTAGAGCTTTGAGCAGATTTAGTTTTTGATGGGCTGGGCTGGATAATTATTGGACCTTTTGCTTTTCTATATGACTATATCCCATAGATCCATACTAAACTTCATTGGGTTAAGAATAAACTCTTGTGTTTTAAAAGGCAATTATGGTATGTTTGGTATAGTGTAATGGAATGGATGAGGGAATGAAATGGATGATGTACACTACAAGAAATTGAGGTATATATCCACACATAATTTACCTATAATGAAATGGACAGAGTAATGGAATGGATCATCACCATTCCATGTCTTGTTTGGTAGGCAAGAAAAGACGAAGGAATAAAACCGGCGGTGGGTGGTGGTTAGTGGTAGTGATGATGGGTGGTGATATATGGCGATAGCGGCGGTAGTGGTGGCGACGATGGAACGTGGAGCTGGATGGCCGTGATGGTGGGTGGGTGACAATGGTTAGCAGTGGCGACGGCGGGTCATGTTTAGTGGCGGTAATGGTGGGTGGTGGTGTGTGGCGGTAGCGTGGTGGTGGGTGGCGACAGTGGCGAAGGGTGGCAACGGCGGTGTTGGATGGCAGATGCCAATGGATGGCGATAATAGTGTGTGGGTGACGATGATGAGTAGGCAGTGGTGGGTGGCGGTGGTGGTAGTGGTGGTTAGAAGAAATTGTGGTGGGTGACATGGCAGGTGGTGGCGGCAGCGGTTGGTGGCGGCGGCAACAGTGGTGGGTGGTGGTGGAAGCGGTAGTGGAAGCGATAGTGGGTGGTGACGATGGTAGTGGGTGGTGGGTTAAGGTGTTGTTAATGACGGGTGAAAAAGGGACGGAATGAAGAAAAAAAATAGGGGGTGGATGAAAATGTTTAGAGGGAATGGAATGCCTTGTGAAATGGGTGGTTCCATTCCATTGACCAACCAAGCACACCATTTTTCATTACCTCATAATGGTCCATTTCATTTCTCCTTGCATTCTATCATATCAAACGTTACCCTAGAGTTAATAAGTATGTCAATGCTTCATGATAGGCAGTGATTTTTTTTGCATTCCCTCACATAATGCGATGGTAATTCTGTCAGTACTATTTTAGTTTTTTACGCATAGGAAATTCATTCGGGTGGGTGAAATTTAGTCAATATCGCACACCATGACAATCGATAAAGAAAACCCATAATAATAAAGTTGCAACATTAACTAAATATCTACACGTGTTAGTTATTGTTATCGGATGCTTAAGGAATAATAGAAGTTCAATTTATTATGATACCAACCATTCAACATTCATCAAACATTTTTTTTATCCATGATAACGGCGTAAGGTCGGGAGACCAATTTCGACGGGATCATGGTATCTGAGCCATATGTCAGGCTAAAAGACGTATCTCCATTGCTTGTTTTTGGCATGGTGCGATGAGCCCATAATACATGAGGCAACTGCTTTATCCATGATTAGGGGTGTTCATCGGTTTTGTTTATGGTTTACTTGGTTTTCAAAATTTTGTACCCCAAACCAAAAACCGAACCAAACCAAATTAGGAATATGTAAACCGAACCAATTTCAACCAAATTCAACCGAATTGAACTGAAGTTTTTCTTCTCTAACTCATATACTTAGTTTAGTAGTTTATACTTTAAATATTACCTAGAAATAAGTGGGCTTTATTTTGGGTTGGGCTTAAATTTAATATTTGGGCTTATATATGGTTTATTAGATATTATTTTTATTTAATAATTAATTAGTTTACCGGTTTATTCGGTTATTTGGTGAAGTAATCAATTGCCACCACTAAGTACTTCAGTTTCCCAAGAGCTAACGGGAAAGGTCCGACTAGAGCAACACCCCACTTCTGAAAAGGCCAGGCTGTCGTTACCAGGATTAGATTGTTCTTTGGCCTTAAGGTCTGTGGCGCGTATTTCTGGAAACTCATGCATTTTTGCAGTTCTTCAATTGCCATGTTGTGCATTCCGGGCCAAAACTACCCTACATTTGTTATCTTAGCCACGACGGCGCGTGGGCCCGCGTGGATACCGCATATACCTGCATGGATCTCCTGTATGAAGTACTTTGCTTTGAATGGTGTCACACAACATAGAGCGGGTCCCAAGTAGGACTTCCTGTATAGTATCCCGTTGTGAACCTCATAATGTAATGCCTTGTTGCAAATTTTAAGTGCTTCTCCCTTATCTTCTGGCAATACGTTTTCCTCCAAGTATTTTTTGATCGGAGTCATCCAAGAGACTTCGACAGTGTAAACGTCATGAATTTTAGATACTTGGGTAGATGGTGACTTGAGCGTTTCGATGTGAACATCCTTTTCCATCCCCACAGATGCTAGTTTGCTAAGGGCATTGGCAATGTCATTCTTGTTCCGCCAGACGTGATTAAGTGTCACACGTTGGAACTTAGCCATTAACTCTTTTGTTTTCTCCAGATATTTAACCATAGATTCGTCCCGGGCTTCATATGACTCGTTGACCTGGTTGTTTACCAACAAAGAGTCTACGTAGGCATCTACTCTCTTTGCGCCCATGGCCAATGCCATGCGTAGTCCTGCTAAAAGTGCTTGATACTCCGATTTATTATTGGAACATTCGAACTCAAAACGGATGGCATACATGAATTTCAATTCCTTCGGATTTATGAGCATCAGCCCTACTCCGGCGCCTTTTCCATTGGATAAACCGTCGGTGTATAACTGCCATGCGGCTGCCTGATCATCCGGGGGGTGTCTGGAGAGGCTTTGGGTGCTTGCCAGATCACCTCCCTTTCTAGTACTTCGGTTATGAAATCAGTGATTACTTGACCCTTGACCGCCGTCCTTTTCTTGTATCTGATGTCTAGTGCTCCAAGTTCCATAGCCCACTTTGCTAACAATAAAAGGATCACACCTGGGTTCAACAATCAAAGTCTATGGTATAACAAAACGGGTCAAATAACTCAAGTGCAAATTGGTGTTAACGGATTCTTTATTCAATAGTAGTGGGTATCAATAATCATCAACATCAAGAGATGGACAAAAATATACTTTAGAACTCTAGAACATACAACCCTAAGTTTGTGTTAAATTATATAACCATATTCATTTCACTCGAAATTGGCACAAGAACAATTAGACAAAAATAAATTCAACACAAAAGCAAAGGATTCAACACAATTGTTTAAACACAAAATTACACGTAAGAGTTTAGAAATACGCAATTGTTATAAACCCTAGGACTTTAATTGTCTACACCCGGGAATGATGCAAGGAATTAGCCACTCATGGTCATGGAACTCTTCAAATCTTCAATTAGGTCTTAAATCTTCAATAATTTGGAGATTGGAATGATTTGGAATGATAGGACTTGATAGTGTGAAGTAGTGGAGAATATGATCCTCAATAATGGTCCTTGAAGGTGCTTAAAAGTAAAAATCCTCTTAACCCCCGAATTACCCATCATTAAACCATTAAAATCCCTCTTTGACTGCACTTGACGTCGACGACGCCAACCTTGATGTCTGGACGCCAAGAGCTGCTGTTCGACGTTGTTTTAGAGTCCATGCCTACGCCACTGGTGTCGGTGATGCCAGAACACTCTATTTTTACCGTTTCAGCTTCTGTTGTCCAGTTATTCCTCCATTCTGCTTCCAATGTGTCCCAAATCTCCTAAAATGCACACTTATCTTGTCAAGACCTGCAATTAATCAAACACATCAAAGTAGAGCCATTGCACAACATTTTCTGTATTAGTTACCGATTTAAGCTTTATTAATGCCCGTACTTTTACCAACCCATCACAGACTTTGTCTCTTGAAACCGTAACAACCCCCTGTGGAGTAGGAACCATCATGAATCCACGGGCAGTCGAGACAATAGCATCATTGTGGCCGAGTGTATGACGGCCTATAGTGACATTGTACTGAGAATCGGCGGGTATAACCAGAAAACCAACTAAAATTGTACGCTCTCATCTTCCATCCCCGAATGTGTCCGGGAACGTCAGTTGACCGAGTGGTTCAACGCTTTCCCGAGTGAAACCTCTTACCGGGCTTTTTGCATGTACCAGCATTCCCTGGTCTTACAGGGCCATCCCTCAGATGCATGGTTCATATATGATATCTTTGGAGCTTCCCGTGTCAACCAAAATTCTCCTCATACTATAATCCCCTACTGCCGCGGATATCACAAGGGCATCCATCGTCATCACAACCTCCATCCATGGTTCCAAACGCTTGAATCATATCTTTGTTCCGGGCGTAAAGTCTGCCCGAACCATATTCATCTCCCAGGGTCTTTTACCGACCGCTCTCTCTTCCGTCGCGGATGATGCACCCTGCTTTATATCCTTTACTAGATGTGCCGACTTACCCGTTTGTATAAAATACTCTATCTGCTTCTTCAACTGGAAGCGATCATTAGTATCATGTCCGCCACCCTTGTGATATTCACAATATTTAGACTTATCACAAGAGGTTGAATCCTTGATGGTGCGAGGCGTGTTCAACTTCAGATTTTCTGTTTTTAGGATCTGGGAAGGAGTTTTGGTTAACTCCGGGTAATCAAATTTAGGCTTTGTTGAGTTTTCTCTTCTCCATTTATAAGAATCATGGGGCTTCTCTGACCTTCAATGTGAATCCCTTCGGTCGTCCCACGAGTAAGGCTGACTAGCCGAACTTGACCTTCCCTTGTTTTTGGAACTCCGGTAGTCGTGCGGTTCTGTTGACTTGGTGGACTTTTGCTTCTTTCTTCCTGCATGATTCATGGCTACCGACTTCTCCTATTTAACATATGCCTTGGCGATGGTCATCATCTCGTCCATGGTTTGAGGGTAACCCTTTGGTCCATGGAGTTTTCGCAGGAGGCCATCATCATTCACGCCCATGGTAAAGGTTGTGCATGTAACACCCCAACCGATGGCGGAAACATCGGGATGTTACGTATTGATGATTGTTTAGTAGCTCATGGTAATTAATGAAATTTATAAATAGGCATTTATTCCAATTCGAAGAATATCCAAATTTAAATACATAGCAAAATGTCTTGAATGAAATCTAGTACATCAAACAAATAAACGAAACTTAAAACTTCAAATAACTCCTCTTGCCAAAGGAATCGTAGTGCTGGTGATCGGTCTGGTATAAGTATAGGTTGGGTGAGGCCCATACCGATTAAAGAACAGGGTAGAAGGTGTGCCCCTAGCAAGGGGCGAGATGGAGAATGCAGCGGCCCTCATTCCAAGATTTCCCGGAGTGAATCCTGGTGTATGATCCTCCGCCACCTCATCTTCTAAATCGATGGGTAAAGGGAAATCACTTTCGTTGGTCATTGGGGGTGGATTTTGGTTGATGTCAGTTGGTGTTGTGGTTTGAGCAGCGCTTTGATTCTCCGCCATTCAGAACATAAAAAGATCTTGGGCCTCCAATTCAATATTCGATCCCACGGATGGCGCCAATGAAGAAATAAGTACCTGGGGGGGGGGTATAGTCTTCTGAGAGGAATATAAGAACCTTGATCTGAACTGCTCCAAACAAGTTGAACCTAGTTACTGCAAAACAGAATACCGTTAGGACTTTCCACAGGAATAGGGGTATCCCTGTGACCACCTTCCGACGTGAGAATAAGTATTCGTGCTTGGTGAGAGGTGATTATCAAAGTATTGAGAGTCATAATGAATAATAGGTTTATCTTGTATTCCCTTATATAGTTTCTTCAGCCCTCTATCGATAACCATAGGGAGTTGTATTCGAAATACAAAACCCATCTGATATCGTGGAGATAAGCTTTATATTTTATGTGTGTTTTCGTAAATGGTTGAAAGGTTGTTTGAATATGATAAAAAGACTGACTTATCAATAAGTATTCTGCCATATCATTTAATATTCAAATCTAGTGGACTGGGTTATTATTGTTTAGTGGTGTGGGCCGATTTAGTTGGGCCGGACCCCACCTCGTCAACCCCGTCAATACACTGCTTACCAATGTGGACAGGTAATTGTAGTTTACGGTAGACAAATGTCCTTAAGAGAGTTTTTAGTTGAAAACCGGTGAAAGCTAGATTGTAATGAAGTTAAATAGAATTTGTAATAAAGATTTCAAATGATTTAACATGTTATATATCGAATGCTTAGTTTCATTGGAATATCAACGGTTTTATCTAAGCCTCATGGGCAATATTGCTAATGAACACGCATGATGTATACTTTCAGAAAAATTTTTTTGGGAAAAAGTTAATATAGTGGTATCTTGATCATGTATAATCTCATTTTGTACCCTAAATAAAAGAACAATTGGTACTAGTTGCTTTCTTTATTAACTACTCCATTATGGGTCCTATTGGCTTTCTAATAATAATAATAATAATACTACTTTCGTTAGTGACATATCCAATAATTCCCTCTTTATTATTTCCATAAGTGGAAACCAAGGCTCCCCGTATGTACTAAAATATATTTATGTGTATAATATAATAGTGATCGATTAAGCCAGCACTGGTGAATTTTATATAAAATTCACATCAAAACATAAAAAAATAAAAAATAAAAAAATAAGAGTGCCTCAACGTATATTCAAAATTTTACAAAAACAAAATGTTTCATTGATTGAAAATAATAAAATTGACACCAGCAGTTGTGTTTGGTCAGAATTGATTAGGTTGGTCACAGTGCCAATATGAGACCTGAAACACTATATGTTGTCAGGGATGTGCTCAATACCGGTACCATAAATATCGATCTTGAAAATTGGTAAAATACAAGTATCGTACTCTACCGAAAGTACCCATCCCGAAAACGCCAAAAAGTGGGTACCAAATTAATGAATCATTTGCATTTTTTTTTGGGGGGGGGGGGGGGGGGGGGGGGTTATTGAATTTCAAATTATAATTGGGTGGTTGAATGGGATATTTGTGTTTATGGTAATGCTTCTAAACGATTTAGCGGCATCATGTGTAAGAATATAGGCAATTTACCAATTCCAATATGCATGATGCCGCTGATTGAAAAAGAGGAGTCCATCCTTGATGCCGCCGAATGGAACCAAGGCATCCATCATGTTGATTTTTCATTTATTCTGTTGTTCGACCATAAGTAAATAAGAGGGAGGGATCAAATAATGATGTCGCCAAACCACTCTAAGGCATCAAATGAAGTTGCCAAACCATTTTAAGGGATCATTCACATTGTCTTCAAGATAAATACCTCATGAGATTTCATATTCTCTTCATCCCACCCACAATTATTTTTCCAACACAAACAAAATACTAATCAAAAGATGAGGTATAAGTGGTTTTACGCCCTTGTCTCTTTTTCAAGTTGGAATTGGTGGTCTCGGAAATTGAAGGTGGTGGCTTCATCAAAGTCGCTAATTTTTCGCGGCAAATTTAATCGCACTGGCATAGTTACTTAGAAACCCTTGTTCAACAAATCGATGAACTTAAAGATTGGGCCAAATGGGTTTGAATTTGAATGCAGTCCTGAGTTTAAGGATTATGAGAATGTCGAGGGAGAATATTGGAATTGGTAGATTGTATAGTTTGACTAGAATGAAATAATTGTTGTATATAAATTTGTATTATTCGTTTTAAATAAATTTATGATTATTACATTTATTTACTATTATTAAACATTAAAGATTATTCGTTTTAAATAAATTTAGTATTATTAAGTAATGTAATAATCCTAAATTATTTATTAATAATAGTAGTAGTATTAACATTAACAGTACGATAATAATAACGCTGACATTACTAAATAAAACTGGAACAGAAATTGATTAGTCACCCAACACATCCATGATAGCAAAGGGTGATTGATGATAAAGATACTGGAAACTAAACAACATAAAAAAGACGACATTGATGGTACGACTGACACAACCTTGTAGGGTGATTCACTGATTTCGTTGACGCCTTGCATTTCCACAACTCTTCTTGTTATGGCCTGTTTCTCCACATCGACTGCATGTATGACGCCTCGGGCGATCGTCATAATTCACATCCATCTCATTTTGCGTTCTTCTCTGACGTACTCTGCCTCGATGTGTAGTAATCATCGACGGGTCCCCTTGAATTCTCCACTCCGCCGGCGGCCAGTCAGACTTAGGCCCCAAGGTGTAGAAATGACCGTTGTACTGCTCAATGTACGTGTCTGTGTGGAATTTCCAACTAGTAATAGTGTGAGGGCTTTTACCCAAAAAATTGCAAACAGCAATTGCATGTGAACATGGAAATCTTTGCATCTGCCATTTGCCACACGAGCATACCTTTTTTTGTACTCAACGGTGTAGTCATTTCCGCCCCGGTCATTTGTCTCAACCCTTGAAAGAACGTTGCACCTTAGCGCATTCGCATCGTACATTAAGGCTGAAAAAAGTGGGAATCAAATTCAGAATTCTGGTTGAAACTTCCTTCTCATTTGGCGGCTTCAAGATGATGCCTCACTTCCAATTAGCGGCATCAGTCCATGCCTCCTTACCATTCAGCGGCATCAGTCCAATGCATATATACGAATCAGAGGCATCAATCAATGAATCCATTTCATTCGGCGGCATCAAGATGGACTCCTCTTTTCCATTCAGCGGCATCATGCATGCCTTGGTTCCAATCAGCGGCTTCATGCATGCCTCAATATGGATTAGCGGCTTCAATCAACATTGTCTTACACATCTCAGACTTCCAATGATTGCCTACATTCTTACACATGATGTCTCTGATTCGTTTAGAAGCATTACCATAAACACAAATATCCCATTCACCCATCTAATTATAATTTGAAATTCAATAAACCCCCCAAAAATGCAAATATTTCCAAATTAATACCGAAATCATTCGTTACGGGTAATTCAATAACGGCTTGTTTTTGAGAGTTGCTACCACTTGCTAATCCATATGTTACACCGATCTTAACCATAAAAACAAATATCGGTTCGTTTATGATAATACTGATACCAATATTGTTTGGACGATGTCAGTTTCGTCCGTCATGGTACTCGCACTAACTATAGCTTACAATACCCAAAAAAAACTTTATTTTGAATACAACTACGTTTCAATATAATTTATACCAAAACGTCGAGGAAAAAAAACCATAAAATACCTGCTTATTCCTGATTTTTAGAAAGGTTAACAAACACATGTTAAATTGAACATGTATGTTCCACATACAATCGAAACATATATTATACATGTTATTCTGTTATATTAATTAACATATTAGAGATGACGAACACCCTTTAGGAAATTCGTGTTATCGTTGGGTCCCTCCAATCTCTATCAGAAATATACTCAGGTGGTTTTAAAGATTAAAAATATAAAAAAAATAAAAACAAAGAAAGGTGGATGTATAAAAACATAATTACCTTTCAAGTTCTTTTTTATATAATGATGGTGAGTGGTTGTAATCGCTAAATACTGATGACTTAATTTAATAAAAATATTCCAAAAGATTGTTACAAATAGTGGGCGTCATGTGGACAGATAAATAGATTACCTTATGACGAGGTTTTGTCCTCGTCCCCTAGCTCTAGTATTAGTTTCATTTCCTTATGGTCCTGGCTAGCCGTAGAACGCATTCTTTCGTCCATTGTGTTAAGTTGCACTCTCTGTCGAATGCATGGTAAGAAAAGCAAATTATTTGCTAAAGAGTTAATAGCCATTTTCGTCCCTGAGGTTTGGGCCAGTTTGTCACTTCAGTACAAAAGTTTTTTTTTTTGCAATTCCTTCCCTGAGGTTTGGATTTTTTTTGCCAAATTCGTCCTTATTACTAACCCAGTTAAAAAAGCTCGTTAGTGTCAGGGGTATTTTTGCCTTTTTACCTGCTTGATGAGGGACAATTTAGACTTTTCATCTTATAAGTATTTTAATCAAAAAAAAAAAAACCTCACTTATCTTCTTCCCCTTTTCCCCCAAAAGTTAAAACCCTAACCACCACCTCCATCATATCCACCACCCCAATCCCACCAGTCATTCCATATGACTTTTTCTCAAAGTTATGCCACCACATCCACCATTGTCACCCACCTAATGTACCCAACCACCACACACCGCCAAAACCTTGTCGCTGAACCATGGCCCTGTCACTGAACCATCACAGGACCACCAACCCATCACAATGAACTACCTCCACCGTGTCCTCACTGTAACCGTCCTCCACCTCCATCATCAGATCTGTAAAATGTGTGCCATCATTGGGATTGCTCGAAACCCAAAGCAAAATAATGTACAGGTCTGCGGCTAAGTCCGTCGTCGTCTCCGGCCACCGGTTGCGTTCAATCGGTCTTCTCACTCGTTACCCTATCCCACGACGTCGTTTCATCTCCTATCCATCATTACTGTAACCGTCTCTATCTGTAACCGTTATTATTATTATTATTATTATTATTATTATTTTTTTTTACTATTTCTAGTTTTGTAATGTAGAAATGCGATGGTTCCGGTGAACTGTTAGTATTGTTGTGTAAAGACTGTCAGAAGCAAAGTGTTGTTTATAAATTATTATTATTATTATTATTATTATTATTATTATTATTATTATTATTATTATTATTATTATTGGATGTGTGTACTGTTAGTATTGTTGTGATTGCTTATTGTAAGGATGGAAAGGTTAGGAAAGGGTTGGAGTTTTTGAAGGAGGTTGAGGATGAGATTGGGTTGGAGCCGAATTATTGGTTGCAGGTTGCAGAGATTAAAATATATATATATATATATATATATATATATATATATATATATATATATAGAGAGAGAGAGAGAGTGAAAGAGAGAGAGAGAGAGAGAGAGAAAGAGAGAGAGAGAGAGTGAATGAAAGAGATAGAGAGATATAGGGGGTGGGGTAAGATTTTTTATTAAAATTTTAAATTAAAGGTAAAAAGACAAAAATACTCCTGACCTTAACGAGATTTTTTAACTGGGTTAGTGAAAAGGACGAATTTGGCAAAAAAATCCAAACCTCAGGGAAGGAATTGCAAAAAAAAAAAACTTTTGTACTGGAGTGGCAAACTGGCCCAAACCTCAGGGACGAAAATGGCTATTAACTCTTTGCTAAATATGTGCCTATGGTCCACAACGTCTTTTTTTTTTTTGAAAGGCAAACTTTATTAAAACACCAACCAAACACCAGGAAATCTTCAAGACGGAGACTCCCAAACTAAAAAGACAAACGTCTTCTGCTTTATGCATAACATCATTCGTCATAGTAAAATAGTTTATGGTTCGGATTCCTATAGATTTGGCTATAACAGAATCCGAAGGTCAAGGATTTCTAGATGATACCGTTTTATAGTGTTGGTCTTAATACTTCCTGATTCAGTTTGTGATGAACTCCAAATCTATCGTAAGGTAAATCATCACATATTTTGTGTTGACTTTAAAATAGTAGCCATTATTCTTGATTTTTTTCCCACTAGAAATATTATCTTATTACAATTTTTTACTCCTAAATACTAGCTAATCGACTAATATGTATTTGCAAGAATTTAAACCGACACCATATTTGTAGTGGCAGTCACATGTACCACTACACCACAGGAATTTTGAGCACTGGTTTCCTCTTTTACCGTTAAAAATATATTTTCACTTTTTAATTAGTTGTTTGTATCATATAACCATTTATACAACACGTTAAATTCCAATTAATCACATTCTTCCATATACACTCCCAAGCTTATCAAGTAATATATCATATAATAAGTATTCTTATCAAAACTAAAATAATGTGTGTGCCTTTTTTCACACCAATTATGCACATAACCGATTATAAGTAGCCTGCAAATAGGGGGCAAACTAATTATTATTCACATCTTCAATCTATATAATAAAAGAGTATACTCGGGTCGAATGGAAACCTTAAAGAATGTGCATAGGATCCAACTAACAAATGGAGCTCTGAATTTACCCTATATAAACCGTTTTTTTTTCATTCTCCAAAACATAACTCCATAATTCTTTCTAAGAAAGTTTCTTATTTTCCTCCTTCATTTTGCATAATCTTTTGATTCTTCAAAACCGATTCAATATCTTCAATCGGATTTAATCATTCAATTTTATCAAGGTAATGATCGATCCTACTGTTCTAACGTTGATTCATATTATTATGTTTCACTTCATTTTTATTCTTATCGTTTTTTTTGTTGAGTCAAAATCCGGATGTTTTCATAATATTTTGTTTTTGGCCGCAGATAAACAAGAATTGTATTAATATTGTTGAATCGGTTAAACCAATTCAAAATCTGGAATCGTATATAATTATACAAATTTAGCAAGGTAATGATCGATCCTATAATTATAACATTGATTCATATAATTATATTTTACTTGATTTTTTATTGTTAATCATAATTTTGTTTTTCAATATCCGGATCCAATAATAATGATTTAATATCCGAGTCAAGAACAATAGGTGGTATACCGATTTGAAATACCGATTTTTTATTTCAAGTTTATCAATATTTACATTAGTTGATGTGGATTTCAACTGATTTTGAATCTTTTCTTACCTGATGCAAATTAGGATTCATTTTTTTGCTTCTTATTAGGATTCAATTTATGGTTCTTTTCCTTATTAATTGCTGGGTTAGTGTCATCGTGTCAATACATAGAGTAATAATCATACTGTGTTTTAACATTAAATAAATAGTACATAACTTTATTTTGACATTTGAATCGTTTTCTGCTTCTTATTTAAAAAAACAAAAAAACAGGATTTGATCTAAACACACAAACGCTATTATGTCTTATCACAATGGATCTCAATTCTCCAACGTTTTGCATGACCATTCGTCAACAGTTTTGGTATGTTTGATATTTTTATGTTCATATGCCTATTTAATTAAAAAAAACGTTCTTTCATTTTTAATGTTGTTTTTTACGTGTCTTTCCGGACTTTACCGAATGTCATGAACAAATTTTTGTTGTCTAAAAACATACACAACGATGATGTTACAGTAGCGACATACGAATGACAATCTTGGTTGGTCCGATTATAGTTAATAGCTGATGTTTTTTTGTTTTATTAATGGATGGTCTAAAGTTGTTCATGATTTGTGATTTTGCAATTAATAAGTTTTAGTGAGATTGTAACTGTTTTAATGTTATTTATTAAGATTTTTATTGAAATTTTGTTATTGACATTAAAATTCTTCCTTTTTTAAATTTACAATATATAGTAAATGATTGTACTTATTCGCAGAGATGAATGTATTCATTTAAATTGACCCGCATTAAATTGTTAATAAATGCTAACCAAGTCAATCATTCAAACATTTGTCAACAATTTCCTACAATAAACACAATAATTAAGTTAATAATTAATATAAAGAAAAATCTGATTATCACTTTCATTTAACAAATTTTACGAATTTGGACTCGAATCCAAATTTGTAACAATAATCTCGAATTTAAACTTATATATGCACGTTGATTCTCATTCAATTGTCAATAAATGGTAATTTGTAGAGATTAATGCATTCATTCACATCAATTCTCATTCTATTGTTAATAAATGTATGCTAACGAAATCATTAATTCATTTAGTCAACAAATTAGTAAATGATTGAATTTTTTAATTTAAATTTTGTCAACATTTTCATATGATAAAGTCGATATTTTTGTTAGTGATTAATATAACTTAAATTTGATTAACACTTTCCAAAATTTTATACGATGTTCAAATTAATAATAATCATATTAAGCTATTCAATTAAATATCTTTAAATGAAAATTCACGATTTGGGGATGGAATTCAATATTCGAACCAAATGTGCTATGGGAAGGTTGTTACCCACTCTAGAATTCATGATGAAAAACGAGTTTGGTACGAACACTGAATTTAACCAAAAGCTTAGCCAAATGCCACCCTGTCTCCGGATTTTCTTATTCTGGATATGCAACCACCACAAGATGTCGGCCAAAAAAAGCGTGGACAAAAGAAGGGCAAGAGAAGTGGACTTTAAGAAAGCCGCCTTAAACAGTTGAACAAGATACACGTTCAAAACGACAAGTGGCGCCTGTGCTTGGATTGAAATTTCTGAAGATCGACAAGCTGGTATATAATTATATATATATATATATATATATTGCTTTTTGCTTCCTACAAATTTTTTATAATTTTTTTTATTATTTTTGTAGCGGACTATCAAAAGGCGAAGTGTTTCAGGAAAAATACACGATGTTTTCTATAAAGAAGTGGGGAATGAAGCTAGTTCTCCCGATATGATGTCCAGCCAATGGTCCGAAATTCGAAAGTACGTGGGCTTATTTACGAATATTGATAATAGGAACAGTAACCGAATGCGAGCAAGTGGTTGTAGCAATCTTGAAGTCTACAAATTTATATAGGGTAGGGATCCTAAGAGAACGAATCCCTATTTGAAAACTAAGAGAACCATTCTGGACTACACATTTCTCTAAGTCATTTTTTTGCTTAATCGCAGGTTTTTTACAAGAATAAGTTTTGTATTATTTTTCATTTATACATATATGTATATTACAATTATGCATATGTGTATATTACATTTTCAGTTATATGTGTATAGTGTCAAATATTTATGTATGATACTTATTTTTTAAACTGTAACACATAGAAACACCTTTGTACATTAAAATAACATGCCCTTATCCACAATTTTTTTTCTATACTTGTATGTGAAATCATTTATACATATTTGCACATGTATGTGGATTCCAAAACATGTATGTACATATATGTAGAACACTAGTTTTTGTAATTTTACGTATATGTATAAATGAAAAAAAAAATAAATAAATTATTCTTGTAAAAAACATGCGATTAAGCCAAAGGTTCTCTCAATTCTCAATTTGGCCAGAGGTTCTCATTTGAACCAATTCCAATATATATATAGGTAAATGTTCGGGTACAAAAGCTAAATTTTGTGAGAAGTGCGAGAAAGATTAAGGATTAACATGTAAGCAACATGTTTTGAATTAAGGTACGATGTTTTGGATTTTTCGCTAGAAAACATCAAATACAACAATTTAAAACAAAATGCAATGTGTTATAGCCATGGAATTTAAAACATAGTTAAAACACATAGCTAAAATACAACAATTTAGAACACATGTTCTTGGCATGGTGTTTTTAAGTTTTTAAGCATAAAATAAATTGTTTTGTATTTTTAATTGTTATCTTTTGTATTATTTTTGCCTAAACAATCAAAAACATCATCAATTGTTTAAAAAATGATGTCTACATATCAATTCTTAATATTTTCACACTTCTCATGAAATATAATATTTTTACCCTAATCGCACCCTATTTATATACACATCTATCTCTAAAAAGCTTCAATATTTGAAAAAGATATTGGAAGTGGGAACTATCATAATAAATTTATTATTCGTTCTTTTAATAAAAAGAAGATTTTCTTTAACACAAGTTACAAGTCAAACTAATAAAATACTGATTAAAAGTAATACCTTATAAACAACAATATATAACCTAATCTTTTTAGGTTAGTGTTTTGTCACTTTATACCATTCGAAAACAATGTTTGAGTTTATGAAATTACTTTCAAGATACAAGGTAGTAACTAATATCACTTACTTATCAAAATAACTTAACTATACAAGAAAGTTTACTGTAAAAAGGGTGTCAACGTAATAAGTGTAAGAAGGATTTTGGGCTTTTGATAAAAAATAAACTAATGGATGAGATTAAAATAGGAAAAGTATACGTTGAGTTTCCAAAAGAGAAGGGGAAGGGCAAAATAAGTATAACCTACAATTGTTGAGTTCTACCCCCATTTTTTAAACGTCCATAACTTTTTCATACGACATTATTTAAAAAAAACACACCATAAAAACAAGCATTTTATCCTGTGGAGGGGAGGAGGGGTAGGGGTAGGCCCAGGTTGACTTTGGATGAGAAGATTAGGAAAGATCTACAAGAGTTACACCTCTCTGAGGACATGGTCCAGGATAGGAGTTTGTGGAGACTTAGGATTAAGGTTAAAGACTGTTAGGATAGGTTCATAAGAGCTTTTAGATGTGGCCTAGGAATTTAGATTTCACCCTCACTTTTTTTGTTGGTCTTTACACGTGATTGTCTTCTTGTGCCTTGGGGGTTCTTTATATGTTATTTCTCGTTGTTTATTTTTTACTGTTGCCATGTAGTCTTTCCGCCATTTATGTGATATTGGTAGTTTAAATTATTATCATCATTTTTTTTTATTTTTTTATTTTTTTTTCTTGAGCCGAGGGTCTCTTTGGAAGCAGCCTCTCTATTCTCAAGGATAGAGGTACGATCTGTCTACATCCCACCCTCCCCAGACCCTACCAATAGTTTACTATTTGTGGGATTCACTGGGTATGGTTGTTGTTGTTGTTGTATTTTTATACTTTAAAAAAATTGCTAGGTTGATATTACTTGTGTCTACATGTAAAAACTTGATATTACTTACCTACGTTTAAATATTCATAAGCTATTGTGTCTGAATGTAACAATAGCTTTTTGTTTTTTTAGTTTGTTTCTTTGTGAGGCCGAGAGCCACGAGGTTGAAAATCAATTTGAATAAATGTGAGAACAATAATAATTTTGTTTTTTTTTTATGTGTGTCTATTTTTGTGAGGTGAATAATAATTGGAGGTTTCAAGATAACATTCGTTAACCTTCCTTAACATTCTTTCATGGTTTTGCTAATATCTTCTTTCATCTCATGTGATGGTGGGATATTGTTGTCGTTAGATTCCCACAAACTAGTTCCTTGAAAATTATTAATTTATAAAGAAAGAGAATCCTTATTACCTACTAATATGAACAATCTGTAAACCTACTTATATGTATGTAAAAACTTGATATTACCTACTTGCGTTTAAACGATAATAACTCGCGTCTAAATTTAAAAACTTGATATTACTTACTTGCATTTAAACATTCATAAGCAGTAACAACTTGCGTCTGAATGTAACAAACTTGATATTAATTACTTGCGTTTAAAGATTAATAAACAAAAATATACTTGCGTCTAAATATTATACAGAGTTAAACAATTGTATTAACCACGCAAGTTATAACATATTAATACGCAAGTTGTATAATATGTTCATTTTAATCTTTTAGTTGTCAAACGATGATATCTACTTATTTATTTTCATTTGTTATTTGCTTAAATCATATGAAATCAACACTTTCTGTATTTCACCTGCTTATTTAGATAATAATCTTCAATTGTTTACATAATAAACTTTAAGAACTAATAGTATTCAGTTGTGTTTACGTTCTGTAACAAGGTTGTTGACCTGGCGAGATTTATTATTTCTGCATTTTCATTGATTCACAAGAAACTACCCATCTGAACTTCTTTTTATTACTTTCATTCCTTTTTGACAAATTACAATGACAAATAGTTCTCAGTTAATGTATAGAACAAGCCAGTCATGAACATTGGAAAAAGTGAAGAACAAAGCACGATCAAGCTATCAACCCAGCGAATTTTTTTAAAGTATAGCAATAGGGTATGCAAATGAAAGAGGATTAAAACTTGTTTTTATGGTGTAATTTAAAAAAAAAATAATGTCGTGTGAAAAAGTTATTGCGTTTTAAAAATGGGGATGAAAGTTGAAAAAAGTCAACAATTATAGTGATGAACAATAATACCCTTTTTTGGCTAGGGACATGTGTCAGCCCCTTATTCCTTCTTATGCGTCTCACCATAAGCTACTTTTTATGTTACCCTTACCCTAACTATATTATGTCTTCAAGACATCTTAGTGTATTTTACGACCAACATTTTGAAAGTTCAAATCTATTATAATATAGTGTAGTCATGTATTTACTCTAGAAAATCTAGAAATCACTTAATAACAACATAAGAGTCATGGCTTTCTAATGTCTATACTCTGTAGCTAGTCTCTAAGACTGCACGGTGTAAGTCATGAAAGGTGATTTGTCTTAACCAGTGTTGTAAAAGGCGGCCTAGGCGGCCGCCTAGGCGGCGCCTAGGCGCTAGGCGGTGGTAAAACTTGGAATTTTGCCCTAGGCGGATTCCTGGGCGATTTGGCAGTTAGTCGGAGCCTAGGCGAGCCTAGGCGGTGTTATTTTTTATTTTTTTTTTATTTTTTTATTAAATTTCTAAGTATTTCTAGGTATTTCTTAGTATTATGTGTATATATCTAAGTATTATGTGTATATATCTTAACATATTTTCAAAAAACCCCTAAATTTGTGTATATATATATAATACATATAAAATACCAAAACGCCTAATTCCGCCTAATTTTCGCCTAGTCCCGACTAGTCCCTAGGCTGGACCTCACCGCCTGCCTAGCGCCTAGCACCTTTTACAACACTGGTCTTAACCGATAATTATGTTGATATTATTATTATGTGTATTTTGTAATATTTAGGCTTATCTCCTATTATAGATAGGTATATCCTTTCTATATTTATCGCTAGTGTTTGTATTGTATCATTGCCTATATAAAGGCCTTATGTAATTCATAATAAGGACACAGAGAATACACATTCTTTTATGGTATCAGAGTTACGGTTCTGATAACCTAGCTTTGCCTCTTTCCTCTTTATCTTTCTTTTGACCTTTCCCTGTCGGTTTCGATCGACCAGTCATCAACCAATTCCTTCCACCTAACACCATGACTAAAGAAACATTACCCAAATCTTCTAACACCTAACCAAAACCCACCGACCTCCACCCTGCATATTCCATTTCAAACATACAATCTAAAATCAAAACTCTTGATGGATCGAAAATTACCTATTCATTATGGGTGAAAATGCTTAACCTGCACATTGTCGCGTACAAAGTCGCTAATCACATTGACGGCACTCCGGCGCCTCATATCACATCAACCGAGTATGATCAGTGGAAGGAACTCGATGCACTGGTTCTTCAATGGATATACAGCACCGTATCGGACAACTATATTGACCGAATCCTTGATTCCCACACCCATACAACCGCTCACGATGCCTAGGTAAGTTTAGAGAAGATTTTTCTTAGAAAAAAGAAGGCACGGGCTGCGGCCCTTAAAACTCGGTTTTGTAACCTCACTCTGTCCTCCTGTTCTTCTATTGATGATTACTGTCTGCAACTCAAGAGCTTGGCCAACTAACTAGCGGACGTCGACCATCCGGTCTCTGACTCGTGTCTTGTTCTTCAACTTGTGCGTGGGTTACTGGCCGAATACAACACTACCGCCTCGTTTATGAATAACCGTGATGCTGATTGGGATCTTGCACTCAGCTTGCTTCATGACGAAGAAATCAGAATCGAAGCACAAAAAGCAACATCGAACTGTGTTCTCTTGACCGCTGCTTCACCGACTGTTGCTTCCCAAAACCCTAATTCTTCCATAGCCGATGACCCTCCATCAGCCGATAACATCAGTGCTCAGAATCATGGAAGAGGGCGGGGACGTGGATGAGTAGGCCTGTAAATGAACCGAACGAACACGAGCACATGCATGTTCGTGTTTGTTCATTTAACTTTAACTGAACACGAACACATAACCGAACACATTTTTGTGTTCGTGCTCGTTCATTAAGAAATTTATCGTGTTCGTGTTCGTGTATGTTCGTTCATTTAAAACCTAAACGAACAGTTCATGAACATAGACAAACATAAATGAACATAAACGAACATTAATGAACACAAACCAAAACAGGTTTAATAATGATTCATCACAATTCAACCAAGTCTAATACATCACAATGCAACCAAAAAAAATCTAAATTAGTAGGGTTGTAGAGTGTGGAGAAGAAGGGAGGTAGGGTTGTGAAGTGTGAAGAGCGGCTAATATGTTTAGAATGTTAGGGTTAGGATTAAATTTTAGAACATATCAAATATATTGTATATAATATAATATGAATTGAGGTTATTTATCTAAAGGGAAATAAATAATAAAAATAAAGTAAAGTTTAATTAAACGAACATAAACAAACATAAATGAATGAGCATAAACGAACGTTCATGAACATAAATGAATGAACAAAACGTGTGTTCATGTTTGTTTGTTTAATTAAACGAACAAAAAATTGTGTCCGTGTTCGTTCATTTATCTAAATAAACGAACATAAACGAGCATCCCGCCAAACAGTTCACGAACAGTTCATGAACGTTCGGTTCGTTTACAGGCCTACGTATTTTCACTCATTATCATGATTTACCTTCCTTTGTTGATAATTGCAGGTTTTGAGGCCAAAAAGTGAAAATAAGAGAAAAACGACAAGAAAGGCAAGAAATTGAAGACTTTTAAAGTTGTTTCAGATGCAGCACGACGAGCTCATGCAGTGCACGGCCGTGCACCTGTCCCGGGTCAATAAGTCAACATTTTCATGTTTGCAGAAGGCAAAAAGTCAACTTTACAGAGTTGCACGGGCGTGCACACACATGTGCACGGCCGTGGCAGCTGAAACGTGCTCCCTTATACTCCAGCAGACCAAGACTGACACATATTCGTGCATTACTAGCTTGCACGGGCGTGCAACAACTGAAGACGGACAATTTATGCGTGTAAGAGCTCTGCAACAGTACCTGCTGTCGAGCATGGGCGTGCTAAACCCTACTGCACGGTTGTGCACCCCTTGATTTGCCTATAAATAAAGACCTCCACTCCACACTTTGGCATCCCATCCTACACTAAAAACCATCACTTCTCCACGAAGTTTCAACCATCTTTGGGACTTGTGAGTGTCCTTTGGAGCCTAGGATCACTACATAAACACCACATTCGAGGGAGAAACAACCCGAAATCACCCAAAACCACTAAAAATCTTTTTACAACCCTCACCATGTTTTGTACACAAAACCAATCTTGTGAGCTTGTTGTATCAACCATGCTAGGCTAGATTTCTCTTGGTGTTGCTAGGGTGATGATGGAACTTGGTATGAAATAAATAGTTTATATTTGTTTAAAGTGGTGTTTTGTGTTCTTAATAATTCTTTATACTCTAACTTTGTTTAACGAATTAACTAATTAATCATTTAGTATTTGGTCTTGTGGGTGTTTTGATAGGAAGTGGATGGACTTGTGAGTGTACCCGCAGTGTGTAACAACCCACGCACTTGCAAGCTAACCTAATTCCACGTGTGGTGATTAGCCCATTTGTGGATAAAAATATACACACTTTATGGCTTAATCATCTACTATCAAAATCTCACTTAGGGTCGGTACGGTATTTATACTTGGTCCTAGTGATAAGCCAAGACTTGATAGTGTGACTTAGCTTCATTGTCTATGTGATAGATTTGGCGCAAATCAAGAACTTGTGAACCCGTGTTGAAAGAAAACGGTCTTTAATTTCTTTCATTACTATATTGCCATACAATTAGTAATATGCCAATCACATTTTGAAAGATGAATTAATTCAAGTAGGGGATAAGCATGAGCGGGTTAGCCACGACTCTCCTATGATGTTAAGTGGTAGCTTGTTCGGTCATGCTCCGGCCACCGACAAGTTATTCATAAAAGTTTAGACACGTTAGATGTCTATATCGCAACACTGGGAGGTGGGTACTTCGGGGTTGGGACGTCACAGTCTCGGGTCATCCTCCCCTCATTGTTGAGAGGTGAGCTTACCGGTTTAGGAGACCCTCACAAAAATCTTAGGAACGCAAATCATTTTTATAGTTATGCGATAACACGCACCTTTAGATTATGTGGTAATGCGCATCGTAAGGTCATGCGAAAGTGCGCAACTTGAACACACCACTTTAACAAGAGTCTACTATTGTCTCATACCAGGAAATATTTTATCCCGAAGCAACACCTTTTTTTTGCTATTGATTTCTCTTACAGTTTACAAATCTCTTTTACTTTTCTTCTCGCATTCTAAAACTCTTTTAGTAATTTTTAGGAAGTGGAGTAGTAAAAATTGTGTCATTGGATCCGATCCTGGGTACTTGCTCATTTATATACTAGTCACGATAGGTACACTTGCCTGTTGTGTGGTGGTTTAGAACGTTAAGGAATTATCGTTTTAGACTATAAATTTAAAACTTGAAAGAGTCTCACTGTTTTTCGACTTAATTTCCTTTTCACCCACTTTTGGCACTTCCACCGGGAACTTGATGTTTTCAAAAGAAAATAAGTTTAAGTCTTGATTAAACCCCACGCTCACCAAGTTTTTGGTGCCGCTGCCGGGGACATGACTGTTTTAGAGAAAGTTTTTCTTAAAAAATACTTACTTTTTCTTTTTCTTAGTGTTTTAATTAAAAATCTTATCTCAAAGGTTCTCGAGTAGTGTATGAACTTGCGTCCCTCACCCATACTCATACCTCATCTTGAAGAACCCGAAAGATATTTTCGAGCTAGAAGAAAAGAACAAAAATTAAAAGTGGCATAAGTTGATAGAACCATCTCGGACTTTGGTAGACCTTCCATCAATGCCTTATGACCTAGCATCGCTAGACCCGCTGTTGATGCTGACCACTTCGAAATTATGTCCCATGTCGTCCACATGATACAACAAAACTGCAATTTTCACGGTGTACCCGATGAAGATCCCCATGCTCATATCACAAATTTCCTTGAAAGTTGTGATACTCTCAAGTTGCATAAGGTCACGCCTGACGCTATCCGACTTCGCATGTTTCCTTTCTCACTAAAGGGTCGTGCTAAAGTATGGCTGGACTCGCAACCCGCATGCTCCATTACCATATAGGCAGACCTTGCCCAAAAGTTTCTCTTAAAATACTTTCCCCCAGCCAAAATCGCGAAACTAAGAAATGACATCACCACCATTTTCCAGGAAGACGGAGACTCACTCTACGAGGTCTGGGAGAGATTCAAGGGTATGCTGAGGAAAGCCCCGATCATGGACTCGAAATTTGGTTACAAGTTTCATCCTTCTATAATGGACTGACAAACCAACCAGGGCAGACACTTGATGTGACCGCAGGATGAATTTTCAGGAACAAGAGACTGTAGGAAGCCTATGATCTCATCGAAGAAGTTGCAGTGAACAGTTATCAGTAGTACAACCCTCAAAGTCGGCCATCGAAGACCGGCCTTTATCAACTTGATTCCACCACCTCGTTGTAAGCTCAAATAGAGGCGCTATCGACTCAACCGAACCAACTGAGCAAAGCACAAGTCAACGCCATCACCACAGCAGAGTTGCAGCCGCAAGACGGGAGTCTTCTTTCTCAGGCCAATGTGGAACAAGTTGACTTCATTGGTATGAACCGCCCGCTAAACAATCCTTACAGCAATACCTATAATCCTGGCTGGTGTCATCATCCAAACTTTGGGTGGAAAAACAATAACAACACCATGCAATCACCCGGCTTCAGTCAAGAAAACAACTAACAACGCCATTCAAACAATGGTTGCTCGTTCGTGGATGAAATGCTAGTAAAACTTGAAGCCTGATCAGCAACCCGAATGGACGAGAAGTTCAACAACACCGACAAAAGGCTTCAAGGAATCGAGTCCACCATCAGGAACGTGGAGATACAAATGGGTGTGATGGCCAAGTCACTCGTAGAGGGACCTGCCGGAAGTCTTCCAAGCAACACGAAAACCAACCCAAAGGCAAATGTGAGTGCCATAACTCTTTGTAGTAGTCACGTTTATCCCGAACCAGCTATGCCTACTAACGAAGGAGTTACACCACCCAATCCACCCGCAAATGAACCCGCACCAACCATAACCGTTCCCAATGTTGTCGCACCAGAGACAAACTCGAACGCCAGTTCACAAATGTCGGTTAATGAAGTCCCCGCAACCAACCAAAATCCTCCAGCTGCTCCGCCACAAGAACCACCGTCAAAAACGGTACGGGGGGAATATCGGCCTAACATACCTTATCCCGGTTGTTTGATGAGGCAGAAGATAGAGGAGCAATATCAGAAGTTCACCGAACTCCTAAATCAAATCCACGTCAAGTAACCTTTCATAGAAGTCATCCAAATGCCTAAGTATGCAAAATTTTTGAAGGACTTCTTGGGCAACAAAAGAAACCTTGAAGCAGCACTAAAGGGTATCACACTGGAGTGCGCAACACTACTCAAGTAAAGCATCCCGCCGAAGTTGACCGATTCAGGGAAGTTTTCTCTACCTTACTCTAAAGGTAACTTGCTGACGAATTATGCCTTAGCCAATCTTGGTGCAAGTGTGAACGTTATGCCCACTTATATCTACAAGTAACTCAACTTGGGCGACCCACGACCTTTCACAGCTATGTTCGAGTTGGCAGATGGTACCATAAAGAACACGGAGGGTATTGTCGAAAACCTGCTTATCAAGATATGAAAATTCATTTTCCCCGTCGACTTTGTCGTCATCCTCAACATGGGCGAGAGTAATGTTCCTATTATTCTCGGTCACCGTTCTAAGCTACCGCTCGAGCTACCATTGATATGAGTGAATGAGTTCTTACGTTTCGGGTTGGGAGCCACAAGTTGCACTACACTGCCAGTGGAAAGAGTATGTGTCCAACGATCCATTCGACGTAGCCAACTTTATTGATAAAAAAATTAGATTATTAATTAAAGAAAGCCAAAGGTGCAATAGTGACACCACCCGACGAATCTGCAGTGGGGCTTGACAACACCAAGTGGATCGACGAATATTGGGACAACCATCAGAGGGGCAGCAGAAGAAAAATAGGCGAACGGAAGAAAAACACCACCAGTGTCCCGGAGGCCGGGAAGGAAGTAGTCTGAGCACCACGCCTCTTGTCCAGCCAAAGACGTGAAACGTGGCGCTACCGGGAGGCAGCCCGGATTGGTAGATTATAAGAATAAGTTGAGAGGTTGGTGCATACGGTAGAAAAGCTGATCAAGAACCAACAGGTATGGTCGTTCACTCTTGATATTTTCTATCACCCAGGTATGCCCTTTCGGCATTAGGACCCAGTAGCTTGTTTTATTTTATTTTTCTTTTCATTACTAATGAACTATTGTAGTTCATGCCAAGTGGTTTCTTTAAAGAAAATATTCGTGTTGAGGCAGCTGCGGGGATCGACCGCACGTAGACCGTTGGAGAGCAAAAAGGGGAAATACTTGTTCCTTTTGACTAGCCCACTTATTTTCTTTGCACACACATATCACATATATTAATTTAAAAATTGTGTAAATAAATTAAGTGTAAGCTGTTTAAAATTTAATTTTACAAAATTTAAAACACCTCAATAAAGTCAGCAAACCGTAACCGAAAAGGCAAAGTTTTTAAAAGTGTTTTTGGAAACAAAAATATTTTCAAACCCTTTGAGTCTGCCTAACGATCTTGCGGGAGATTAGGGAGGGTTTGGTAGTCAAAAGAGCCGTCTAAGGTGTTCCCGATTCCTTAATTAACCCTTACCCCTACATGTGAGTATTTTTTAGCCCTATCGAGCATACCATTACATATATTCTCTACATGCTCGTTCGTTTGTCTATGAGTGATATTCCCCTTTGACATGACACGATTACAACTTGTGTGACTTATGCATTACAAGACCACATTACAAGACCCATTCTGTTATCATTAGCCATCCATATATTTTCCCCACCCCTTGCCTCTAGGGGTGTTCAAAGTCGGATTATCCGATTTTCGGATATCCGAAAATCAGATAATCCAAAATTTCATATAGTCAATATTGATATCCGAATCTGGATCCGAAAATTCGAATATCCAATTTTCGGTTATCCAAAATTTCGGATTCGAATATCCAACGGATAATCCGAAACTTAAAAAAATCATTTACTCTTATGCTAAAACTCTAAAACTAAACCTGCTTAAAACAAACATTCAATATTATATATATATATATATATATATATATATTTAATATTTTGGATTCGAGAAAGACGTATTATGTTAGTTTAAGGTAGGGTTAACTAGGAATTGATTAAATATAACGTATATATGTAAATTATATTATATATATAATATAGATATTTTTTAATATTTCGGATTCGGATAATCCGATTATCCAAAATTTTTTACAAATAGGATCCGAATCCGAAATTTCGGATTATCCGATTTTCGGATATCCGAAAATCGGATAATCCAAAATTTTGGATAATACGGATACGGATTTTCGAATATTTCGGATTCGAATCCGGATTCGGATTTTTTGAACACCCCTACTAGCCACCCATTTTGTGCCTTAGCCTTTTTCGTTTCCTTTCATCCATTTAGCTCTCGCCATGACGAAACCAGGGATGTGTCAAGGAAGCTCTCTAGCAATTTTGGGACTTAGAAGCATAAGCCGCACATCAAGAATCTCATATCTCGATCGTAAAAATGGCTACGAAAGAAGAGCCATCAAAAGAGCATACCAAGTGTCAAGAATCACCCAGCAAAGCATCAAGTGCAACCCGTTTATACTCGTAAAAAAAGTGTGTAATAATGATGTTGCTGAACTAAAGGAATCGAGAGAACTTCGAAAGAGAAGTTTTGCAATACTTTCTAAAGACCAAGTGATCGACCCAACCTAGTGGAGGCTTTTAGGCGGCACGCGCCGAACGGTTTACGAGAGTAGGCCAAATTCGAGCTTTGAAATCCAAGGAAAGATCTTCAAAGCCAACTTAGAAGATCTACAAGATTCTGACAACACCTCAAACACCAAACCCGAAGTTAGTCATGATGGTAGACTCCATTCCGACCCTATGATTTGTGTTTGCCATCGGGTAGAATTCGAGTGTTCACCCCAAAATGAAACTCAAGTGAACAAGAGTTATTGAGGCAAAACGAAATTGGGACACCTTAGGAGTGTTTTAGTAGTCTTACTACAAACCAAGCCCGAAATCCCGAGGATTTATTAAGCAAGACTCTTAGGAGGTAAGTTGAGCTCGGCTTATCGAGTAAAACGTACAATTTTTATCTCATAAAAATTGCCTCAGGTTCGGTTTGCTTAAGGACAAGCAAAAGCTCAAGTGTGAGGTGTTGTGATGTGCCGAAAAAATCACATGTTTTACACACGTATTTTCACTTGTCTTCCACCCGAAATCGTGCTTTTATTTTGGTTTTATCATGATTTACTTTCCTTTGTTGATAATTGCAGGTTTTGAGGCCAAAAAGTAAAAAGAAGAGAAAAACGGCAAGAAAGGCAAGGAATTGAAGACTTTTAGAGCTGTTTCAGATGCAACAAGGCCGCGCTCATGCAGTGCACGGCCGTGCACCTATCCCGGGTCAACAAGTCAACATTTTCAAGTCAGCAGAAGGCAAAAAGTCAACTTTATAGCAACATTTTGGTTGGATTCTAGGTAGAAATCGACATTCAAAATGGTTGCTTTTTATTTCCCTATAATAAAAGTGAAATGAATTGAACTCATGGGGCCATATCCATTTATTATTTTAACCCAATTTGAAATTGACTTTGATTTGCTCCCTTTGAATCATTTCAACTTTAAATAAAGGCTTTGTATCGACTCGGAAAGAATAAAATATTCTCAGAACCCTTAATTGATACGACATGTTATTTTTCCCATCATTCCCTTTCAGGATCAGTCGTGGTCTTCCAAACTTTACTGATGGTGTGGATGAATCCCTCGCTTCATCTAAATATGTAAAAGATCCTAGCCACGCTTAAAAGCCGAGTACTCTACCATTGAGTTAGCAACCTAAATAGAAAAGGTGTATGTATATACAATCAGAATAAAACAAAAATGATTAACTTTGTTAAAAACAGGGTTGTTGGGTGAAACTTGGGGTTTCCTCTTAAAGTTTGGATATTTCCGTGTTATGATAGCTATAAAGCTTGGTTTTTGCTTCATGGAAGTCAACCAAACTTTTTGGATGTAAAACTTAAGATTTTGGGTTTGAAACAGACTGAATCGCTGAAATTCTCCGTATTTATGACGTTACATCTTCATGGTGCGACATTCCATACGACACTTGGGGATTAGTGGAGAAGACGATACGGATCCTAAGAATTCCAATGATTGGTTACATGTGACATTTGAGACACTAAGGAGTGTCACATGAATCTTTGAGACACACCTAAGTCCTAACGCGAGTTTAGCGACAATGTATGCGACCCTGTATTGTGACGCTGTTAGCTGAAAGTATCTTAAGTACTAAGTCAATGTTTTAACTGTTTTACAGATCGTGCGACAACGCTCTATCCCAGACATCTTAGCACATTGTAGTTTACAATTGACACGTGAGTTTTCAGAAAAAGCGTATTTAATTGTTTTGGGTTGATGTGCATACTCATGGTGTTTTCAAGTAAAGTAGAGTAGTTTTCCTTGAAACATGTTAAGCTATGAAATGAATTTGCTAATAGTAAAGTGTATAGTTTTAAGGGATAGAAAAGTAACAAAGTTGACGTGTAAAGTCAAATAGTATGCATGTTGTACAGTACAGGCATGATTCCTATGTTTTAAAACAAAATATATTGTTTTAAAACATAGAAATCATGCCTGTACTATACAACATGTATAGTACAGGGTTGCAAAGTAAAGATATTTACATACGGGGATGCAAAGTAAAGATATTTCCCGGGTGCTGACATCCCGTGTTCATGATTCCTATGTTTTAAAACAATATGTTTTATTTTATTAAGCTATAAAGACTTAAATGTTTCCGCCATGAATATTTTATTTAATTAGAAAATCTGTTTTTGAACTATTTGTCTAAGAGAAAATCCAATAGTTGGAATCCTCGGGTTTACACCATCTCCATCATCCATTTAGTTTTATACCAGGTAGAATAATGATAAACTTTTAATTTGTAAGAAAAAACAAGATAACCTTACAATAGTATATGAAAGCATGAATAAGATATAGCCCAGATCTAGGCTAGTTTGTGCCTGACATTGTAGACTACTACCTGGGATATTACTTTTAGAATCATAGTATATGAAACCATATTTGGCTCTGAATAGCCGCCAACTTAAACAGACTTAGCCATCAGGATAAATTTTCATAGGCGCCCGCGAAGACTGGGATGGTTGTGATTTTACCCCATCCAAAACTAAGTGTTATTTACAACGACCCTTTATCAACGAGTTGTCATCGCTAAAGGGTCTTCGGTCCAGACAACTATTAACGACTCCATTTATGCCCTTTAGTCTTGAACAAGAGTTCACCAAACTATGTTTAATGATGTTAGCAAGCTTATAATTACATGTAATCTGAACCTCAGTAAGAAAAGCATGTTAATTTTCACAGAATTAACATTATGAGAAAGCAAAACAATTGGTACACTAACTTCATGTGATGCATTGTTTGGTTTATATATCTCGGATAACTTATAATGCGGTGATGCAGGATAAACATAGCACTCAAATTTGTTTGCATTGTTTGGTTTATCTCCGATGTTTTTAATTAGTTCATTTATTATCTACAATAATGGCAAGGGATGGGGTATAAAAAGTCTACGTACTTGAATAAATATAATGAATAAAATAATGTATTGTATATATTAATTTAAAGTGTAGGATTTATAGCTTTTAAAATATATGAATAGTTGTATGAAAAAAACATCACAATGGTAATAGACTAATAGTAAAACTAAAAAAAAACGACATATATTGCAGAATACTGGATAATTATAACAAAGAATATGTTATGGATGCATGGTACCTAATACCGTGTCCCCTTCATCTCAACAAAATCTCACAAATAGTGCACCCGACCCCTCTATTTCCTGAGCGCCAGCCATGTTGTGGGGGGGGGGGGGGGGGGGGGGGGTTGAACCATCGCCAACTCAATAACGAGATCAACTGATGTTTTTGTGAGCACCACTTCATTTTAAACTAATCAAAAAGAAAAATAGGGGATGGTGGCATCAGTGGAGGCCTTTATTACATTGCTTGAGTGATATTGAAAGAGATAATGGAGTCCCCTAATAATGTGAAGCTGAGGTGGCATAATATAGCGTAAGAGCATGTTTGGCTCCTTATTTCCTCACCTTCTTTTGACTTATAACTTTTTCAATAAGTCAAAAGTTTAAAAAAAATGTTTGGGTAATTGTTTCAAAATGAACTTTTGAAAGATACTTAATTTAAAAGCTTCTTTTATTAGAAAAAAGAGAAAAGGAAATGAAGAGCTAAACATGCTCTAAGTACCATTTTGTTTAGGAAGATACTTAATTTAAAAGCTTCTTTTATTAGATCCTGTGTTCTACCCCTCTAATATCCTTAACTCTTGATGTGGGTGGGCGTATATATATACACATATATATCATATACATGCATGTGTCGATGTATACCCGCATCAGAGCAGCTATTTCCGTTGAAGTGCTGCTCCTTTTATATACTTATTAAAACACATTCTTGTCACTCCCCAGATCTTTTTCTTAATCCAAGAAAACAAGTTTATATTCTTTGACAAATTTAGTAAAATTTCATCCTAAAATTTACTCTTTTTGCATGCTTGTGCAATCCAAAAATTTGCTCGGGAAAACTTCTACTTAAGCTAGCTTATGGAAGAGTTTGCAAAGAGAGTACATGATCCATATTACCAATCTCAACTGGCACCCACCACGGTTCTAGGAGACTCCCTGTCAAACCGTGTTTGGGTGCCAGGGCCAGTCATTATTGGAGGGGGCCCTTCAGGGCTCGCTGTAGCTGCCTGTCTCAAGAATCAAGGTGTTCATCATGCCTTGATTCTTGAACAGACAAATTGTATAGCACCTTTATGGAAAATGAAGACGTACGACAGGTTATGTCTTCATCTTCCTAAACAGTTTTGTCAACTCCCACTTATGCCTTTTCCTAAAGATTTCCCAACTTACCCTACTAAGCAACAATTCTTATCCTACCTTGAAGCCTATGCAAAAAAATTTGACTTGAAACCAGTTTTCAACACAACGGTTGTGAGGGTGGAATACGATAGAGGGTGTGGGCTGTGGAGAGTGAAAACAAAGACGATTGAATATGTTAGTCGATGGGTGATAGTAGCTACCGGCGAGAATGCTGAGGAAGTTGTACCGAAGTTCGAAGGGATGAATGAGTTCACTGGACCTATACTTCACACAAGTTCATACAAAAGTGGTGATGGTTTTAAAAACAAGAAGGTTTTGGTGGTTGGGTGTGGCAATTCAGGCATGGAAGTTTGCTTGGATCTTTGCAACTACAATGCTTACCCATCACTTGTAGTTAGAGATTCTGTAAGAACTTTAATTCTATCTTTAATCTCACATCCTCACGTATATTTTCATTCTAAATTGAATTAGATCATTTATGATATGAAAACACAATAATCATATGATAGGGTTCCCAAATGCAAAACCAACATGTTTCTGTCTAAACAGGTCCGGTTTTAAAAACATTGCACAAAACCAAACACTCCTTTGCATGAACAACAATGAAAAGATTTCCACTCAAATTTTGTGAATCTTGAGATTAATTATTAATAATACATAAGAAAACAACTTTCTTGAATGTTTATGTATTTGATCAACTTTATACCTTTAATTAGACAAACTAACTTAGTAACTATTCTTCATTAAACCTGTAGATATATGGGAAGTTCATGTTAACATTTTTAGAAAAAAGAAACTATAAAGAATCTTTTTCGTTGTTTATTAAACAATTGGTAATAAAACTAATCAAATATTATAAAGTTTTAGTTCTCTTTCAGGCGAATCTAACCATAAACGTGTTTAATTTTGCCTTTCACTTTCTTGGACTTCGTTTGCATGCGTATTTTTGCTTGCATTTGATAATATTCCCTCTTTCTTGAAATCACTTAATGCTAAAAAGATTCTACTTTATGCAAAATATGAAATATGTCCATCATTAACTGACTTTTTTCTGCCCTTTTTTTATTTTGGCAGTAACTTTAGTTAAGGTCTCATTTTTGTTTTTGGTGATCGACTTTGTAGTTGCATGTATTGCCACAAGAGATGCTTGGGAGATCAACATTTGGAGTGTCCATGTGGCTGCTCAAATGTTTCCCCGTTAGAATTGTAGACCGGTTCTTGCTACTAGTATCGCGTTTCATGATTGGAGACACAAATAAACTCGGACTCAGTAGACCTAAGCTTGGTCCTCTCGAGTTAAAGAACGTTTCTGGCAAAACGCCTGTGTTGGATGTTGGCACACTTGCAAAGATTAGAAGTGGAGACATCAAGGTGCCAATTTTTATTTCTCTTGTAATTAATTACTTTTTTTTTTATAGAACTTCGAAAATTTTTATTCCCGGACAAAGAAAATTACATCAAGATAACGGGCAGGCGGGAAACAAGCTGCGCCACCACCTCTTTCTGAATAGCAAATCCTAATCTACTAAAAATGTAACCCTGCCCACCCCACTGTTAAAACGCTAGAAATTGTTTACGCCTTGTAACTTAATTACTATATGGACACAAATCTTTCTTTTGCATAAGTTACTACTTGAAAACGACCATTTGCGACTGTTAAAACAACATAAATTGTTGTTTACCCTTGTAATGCAATTACTAAGTGGACAAAAATGAAACTTGATGTAGGTTTATCCAGGAATAAAGAGATTAGCATGCAATAATGTGGAGTTTGTAGATGGAAGAATTGAGAAATTTGATGCTATTATTTTGGCCACAGGTTATAGAAGTAATGTGACTACTTGGTTAAAGGTATGCTATAAGCTCAACTTTAAGATATGTTTAATTAAATACACAAAATGGAATCCAAAACCTAATGAGATTCATACAATTAGTTGTTACCTTTAAAAATATATAAACTAATTTGCCTCTAACGTTCTTAAACAAGTTTTAATTGTTATTGGATCCAAAACCATAGATCATCATACTCAGTTAATCCCACCAATAGTAAAAGCATATAAGAAAATTAATTAATTAACATAATATAATTACATTAATGGTAAAAGTTTTGGTTTGTTCATTATTTTATATCTAGGACACTAACTTATTCTCGGAAAAAGATGGGTTCCCAATGGAAGCATTCCCGGAAGGTTGGAAAGGTGAGAGTGGATTATACGCGGTCGGGTTCACAAAGCGTGGTTTATTGGGTACATCCATAGACGCTGTTCGTATTGCAGAAGACGTTGCACATCAATGGAACATAAACATGAAGCATTTCAAGTCGTTACATCATCCAGCACCGCAACCATGAGTGCTTATATAGTTATATATATATTGATTCAGAACGATTTTTATTTCATGTGGGGTTTGTTTTTAGATTGATTAGGAAATATATATATGATTAATTAGGATTTGTGCATATATATTTTTTTTCATTTGGGAAAACTGTAATATATAACTGATTTGAATATTATTGTTATATATATATATATCCACAAGTGGAATTGCTGTATACGTACTAAAGAGTGTCATGACTTATAAAATGGAATATGAACATTAAATGAAAATGAATTAAAGGAATTGACGGGTGAGAACTGAGAACTCACAAGCATGGTACTGATCATTGTGCAAGTACAATGTGGAAATTTCGATAGGATGAATGAAGATGGAGCTTTCAAATATTAATCATGCCCATATGTCATGTATCTATCAACCCTATGACTTAAGGTACCTAAATTATCATGCAAATGACTTCTTTCCTTTGCTTGAGTTAACAGTACCGGATAATAATTCAAAAAGGTAGGGCGAGTACATATCTCTTTGCGCGCTTAGGGACCACTGTAGTTGTGTCAACGTCAATGCGTCTAACAAAAATCTGGTTATAATACGTACAAACTCAGGATTGTTAACACTATGGTCGTAACACGGGTGGAATTGAAAGAAAAGAAAGCTTAGTGAAATCACTAGAAGTGTTATATTCCAAAAGGTGGTTTGTGACTTAATTAACTTGCCAATATATAATTGGTGCAATTTTTTTTTTTACATGTGTTAGGATGTACTTATTTTCTCCTTATTGAATAAGTTTCAAGCATAAAGAAAATAGGTCTCCAAAACCCCCAACATTGCAGCACTGTACTTGTAGTGTTTCTTTATGACCAACAACGTACTTACTTTTGGTCACTAGTGACACCAAATAGATCGCTAAGTCCCTTTTAGATGCCGATCAAATTGTCATGTTGTTTAAGGTACATATGTAAAAAGCCTTTTCTTTTGTAGTACCAATTGCTAAAGATGATTTTCCAGGTTTAATTTGTATTAGCAATGACAAAGAAACATTTACTATCACTACTAGAAAACCGCATTTTTTCTATTATTTTCTAACAATGTATGCGTAGAAATTGATATTAAAACAATATTCTAGTATTGTAACACTATATTTTTAGTTTTGTCAATACAACTCGTCAATCGGTTTCTATAGTTTTCCCTTGTTGTTCTATAATATATGAACATGTTTGTCAGTTATTATCAAGCTTTTGAATGTCTACCGTCTATGTTGAGGTTTTTCTACATGATTATATCAGTATGCAAAGATGAAAAACTATATTGGTAAGTAATATTTTATGTGTGTTGAATAAACGAAAACTTATCATAATTATATATGGAGTATTTGCAATGAAAATGATGGTAATAAAAAAATAATTAACTAATATTGATTTTATAATGTTAATAACTATAATAAATATATTCAAACTAGAATGTCACTCCGCACTTCGTGTCTCCACCTTAGGGAGAGAATCGGGTTTAAAACTTGTTGCCATTGATTTTATTTTAAAAACCAAGTCAAGGGTTGTACGAGTCAGTCAGTTTCCTTTTTGGAATTGTTTGACGCCATCCTCGTGAGCGTCAAATTGACAATGGATGATTATAACCCCGTCTAAGATGTGGATATATATACATGAGATATGAAAAGACGTGTCAGTTCGCCCGAATACACCGTCATTAGGAAAAAAAAAAAAAAAAAAAAAAGAATGTAACCCCAGTGCGTTGTTGTGAGGGTTTACATAGCAAGTGTGTAAAACCCTAGCAAAATATTGGACCCTTTTTAATTCTACAGATCACTTATAATGTAGTAAAGGATGCTTACTTTTAGACTACTTTTAGACTAATACATAACAACATTTTAAAAGTTACAAGAACTTTTTCAATTCCACACCTCAATGGTAAAAGGGAGCACCTTATTAAACCAATTGACACCCCATATGATTTCTTTATATTAGTTTGAGTTATGTAAAGGGGAGGTCTTCAATCTCTCATTATAAAACCTACTAGTTTTTTGTTAACTAAAACATCCACCATATAATAGGAAGGACATTCACCTATGACAACCACAAGAGTTGTAGCCAATAATGATTAGGACGTTTACCTAAACACACCGCCATCTTCGTAAAAATCAACATCAAATCACACCAAAATCAAATTCAAAAACATAAACATAAACAAAATATTAAATAAAAAACCTTTAAGATTAATTAGGGTTCCAGTGAGGCTTGCCCATCATGATCACCACCCATTTGTTTATCTTAGATGATGGTGCCACACCATTGTCATCGACACGACAACAACGAACCAGCGTAGATGGATTTCATATCGATTGACCCAAAAAGTCGGGCCTTTCAAGAACATCCATCATCATCAAACGAACTTAAACCGGTGGCCATATAAACAAGGGCGAAGCTTAAATAGGGCCTGGGGGTGCCCCGGCCCCTACCGATTTTTGCCTTAGTAGTGTAAGTTTCTCTGTCTTTGTCCAAAAATTTTTGTATAAATTGAGTCCGGCCCCACCGATTTAAAGATAAAAAATTGGGTCTCAAGACTTTCGGCCTCCACCATCTAATTAAAAGTTCAAGCTTCACTATTGTACACAAAGGATACCGCCGAGGGTTTACGTTTAAGACCAACATCTATTGTAGTTAGCCTAGGCTTATCAATGATACGAATATAGAATTAAAATAACAAGCCAAAGATTTAGCCTTCAACACTAGAAAATGTTAGGGTCGTCTACTGATAACATCGAGCAATCAATCTACACTATCATCAAATCAAATACAAAAGAGAGAGATCGGAGGTCGCACAGGTCCGTTTGTGTTTGTTCGCTTGTTAAAGGAACGAACACAAACAAAAAATTCCGTTCGTTTAGTTAAACGAACGGACATAAACAGATGTCGCATTCGTTCGTTTATGTTCATGAACGTTCGGTAACGTGTTCGTTTGTGTTCGATAGTTTATTAAGGTTTTTAATTTTAATACTTTTTTATATTATTTTATTTTTATTCATTTTACCCAATAAATAATATATGTGAGGTAAATATATGACTATAATTATATGTTTCCACGTTTTAGCGTTGATGCCCTCCACCTCCAACGCCCTCGATTTGCCATGCAACACCTCCAACGCAATACTAAGTATGTTTAGACAATTAGGTTTTATTTTGAGTTGATCTAGCTAATATCATAATGTATGTGAATTCGATGTTATTCAAAAGTTAATATACATCTGTTTGTGTTCATTAATGTCTGTTTATGTTCGTGTGCGTTCATAAACAAAATTAAAAACCAACACGAACATGAGTGGTTTCTTAACAAACGAACACAAACAGAAAATCTTGTTCGGTAAGTATTCATGAACAGTTCGTAAACACATAATTTTCTTAACAAACGAACATGAACAAGGCCTTATTCGTGTTTATTCGGTTCGTTTGTAGCCCTATGTATGAAGTTGAAAACATAATTTTAATTTGGATTATAATATGGTTGGTATATCATTTTCTCGAATATACAAAGTACATGTTGTATCGTATCAATTCATTTTATGATAATCTCATTTCTAGTAGGGTGGCGCTATCATAAGGCGTCTCTAAGCTAATTTTATCTTTAAAAGTGTATATTTTGGCATGCTAGCTTTGAAAAATATTATCTCTATTTGATTGGACCTCTCCTACTCCAAAAGCTCTATCAAAATATCTGCACCCCAATTTAAAATCTTAAATTCCGCTACCGAAAATTAATTACCATATATAACACCACAAGTGGAGATTTGGAAATAAAGATTAAACAACTATATCACTTACCAAACAACTTCTAACCTACTTTATTAAGGGTATGTTTAGTAAAACTAGCTGTTGGCTGAAAATGGGTAACTGGTGACTGAAAGCTGATAGTTGTAATTTTTTAAATATATTTTGGTATTTGACATAGTAGCTATAATTTTTAATAAAATGTATAAAATGACTAAAATAGACATCAACTGAAAGCTTGTATGCATGTTTTTTTTTTATGATAGAATGGGTATTTGTGTCATTTACTCATTAAAAGTTTGTAGCTGGTATAAGTTTTTTTTCTTAAACGCTAGTAATAGTAGCGTTTAAATATAGAGTTTTTTCTCCTAACCTAAAATTTTCAAGCTCCTTCAACCATAGAATGTTTTTTATTGAGTATGAGTTTTTTCTTAAAAACTTGAAGCTAATAAAAGCTTTTAAAAGTTCATTACCAAATATACCTTAAAAAGTGTAAATAGTGAGTGAATATGTGAGTTTGTTTTTCTAATAAATTATTAAAAAGAATTTAACAAAAAGAGAAAACTAACCCAAATTCTATTCAGGACCATAAGAGTTTTATTCCTACTCAAACTCTTTAGATGTTTAACCATAGCACACATGATACATTTATACTATTCTACAAGCCATATTTAATTAATTATTTGTCGTTTGAAACAATATTTTTACGTGTTTTTCAAAATAAAATTACAGGTATATAAGAAAATATATAAAGGCTCGTCATATACTACTACTATTATTATTACTACTACCCAATTTGTGAATTATGTTATAGAGATATTAAGTGTTACATAAATTCTGCCATGTTTATTCATCATCATCATTACCCAATTCATGAATTATTTTACATAGCTATTAAGTGTGACATAAATTCATCATTTTTACATGTTTATTCATTTAATACATTTGAAGATACAAAATGGCATATAACAAGGGATTGGTCATTAATCCATCTTCTTGTTTTCATTTTTTTGTGGATTGCTCTTGCAGTTAACACGCAACATGAGTTGGAGAAATTGCATAACTTAAAGGAGAATTAATCGCTTATCAACTCATCAACGCAAGTTGGATTATACACTTAATTGTAGTCAAGGTAGTGAGAGTTGATCAAGAAAAGTGATGGGTTCTCACATATCCTAATAAGAATATGTAGCTTGATAAGAAATGGACCACTTTGATTATCCCAAGGAGTGGGTGGGTACGTAGGGTCGGGTGGGGTGGGTAGAGGTCTAACCAGGGTGCACCACAACTCACTATCATCATTTGAATAAGAGGTAGTTATATCAATGATTGGGTTAGGCCCTACTCCAATTTAAGACAAAACTACAAGTTATGTAGTGACAAATGGACGGATGAATGTGGCAACTTAGCATGTAAGACAATTATAGAATATCCTAATCATGCTTTTAGAGAATATCATAATCTAGCTTTTCAAGAACAAATGCAGAATTTATAGTGTTGAATAGGTGAATGTTTTGTGTCATAACTTAATTCGGCAATTAATAATAAGAGGCAAGGAATTTGAATTAGGAGAAGATGAAAGTGTGATGGTGATTTAAATAAATGATTGTATAAGAGAAGATGACTTCGAAATGGTGCAATGGCGGCTTAAGGTTCCTTTTGTTAAATATTGACCAAAAAAATCTCAATTCAATTAGAAACGAATTGAGATTTTATTTTATCTAACGCTAGGGAGGTAAATGAATGGAATTTTCAACGAACAATTTATAAACTATTCGGCTGAAAGTTCGTTTACGTTCATTCATTTAATTATATGAACAAAGAATTGTGTTCAACTAGTTAATTCAAAGAACGCAAATGGAGACATCGTTAGTTAAAATGTGTTTGTTAACGTTCGTTTATTTACATTTGTTCATGTTTGTTTATTTACGTTGTTCATTAAAGATTTTATACGTTTAAATATCATATCTAAAACTTTTATATTCTTTAATTCTTATTTATTTAGTACCATAACAAATAAAATAGGAAATCTTTATTCCGACATTTTTAAAGCATCGTTCCATTACTTCTCATTATTCACATCGATGTATACTATCGACCTTTGTGTGTGTGCACTAGTGAGAGAGAAGAGAGATGTGTTGGGAATTGACTACAAAGTCTAAAAGTCCTAAAAATGTGAGAAGGCTAAGGAGTCTAATATGTGGCGATTTGGATAAATGGTATAAGAGTAAATTAGACAATTCTTGTAAAATACAACACCATAAACCTGCAAAATAAAACATTATGTACCATTTATTCTATAAAGAGTTAACTTCATTTTTGCTCACTGTGGGTTTGCTGTTTTAACCATTATGCCCCAATAGTTTAAAACTTATCATTTTGCTCCCTATGGTTGATACTTTTATTCCAATATGCTCCTGAATCTAACTCCATCCAAAATGGCAGTTAATTATAAGGGTGTTTTAACTAGTGGGATTCCTGCACGTGCGCAGTCATCATCACTTCAATCTCTGTTACAATACATCATTAAAATAATTATAACGTTTGATGTTACCTCGTTAAGTAGAAACTTTTAGCTTTTGTTGCCTAATCTGCACATCTACTTTAGAAAACAAAATTTCATAAAATGGTTAATCTTTATTTCAATGAGATAAACAGATATCCAACAATGAGTGTATAAAAGTATAAAAGTAAAGTTTTAGTTGATATTAAACATTTTTTGTGATTTATACAAATGAGATAAATAAAGTGCTCTTATGTATGCTATGTAGAATAGCATACATAAATTCAATAACATGGTATCAACTATTAGATTGTCACCTACATGTGTAATGTATTTTAAAATTTTGGGTTAGGAAGTTAGATGTAGGATGAGATCCTTGTGATTCATGCACACATTGCAAATTGATTATAAGCTTTACAATGAATTGATCCTAATGAATGTATGAAATTGATGATTAGAAAAAAATATGGTGATTAGGTTGGTAAATCAAGCATTTGTGATAGCTCTAAAGTAATGCCCACTAAGTATTATGATGAAAGTTTTATGAATGATTTTTAATAACCCTTGATAAAGGGCTATAAATGATTATGTATCATAATGGTCACTTGGTTTAGAACTATATGCAACTCAAGTGAGGCTTCGGGAAGCCAAACCAGGAAAGAAGCTCGTTAAAAAGGTAATCTCTAAGGTATGCAATTACATTAGTTTATGACTAACAAGTTGGAATGAGTTAAGTGGTAAACTTTGAGAGAAAAAGAATGACCTTTTAGATCATGAGGATAATTGAACTTAGGTATTACCCTGTGAAGGGCATGTAAAACCAAAGTATAAATGAGCCACTGGGTCATAGAATCGGAGGTATTGCCTAGCGGGAAGACCAACCATAGTCATGGATTATGATGGGATTCAAAATACGAGAACACCATTCATATTCTAGAAGAATCCGATGTGATGGTGATCGTGGTGGAGTTGGTGGTGGCAAGTAGTGATGGCAGTGGTGACTGCCATGGTAGTGGTGGTACAATGGTGGTAAGAGTGAGAATGGAAGGAAAATGGTGGTGATGGTGGGGGCTGCCATGGTTGTGGTTGTGGTTGTGGTTGTGGCGATTGCCATAATGGCTACCAAATATGAATTTTTTAACACGTTAGAATCCACATAAGCATCCATATAATCATACTCTAACGGATTTAGTCTTCAGTTAACAAAAGCCCGTTTGAGGACAATATGTTGAGTGTTGGAACCTCCAGCATATATTTCGTTAGTAGGGAGTGACAGCGACCAACAGCTTACAGTTGGGATTATTTAAATCAATTACTTCAAAAAAAATATTAATATTATACTAGTGAACTACCGATTATAGTAAAGTCAAATTAACCTGTTAAATTAAGCTTAAATTACCTAATAAAATAATGCATGTAGTCAATATTAAGGGAAAATCACCAAAATACCCAATGACCAAGGTTTTTTTTTTAATCAAAATAGCCACCTCCCATCTCTTGGGAGAGTCGTCTTACAAGTTTCGAGGCATCTCATGCCTCTCCAAGAGGCTTCGGCGATTGACCAACCGTTGAGCGACATGTGTCCCTGAAGCTTCTCCAAGAGGGTGGGACACCTCTCTAATAGGCTTCACAACAACCACCACCACTATCTCCACCTCCACATCAACCACCCACCACCACCCCCACCCCCACCTCAACAGCAACCACCCCCTCCACAGCAATCGTCCACCACCGCCACAACCACCCCAACCGTCATCATTAAGAAAAAAAATAGATAAATAAACAACTAAATAAAAACCAACCTGAAATTCGTAAAATATGCGTCGTCGATTTGTGAATGTATGTCGTCGATTCATAAGGTGGTGACCGGTGGTGATGGTTCTTGAATATTCGTCGTCGATTCCTAAGGTGGTGACCGGTGGTGATAGTGGTAACGTTCGGTGGTGATGGTGGTGGGTGGTTGCTATGGAGGTGGAGATGGTGGTGGTGGTGGTGGTGGTGGTGGTGGTTGCTATAAAGCCTCTTGGAGAGGTGTCCCTAAAGCCTTTTGGAGAGATGTCCCACCCTCTTGGAGAGGCTTCAGAGACACGTGTCGCTCAGTGGTTGGTCAATCGCCGAAGCCTCTTGGAGAGGCCTGAGATGCCTCAGAACCTGTGAGACGACTCTCCTAATAGATGAGAGGTGGCTATTTTGGTAAAAACCCTTGATCAATTGGTATTTTGGTGATTTTCCCTAATATTAATTTGAACCATCAAATTGATCGAGTGAAGTTATAGAGATCTGGTTTAGCTTTAACGGTTTATGTTTATGGTTTAGTTTATGCATAAAGAAATGGAAACATAAAACTGAAGTCAACAACCCTTCAGTTTTGAGTAATGTTATATGATTCTAAACTAAATCATTCCACACTATTCTTTGATTGTTTATTTCATTTAAACAAAACTAAACCGAGTTAACGACTGCGTCTCACTCATGCAGTTAGAGCCCAATCAAGAACCGTCTCGTTTCCTAAACAATGTCTTATGTATATCCACAAGTTGTTGTAGTAACATATATACGTATTAATTCTACATGCTAGTTGTTCAATATTACATGAGAAGTTAGTGGTACAAGCACAATGAAATGGTCCATATGCATGTGACACTCACGGGAACGTCATAAATTACCCATACCTATGTCAACAATGAATACTTTTCAAACATTATAAAAATATTTATTCATTACAATGACAATGTTTACATCGCTTTCTCAAATCATTGAGTATCTTCTTTCTTGAAACAATTCCTTACAATCATAAGGTAACAAAGCAAAACTAAGATGGTGGATGGTCCATGGACCATGGGTGGGTGTGAAGGGTGGGTTAGATGTCAAGACCCTTACGTAGGACCAAGCCACGGGTTGAACCTTTGTGGGTGCACATGGTGTGGCATTCGACTTTGGTCCATTTTATTCCCTCTTCGATGGTTATTCTTTTGTGGTCCATGTGTGTACGTTCTTGCAACTAATTAATACATCTCTGTATTCATTTCTATTACAATTTAAGTTAGATTATGATACATGGGTTATATATCGTAGCAATTCTATCTTTGATATAGTTTATTTGTTTCAAATGCTTTTGTAATTACTTTTATAAAATACAACAAGAAGTTGTAGACAAGTCGTCTATTATAATTTTAGTTTTCCTAATTAAGGTTTTATGGTGTTGCTTAATCCAAAAGTGAAATGTTTTGGCGATCATTGGTAAGCTACAATGAATTCGTTGTTAACCCTTCGGCCGATCAAATTTCCTACTTATTTGACGAAAAAGTTTTCTTAATGTTCGATCCTAATAGTTATATATACTTTTGAACCTCTTCTTGATCAAAAGTCAAGTTTTAGCTTTCCCAGGCTACACCGTGTAACGGCGTTATTTTCCTCCACCTTAGTCATTTCAACAAAAATGGTGCCCCTCCCCTGTTTCCTGGGTGTCATTGTTGAGAGGAGTGGGGGCGTCATTTAGCAATTGCGGCTGCAATAATGGACGTGAATGGGAGGTCAAGTGGGGCCCTCTTTAAATCAACCAATTAAAAATTTTCTTTTTCCTTTTCTCTGTATTTTTTTCTTTTTTTAGTTAAAGATTGTTATTCTATGTCCTGATAATTATTGAATGGATTCCCTATCTGCGTAGTATTGATGTGGCGTCAAAGGCGGATCTAGGGGCTTTTAGGGGGTTCCCAGGAACTCCCTCGGTTTGAAAAAAAATTGAAAAAATTAGTGGAAAATTTCGAAAAATTAGTGAAAATCGGTAAAAATCTACAAAAGGAACCCCCTGAAAATTCATCCTGGATACGCCACTGTGTGGCGCAATGAACCCCTAAAAGCTCTATTCTATGCTATGCAGCCTCACTGTCGCTAATTACAAATTACATGTGCTCCAAAAAGCGTGGAAAAAGCACGTCTTCAACAGTTATTTCAAAAGGTAAACTAACACCAAAAGGGGGATAAGATATTATGATTGTCCTGAAAAGGATGAGCCACTATATCTATATTTCTAAGTAAAAAGTAAAACAATTAAGATGGGTCCATATAGTTTAATATTTGAATGAACTATAATTTTTTTTTCAAAAAGTTTTTTTTTTTCAGATAAAACGACCATTTTGTTACGATTTTGCTAAAAAAAACTATGGCCAAATGGTAGTTAAAAAACCAATTATAACAAAGGAATTTTAGTAAAACAAACCAAAAATTACATGATGAAAACTAGGTTTAAAGCCAACTCATTCAAATAATATTTGCTTTTCGATTCCTCTTTACAAACCATAGTCTTTATGGTGGGTATATTTAATTCTCTCGTATCTTGAACCTATTCTTCTTAGATCCAAAACCGAAATAACCCTCTGAACAAAATTAATAATTCACGATTCCTTCTAATGCAGATTATCTTTGAAAAAACTTTATCATTGTGCTACCTCTATACCACGGATCACCACACATCAACATGTCAATGGCGGATTCCAAATGAATTTCAGTAGTAACGTTTTTCATTTTTTTCATTTTAGTAGCAACGTTTTTCAAATTTCGTAAAAAAAAAAACCAAATTTTCCACTATTTTTCCACTACGCGCACGAAGTTGAGTAGCAACGGACGCGGCACCTAGTTATTAACTAGGTCCGCCCCTGCTGACATCCTTCTATCCTTCCTCAATTTCGAATCAACCCAATCCCTGATATCCTTCAGGGGTTTTATACATCTACAATGTTACCTCCAACTATATCTCTAACCTGATCCAAATACTTGACACGATATACAAGCGCCGAACAAATGGGTCGTTGTATCACTCCCATCTACGCATATCCAATTGTCAAACATTCCTACTTTAAACATCTCGTTTAATCTCTATTCATTTCATATCTTATGTTTTCCATCTACCAATCTATAAACTCCAATGTATTGTAATGATTTTTAAAATTAGTTTTCTTAAAACACTTTCTATATCTATACTATATTTATAAAGTATTGGGAAGCCTTCCAACTAAATTTAAGTAAATACTTACATTTTAAGTTTGTGGTATAACAACTTAATGAAGTTAGTAAAGGAATAAAATTGCATTTCCACATGAATATTAAATTGAATAATGCATAATTTTTTTTATGTACATCATGATCACATTCATTTTGCATTACTTGAAATTAAGATTATTGAATAGTTTTAATTTTTTTCCCTTGCTTTGTAACAATCGAAGCCTAGCAATTGTATGCCTAGCAGTTGTATGATCATTGAAGGAAATTAATATAAAAAACCTCAAGTTCTATGAATATGAAAAAACATTTATAAATATTAAGATTAAATGTTTTTCTACTTTTATTTAGGTTCTAAGATTATAGAAAAAACATTAGTCGTTATTTTGGTTGACTAAAACGTATGGGACTTTTATTCGGTATTTATATTACTCCTATGCGTTAACTATATCTTAATATGTGTATACCACGTCTATACATAATGCTTGTGTTTTCCTTTTATGCTATGCTTTTTTTAATTTATCTTTAATTAAGTTATACTTATATATTATGTGTTGTGGTGAAATTTTTTACCACACTCTGCATCACGCGAATTCCCTACTAGCATTATTGTATTACTGAAATCCAAGGTGGTCAACAAAACACCAAGGAGACCACACCTTTCTAGCATTTGAACTTGGACACGATAGGCTCCGGATATTTGCACAAGTAGTAATTTTATTCAGACAACCCTATACGGGTCGTAGAGAGCTCTACGGCTCGTAGAGCCACTTTTTTCAGACTTCTACGAGCCGTAGAGGCCTCTACGGCTCGTAGGTACTCATTACCAATGATTGGTAATCATACAATCATTGCTAATGATTGCCTACGAGCCGTAGAGGCCTCTACGGCTCGTAGAAGTAGTCTTAATATTTTTGAGAATGAAGAAGCAGAAGATTGGTGTTTTATGGTGCCTACGGCCCGTATAGGCCCCTACGGGTCGTAGACAAAAAAAAAACCAAAAACGTTTGGGACGAGGTTCGATCTTAGGCACATTATCACACAATCACACACACAAAGTCTTATTAAGCATATGGGGACCATCTGGGCTACCAGTTCGCTGGTTTCTTAGTTGGAAAGTTTTAATATAACATAAACCAGTCTTAGGCAGCCTCTACGGCCCGTATAGGTCTATACGACCCGTAGATATGGTTTTTTTTTTTTTAAATCATTTTAATTATGTAATAATTAATCCCGAGCATGTAATACATTAACACAAGCATGTAAAACGTGAACACAATTGTTTATAACATAAACCAATATAAACCAACGTCGTCTCGATAAGCGTGTAAAATAAACGTTAACAGAAACGTTCAAAATAAAACTAATCGTTTATATACGCAACAAAATAAAACTAAAAGTTAACAGAAGCGTTCAAAATAAAGATTGTTTAAATACATAAGATGATCAGAAATAAAACATCGTAGAGTCAGTCGGCGGCGCGGTCCCGGGCTCCTGCGAAGACGTGTCGGGCTGCTGGGAGGACGTCACGGGCTCGTGCGTGCTGGTCCCTAAAGTCGGTGGGACACGAGCCTGCATGCCTAGGTGGCGATACATATCCTGCTGGCCAGCAATCAACCAGCGCATCGCGTCGTCCTGCCGATCACGCCACTGACGCGTATCGGCGTCCTGCTGCTGACGCCAGGCGTCCTGCTGCTGACGCCAGGCGTCCTGCTGCTGACGCCAGGCGTCCTGCTGCTGACACCAGGCGTCCTGCTGCTGACGCCATGCACGCATCTGGACAGCCTCCTCGGCAGCCGCACGAACGTCCGCCCTAACATCAGGAGGCAACCTGAGGGAGTGATAAACGCGCCCCGGTATCTGCAAGTCCTCAGGCTGCTGCTGAGGCATCTCGACGTCCCTAAGACCGCCCCCCTCCTGCTCATGCACAAACTGCAACCCGACCTCCACAGCATCACCTGCAATGGATAACAATAAATAATTAATAAATAATAATAATATTCCAGGATTTTATAAAAAAATTGGGCAGAGTTTCCCCTGTTTTTAGGCAATCCAGACAACACAAGTTGTCTACAAGTTTCCCAAATAATAATAGTAATAATAATAATAATAATAATAATAATAATAATAATAATAATAATAATAATAATAATAATACCTCTAAGGCCCCGATGTACTAACGGCTCATGCACAAACTCCACGCCACCGGTGCCAATCAGATAGTGGTACTCATCATGATCCGGCGTCTTCGCCTTCTTCGCCGCACAAAGCATAGCCTTCATCGTTTGTAGACCTAATGGGCTGAAAGAAACTCAAAAACATTAACATTAATAATAATAATAATAATAATAATAATAATAATAATAATAATAATAATAATAATAATAATAATAACAACAACATTAATAACCGAAATACCTGGGCGGTAGTGACGGAAACCGATTACGGTTAACATAACCGTAATACTTCACGCCATCGCAGCGCTCAGCAATCCTGCTGATGAGCCCCCCGCATGGGAGGCCTCCCTTCAACGGCTTATGGGGGAAGGCGGCAAAAAACTCGGCCATGACCCGATGCAAGGCAATCGGCTTGCCGGTGAGTATGCAATGCAGGTACATCAGGTCCGTCTTCGTCACCCGCTCGTTACTATTCCCCCGTGCCGTTAGGGAATAAGTAATGCAACGGTGAATGTAACGAACTACGGGGTGACGAATGTTGGATGCCCTGTCACACCTATCCCTGCACAGCATAATAATAGTAAATAATAATCAGAACAAAGATATTGAAAAAAAATAATAATGATGATGATAATAATAATAATAATAATACTTCTCTGTCGGGTTGCCGAACACGGGACCGCCAATGGTGGGCCACCACGCATAGAGGTCGTCATCAGCGACAGTAGTCACCGCCCTAGTGTAGACATCCTGAACATTAACATTAACATTAACATTTCGAATAAGAACAAAAACAAAAATAATAATAATAAAAATAAAAATAATATTAATACCTCTACAAGGTCGTCGCGAGTGTACCACCGGAGGTGCGTAGCCCAGTCATCTAGAGAATAACCATACTCAACGCCGAGTATGGAAAACTCAATGTCACTCGGTGGGCGGCCTGAAGATCCGGCGCCCGACGATCCGGCGTCCGACGATCCGGCACCGGGCGGGCGAAACCGAAAGGTGGATAGAAACTCTATCACCAACGGCCTATGGGACGGGGCGCAGAAGTCGTCGAAAAACCTGTCCAGTGGGCTCCCTTCCGGGATCCACTGTCGGGCAATCGCCTCAGCACCCCTACACGCCCGAAGCGCGGCCCAAGAAATCCCACGCGCCGGCACAGTCTTCTTCTTCCTCAACCTATGAAATCTGGCACCCGCGTAATCGACGCGCAGAAAAATGCAATGCTCATAGCCTGACATGTCACCCCCTGCCATGTCAGCCCCCGCCTGCACCGCGGCCTCATCCTCCTCCTGCTGCTGCTCCTCCTCCTCCTCGCCCATGTACTGCTCGTCTACCAAATGTGCCATAACTGCAAAATCAAAGAATATATAGTTAGTTATGGCGTTTCTATAATTAAGGCGTTTCAAAAGAATCGCCAAAACTATATAGTTTTTGGCGATTCAAAAGAATCGCCAAAACTAATATAGTTTTTGGCGATTCAAAAGAATCGCCAAAACTAATATAGTTTTGGCGATTCAAAAGAAACGCCAAAACTAATATAGTTTTGGCGTTTCAAAAGAATCGCCAAAACTATATAGTTTTTGGCGATTCAAAAGAATCGCCAAAACTAATATAGTTTTGGCGATTCAAAAGAATCGCCAAAACTATATAGTTTTTGGCGATTCAAAAGAATCGCCAAAACTATATAGTTTTTGGCGATTCAAAAGAATCGCCAAAACTAATATAGTTTTGGCGTTTCAAAAGAATCGCCAAAACTATATAGTTTTTGGCGATTCAAAAGAATCGCCAAAACTAATATAGTTTTGGCGATTCAAAAGAAACGCCAAAAACTAATATAGTTTTGGCGTTTCAAAAGAATCGCCAAAACTATATAGTTTTGGCGATTCAAAAGAAACGCCAAAACTATATAGTTTTTGGCGATTCAAAAGAATCGCCAAAACTAATAACATTATACTCGCTAAACCCAATCAACAACAATCAACAACAAAAACCAATCAACAAACCACCACGACGACCCCTAAACCCCTAAATCTGAAAAAAACTGAAAAAAAATGAAAAAAAAAACTAAAATCTAACAATTATCTACAACCATCAACAATAATGTATAACAATTAACTAATTAAAACATAAAAACTAATTATAATTAACTGAAAAAAAAAAACTAACCTGTTTCGAAAATGGGGGATGGATCCGGGTTGAAAGTAGGGTCTTGATGGTCTTGATGGATGGATTCGGGTTGAAAGTGGTGGGCCGGTCGTGGTGGTGGTGGTTTAGGGTGGTGGTGGTGGTTTAGGGTGGTGGTGGCGATAGAAGAAGAAAGGGGGCAGAGGGGGTTAGGGTTGGGTTTATTGTTGTTGTGGGAGACAATGAACAGATCGATCTGTTTCAAATGGGTTTTAATAACTTATCTACGGCCCGTAGGGGTCTCTACGAGCCGTAGGTAAACAAAATTAACCTGTTTACCTACGGCTCGTAGGGGTCTCTACGAGCCGTAGGTAAACAAAATTAACCTGTTTACCTACGGCTCGTAGTGGTCTCTACGACCCGTAGGTGAACAAAATTAAAAAAAAACGTTTGGGACGTGAATCGATCTTATGCCTATCAAGTATCACACACACACATACACATACACACTTATACACACAATGGGGACCATCTGGGCTACCAGTTCGCTGGTTAATTACCCAGAAAAATTATATATAACATATACCTGAAAACCCATTTTTTTTTAAAAAAAATCCTTGTCTACGGCCCGTAGGGACCTATACGGGTCGTAGACTCCAAATTTTTTTAAAAAACTACTGATTAAGTTTTTATAAACTTTAAAAAATTTTTAGAAATCAAAACTTTATGCCTACGGCTCGTAGAAGCCTCTACGGCTCGTAGGCTCAATGGCCTCTACGAGCCATAGATGGTGTCTACGAGCATTTTCCAGAAGTCTACGGCTCGTAGAGGGCCCTACGACCCGTAGATAAAAATTGCCTACGGCCCATAGGGCCCTCTACGGCCCAATTCAAGTTTTGTTTTTTTTTAATTTTGTTAGTTTTAATTATGTGGTATAGGTTTTTTTTATAAAATAACGTTTTCATTTCATATTGTATATGTAAAATAATAATAAAAAATAAAAAAATGTATTTAATAAATCATTATACATTATAAAAACAAATTTAAACCGAACTATTAGAAGAATCAGGACAGCCTGTTAGGTCAAACCACTCTGGATCTGTTTGAGATAGCCTACGCCCCTCATCAAGACGATCCCTGTATAGTGCTAACCATGGGTTGTGATTTACATCTACCCAACGCCTCCATGCTCCGCTCGGATAAGGCATCGGAGCGTCGTCTGCTAGCTTAAGCATTATGAAGTGGTTGCCGTTCACGAAGGCCATCGAAATGACCCGATGTTGTATCACGCTTTCAGGATGAATGTGAATAGGGAAGAATGTGCACGCTCCAAGAGGACTGAAGAATTGAAGGACCACACCAAATGCCTGAGCAATCACTAATCCAGTCAAAGGCATCTCCATCCATTTTGAGTGTGGTGCATTCCCGAGTCCACTCCAATCTATGGACGAGTATATGCGGGCGAACGCGTTATCGTCGAATCCGTTCAAAATCTCGTACCAGTCCTCATGGTATTGACCCATCAACTCTACTTTAAGAACGTGGCGGATCAAATCCCAGTCTTCCTCCTCCCTATCCAAAGCCACAGCTACAGATCGGAACCCACAGTTACCGTCTGGCTGAACATCTTGAATATGCGTGACAAACCGTCGATACAGGGGATCAATCTGATGCTTAAATGCTCTAAGCACAAATTTATACCTGTCACAGCCAAACATTGGGAAATCATGATTAGGGATGTGTACTGTATATATATGTATGTATGTATGTATAAATAGTTATTTATGTACCTGTCCCCTCTTAAGAGTGGATACTTTTTGCTACACACTCTCATTGTATCTCTACCTGGGTCTGATGGCCTACGTCTTCTAACAGGCTCGTCTTCCTACAATGGATAACAATAAAATTATAATAACAATAACAATAATAAATAATAATAAATAATAATAATAATAATAATAATAATAATAATAATAATAATAATAATAATAATAATAATACTAACGTCTTCTTGCGCATCCTCCTGCTGATTTTTTTTCTTTGATTTTGTAGTTGGGCGCCCACGAGTATTCTTTTGTACCTCAGGAGGTTGAGTGTCAGTCATACTTGGATTTACCACCGACTTTATTTTTGACAACATATTTCTCTGAACGCGTGGTGATTGAGACAGCAGTGTCTCTTTGACTATTTCCCACTCACTCGCAAGGTCAGGTTCGCTCCATACTACTTCCGGTTCGTAATTCAGTCGTGTCCAGAAGACGTCTATTTCGGACAGCTGAATTTTTATTCCTGTATTCAATAAAATAATAATAATAATAATAATAATAATAATAATAATAATAATAATAATAAAGTAATGGTATTACCTTTATTTATATACGAATCTAATCGACATGCACACGGTAACCCAGAACTCGCGAAAAGCTGGTGACCACAACTCTTTTTTCGTTTCCTCAACTTCTCTATATTTTTTATCTCATTTATCATCTTCTCGATCGCTGCATGGGAAACGTTACCGAGTAGGTCCTCAAAAATCGGTAAGTCATGGTGCACCTTTTTCACAGACAAACTCTCTTCAAACGAGTGGTTTATTGCCCTCTCTTGTGACGTTACCACATCGTCTGCAATCATCACAAGTTTGTGGAGCGAGTTGTTCGGCCCCTTAATGTGCATCTTAAACCGTGAATGCTGGCTCTCAGCTCTGTTGGTCGTATACTGACCAAAGTTGTAGTTTGTGTCTGTCCATGCAGAAACAAACCTTTCTTTGTAGTCACGGAGCCAGACCCGGTCTATATATTTAAAAACACCTGTAAAGATAGAACAAAGATATTTGTTAATGTGTGTATGCGTTTTAAACTAAATTAATAAAATATGTACCAGTTCGTTCGTCTTGACATAGTCGTCTGTAGAATCGGTCTAACCAGTGCTGATAAAATGCCGGAGATGAAGATCTACATAATCGCTTAAAAGATTTCACGAATATTTTCCAATCTTCATCTCCAAAGGCTTGTCTGCAGTGCTTCAGTATATTTCGTTGAATGTGCCACCTGAATGCATAACAACAACAACAACAACAACAACAATAATAATAATAATAATAATAATAATAATAATAAAAATAAAAATAATAATAATAATAATAATAATAATAATAATAATAATAATAATAATAATAATAATAATAACAACATGTATACCTGCATAACAACTTCGAAGCTGCTGGAAATACAATGTCGCATGCATTCATCAAGGCTTTCTCACAATCAGTAACTATAGCACGGGGCTCCGTACTATCTTCTAGCAACTCTTTAAGCCTTTGTATCACCCACAAGTAGTTATCTTTCTTTTCACGGGAGATGAATGCATGGGCGACAATAAACGACTTGGATGTTGATGTCATCCCCACAACTTGAATAAACGGAAGTTTATGCTCGTTCGTTTTGTAGGTCGCATCAATCATCAGCACATGCGGGAACGCACGCCATAACCTGTGCGAGGTGGGATGGACAAACAAAATATCCTCGATCGCATTTGTCGAGGCATTCCTCCGGGTGAAGTAAACAAATTTTTTTTCCACCAATGTGGCTTCGAGTACCTGCATAGCAATAATAATAATAATTAAAATAATAATAATAATAATAATAATAATAATAAAAATAATAATAATAATAATAATAATAATAATACCTGCATTTGAGTCCTGCCGCCGTATAACAAATGCTTAACCTTGGTTATTGTGTTATGTATGTCTCTTAAGATGCAGGGACTATCCGGGTTTTGTTTTCTAACGGCCGAATGTATGTCTACTGGCGTAACATTTTGAAAATAAAGTGTATCCACCAATTTTAACTCGGCCGGACCCAGCCTCCTAGCATACGCGTGACCCTCGATGTGTTGGAAAGGTTTGTGATTATGTGTTTGGTTTTGGACCTCCAAAATATAACCATCGTGGCCGTAGTGGTATCTCCCTATTAGTTCAAACGGGCAATTACATTTTTTACTGCCCGTCTTTCGAACCGTGGCTACACTATGATGTACGCCACTACGGTCACATCGTATCCATGCCGTCGTTACCCTCCTATTCGCCCCCCTGCCTTCCGAAACAGTACGTGAGTATACGGTAATGTAACCATTTTTTTTTGCTCTTTGATAAACCCACTCTGTGAGGTCTTTAAGAGACCTGAATACCTGCAAAATTTATATACGACTTCAAATAGCAACTAATATATACGAGTTCAAATCTCACAAACCTTACGACTTCAAATCTCACAAACCCTACGAGTTCAAATAACAACTAATATATACGAGTTCAAATCTCACAAACCCTACGAGTTCAAATAACAACTAATATATCACAAACCCTAAAACAAATTTAGGTACGAGTCTAAATATGTACACGGGTCTAAATATCTCACAAACCCTAAATATACGAGTCTAAATATACACGGGTCTAAATTATAAACAAGTGCAAATTCATAAACACACCTGATTCGTTTCGTACGAAACATCCGGGACAGGTTCCTCGCCACCGTTATCACCTCCCTCGTACTGTGGATGACTTGGCGGAGGCAAGTAAAATGACCCCGGTTCTTCTACGTACTCCTCGTTCAAATCGGGCAGCAGGTTCAAATCGGGTAGTGCATTCCCGTCACCATAGCGAACAACGGAGCTAACCTCCTCCTCACCACGTTCCACCACGGCTCCGAAAAGGCTTTCCGAGACGTGAGATAGGCTAAACGAATACTCCCATTCATCCGAACCATTACTGTAGTGACCCGAAGACATCGTGGTAGCTTGGAATCGATCGGATTTTTGTGCACCGCGTTTTTAAATTTTCTTTCGTTAACTGAAGAAAGAAGACAAGGAAGAAGAATATATCTGGACCCTCTACGGCCCGTAGAGGCCTATACGGGCCGTATAGGGTTTAATGCTCCCAACAACCAGGTTTCCTACGGGCCGTATAGCCCTCTACGGCCCGTATAGGTTTAGCTTTTCCAGAGACTTTTCAGACTGACACACTGAATGTCAGACACTTCATTCAATCACCTCGTACCTCGTACTGCCTACGGGCCGTAGAGGTCTCTACGGCCCGTATAGGGTTTAAATGAACCCCACCAAACTCCCCTCTACGGGCCGTATAGGGCTTTACGGGACGTAGAGGGTTGAGCATTTATTACACTGACACCCTCTACGGCCCGTAGAGCCCTATACGGGCCGTAGAGGGCTGTGAAAATTAACTTTTCCTTCTTGTGTAAATAATATCCATTGGCTTTAGGGTTTTATAGACTTTTTGAAATAAAACTATAGTGGCAAGTAACAAAGTGTTGGGTAAAGTAAAAGTAGTTTTTATCATATCGTAGTTGGTGAAAGGCAAAGGACATTTGGACGATTCCTTGACTTCATCTTCAACCACCATCGAACATAGTGGAATCCTCCTCATGTCTTGTTCATTCTACACAAGAATATTCTCATCAACAAACATGTGAATATATATTCGTCGATCTATTTCTATGTTTGTTGTTTTTTGTCGCGTAGTGATATATATATCCTTCTAAATTAGGGTTACGTTTTCTTTATGCTATAAGAACATAAACAATATGCCTCTTAATCCGGTCTACGGCATTAACTTTTCTATGGCATTATCTAGTGCATCTATGAAAACAAGTCATGCCGTGTTTCTTGGTGTCTCCAATAGACCACATTCAGTTGATTTACGTTTAAAGAAAAATCGAATGATTTTCGGTAAATACTTCTTCGAGTTAATTGCCAATTTAGTCTCTGATGTTTGTCAAAAATTGTCACTTTCATCCAAATCTTTTTTTTGGTCAATTTAGTCCCTGTGGTTTCATTTTATTGTCATTTTAGTCCCTGTGGACTAACAAGATTTGGATGAAAGTGGCAATTTTTAACAAACCTTGGGAACTAAAATGACAAAAAAATGAAACCACAGGGACTAAATTGGCCAAAAAAAAGATTTGAATGAAAGTGACAATTTTTGACAAACCTCAGAGACTAAATTGGCAATTAACTCTACTTCTTAAGGTATCCAATAAACCATATTGAAAGAGATGGAGGGTACATGGTGTGATGCTAAGGTGGATACTCTTGATCGATGAGATAGAAAGTTCAAATCTTACAAAGTTAGAAATTTTTCGTTAAAAAAAATAGACCATGTTAATTTGTGTTACATTTAAAGAAAAAACAAAACATTTTCGATGGATATTTTTAAAGTGTTGTCTATAACTACACAATACAAGAAGCAATATTAAATCTACTTTATTATATGACAGTCAATTAAAAAAAATATAACTATCGTTCCTTGAAAACAATAACATAGTTACTCTATTTTCCTATCTTTTTTTTTATCGGTCAACGAAAACCTTCAAACCAAAGTACTGACAAAATTCCCCTGATCTGAATAATTCTCGCTGAGCTGACCCTAAATGTTCGAGAACCCCTGGAATGGGTAAACCCTCGCCCACCGTTGAACTCAAACCCGGGTTGAATCCCGAGCTGAGTCTTTACCCGGATGTCACAACCACTGCGCTGCAGATGGAAGGACTATATTTTCCTATCTACGTAGTATTCATTAGGAAAGGTGATGTATAGTGACTTTTTTTTTGTCTTCTTGTCTTCTAGATTTTTTTTTTAATTCTTGTCACCCCGTCAACTTTCGAAAAAAAATTATAAAATGTCATTTTAATCCTTTAGTGTTTTTTTTAAACAGTCAACAAAACACCTTTTTCATTATTCCACCAAAAACGGCTACCCAGAGGCTAGCCAAAAAGTCACCAAAAAAGATATACGACCATACAGCAAACAAGAACACAACCTAACTACATATCTACTAGACTACACTTAGTTATGCACCAAAAGACATTTGCGACCCAAATCACTTAGCCAAAAACTCTAAAACACATTTGCAACCCAAATCCTTTAAGTTTTACGTGTTTATTTTTATATATGTAATAGTATAAATTCAATTTGATTTCCTATTCGACTTAAAAAGTTCTTTCTTGGTTTACGTTTGGACGTAAACTTTTTTGGAATTGAATCCATGCTTATTTTATGTACTTTTTTGTTGGTCTATGTTTTGATGTTTAGTCATTTTTTTTTATCTTTTTTTAGCCAATTTACTTTTCTACCTTGTACTTCAATAAACTTATCATCCAGCTCCTATGTAACATCATCCCCTTTCACCATTAATATTGTCCGCTTTGCTCTGATGAATTGCCCATCCAGAGCTCAACGGATTTGTTTTTTGTTGCCCCGGTGGAGACTTCCCAAGAGGTCACCCATCCTAGTACTTTTCCCACCTGAGCACACTTAACTGTGGAGTTCTCTTCTCATCCACTAACATTAAGCCCCAAAACGCGTTGGTGATTTAAGAGGCATTAAATTACATGTGAAGCAAGGATCTCTCTTGACCACGACCGATGTGGAATTTGCCTAGGGTGTCACATCCTAAACTTCAATAAAATTGCCGGCATAAATTCGACTTCGTCTACGTTTTACGTCACTTGAGCCACTTGGTTTTAGAAATTCATGTTTATGTTTTACGTTTTTCCTAGTGGATTAACGTCTTATTGGCATATGGTCATTGTACTGAAAGTTTGTTTGGGATATTGTTAAAATCCGAGGTTTCGGGTCTTTATATTGTTGACCCATTTGGGGATATTTAGGTTGCCCTTCGGCTGTGAACCAATGCTTATGTGTCACACGCTAAGTCGCAGCTTAGTTGAAACACCACTAAGTATAGTACGCTAAGTTTGGTCAGTCGGGATATCCTAGAAAGAGTAAAAATAAATATGAAATGTCAAAACCCTAATTCTCACTGAGAATTCAAAAGCTAAAAGGAAAAAATTAAAAGGGCCTAAAGTAATTATCATACCAAAAAGAAAAATGGTATTTGCCCGAATGCATGTCAAGAATCCACTAGAATATGTCGTGTGAATGGGAACCACATGCCGTTAAGTAAACATCACAAATTAATCGTATCTAAAGTGCTTAATGATAAAATCTGATTCTTGTGTGTTTTATAAAATTTGAATAATTCCAAAACTGTTTTATTTTTGACTGACCAATGTTGGAACACTAAATTTATTCAATTGGAATTTCAGATCTGAAACCCGATAAGTTGACGTTTTAAAATTTAAGGGTAAAAAACGTCAGTGTCATAAGTTAAAGGCTTAAATTTATTTAATAATTTTAAAAGTTTAAGGTTAAAAAATGACAACTTCAAGTTCAAGGTTCAATTTTATAAAGTCGATAGTTCAGAGGTATTTTTTGGATTTATTGAACAACTCATGGAAATAATGGGTGTCGTTCGCTCTTTGAATTGAAAATTTTGAAAACTTTGTTCAAATCCAAAAAAAATTGTTGATAATGTAAATTGTAGTTTATGCAGTTTTTAGCTAATTTTTCTACGGAATCAATACAGTAAGTATACTCATCATGATTCAACGACAAAGACTGAAACTAAACAAGACTTGAATCTGAACTACAAGATCCGCCTAAACAACAAGATTTCGATATTTCATCTTCAAAGTAATCAAATCATGGTAAAGCTCCATCAACAGAAGCTGAAGAATATGTGAAAATGATGATTGATGAAACAGAATATGGTCTGTGAGTTTGATCCCAATATTTGTCAAAAGAATTGACAATCAAAACAGCAGGGATTTCTTGAAACCTCCCAAGTTACTGAAGCTAACCGAAGACCAAGACAAGATCTCTTCAAGCCACGACATAAGCATAAATCAGAAAGTGTTCAAGTTTTAAGGGGGGGGGGGGGACGTGTAAATGCACTGCGGTGTATAAACCCAAGTTGAAGAATGTCATATTTGAAGACCAAAGATCATTAACTAAACCTTATGGGGAGTTTGTAAATGCACATTCTTTTCATCCTTTTCAAACTCACTAGAGATAACCCTTTCTTCACTTACACTTACTTTCTTTATCGAACAAACTGCCATAAACAGAGATAGATCAATATTACCTACATCTTCTGTCTTTGTCAAAATAACTTCTTCTTCCCCTAGACAGTGAGCTTTACATTCATTAGAATAGTGTCCAATCTTATCACAGTTGTAGCACCTCAAGTTCTCCTCCCGTCTTGACGTTCTTACATTCTTCAGGGTTCCTTTTTCCTATTTTCACTCTGTTTATCACTCTCACATTTATTATTCAATCCCGAATTCCCTCTTCCTCGCCCGTAGTATCTTCCACGTCCTCGGTAGTTTTCAACTTTCTTTTTAGTTTGGTTGAACATAAGCTGACTTTGGGATGAACTTTCAATCACGTTCTTGAACTTATTTCTTTCTTTATATGCCTTCAAACGTCCAACCACATCTTCAAACTTTAATTTTTCTATTTCCGTGAATTGCTTGTTCGAAGAAACAATTGGTAAATATTTATCAGACATCAAGTTCAAGAAATTTCTTACCACGACCTCTTCTTCGAGTGTTGCACCCAAACTCTTGTACTTTAATTGTACTCCACCCAATTTCTTTGCATATTCATCAATATATTTTGTCTCGCTCATCTTCAATCCATCTAACTCGCTTCTCGGCATTTGAAAATGAACTTTCTACGTTCTTTCAGCACCAAGATAACGAACTCTTAGTGCCTCCCTAATTTCGATTCTGAATACTCGACCTCCTGAAGCAACACATCTTCCTGTAGGGTTTGGAAGATAACACCTAGGGCCATAAACTTCTTTCTTTCTTACATTCCTGTCCCATTTTCCTTATCAATCGCGTCTTGCAAACCATTCGCATCCAAGATAGTTTTCATCATAACCGACCATCATGCATAGTTGGTTGATGTCAACTTTGGTGCCTTCTTTTTTGCGTACAAACAAAGCTCAGCCAGACCGGTTCCTTGGTTTCTTTCTAATCCACAAGCGGGTGATACAGAAGCAACAAATATCGTACTCGGCTTGCGAACAACATTCCTTCGATGATTCATGCAAACACAACACTCGACCTCCTAAAGCAACACATCTTCCTATAGGGTTTGGAAGATAACACCTAGGGCCATAAACTTTTTTCTTTCTTCCATTCCTGTCCCATTTTCCTTATCAATCGCGTCTTGCAAACCATTCGCATCCAAGATAGTTTTCATCATAACTGACTATCATGCATAGTTGGTTGATGTCAACTTTGGTGCCTTCTTTTTTACGTACAAACAAACCTTAGCCAGACCGGTTCCTTGGTTTCTTTCTAATCCACAAGCGGCTGATACAGAAGCAACAAATACCGTGCTCGGCTTGCGAACAACATTCCTTCGATGATTCATGCAAACACAACCTGAATCTAACGAGCCGAAGTTCAGATACCGATCGAATAAACAGTCTTTATTACTGAAGATGATTCATGCAAACACAACCGATCGAATAAACAGTCTTTATTACCGAAGATGATGCAAAACGCAACCTGAATCTAACGAGCCGAAGTTCAGATACCGATTGTTGCTCAAACAATCAAATAAACACAAACACGAGATATTTGAGGGTATGATCCAACGACTCTTTCTTATTTAATTAAATAACTGAACCAAGGAGCTTACAAAGAAAAGAGACAAATAAAATCAATAACCGGGACCCCTATTATAATAAATAACTATACTCATCCTAATCAAATATTTCTACAACTTATAATCTACCACTAACTCACATTATTATCTCTACTAATTAAATCAAACTACATAATTCACATTCAATTAATTAATTAATTAAACTTGCTATTTTTCCCCCTTTAGTTTTACTACTAATTCAAGACTAATCTTCATAGATAACCTTGTTTGCATGCTTAAACCCAAATGTGATGGTCATAATCTATTTTTCTAGAAAAAAAAATATATATTTACGTAAAACATGCTAATTTAAAACCGATACTTGTTCACTCCTATAAAACTTGCTAGCTTACAACGGATTTAAATGAGTCACCACCACCCACGACCATTTTTATCACACCATCTGTTGTCTTCTCCAATGCCGCTACCATCAACATAATTGTCGCCACATTATCCGTCACCACTAGCCGCTGTAAAGATAATTGTAGTGAGTGGACTCATTTTGATACTGTTTTTTTTTCTAAAGCAACTAATTTCAACGAGTCTGTTTTTAAGTTATTTTAACTTTAAATAAATTTTATATTATTTTTGAACGACTCACTTTGACCATAACACATTCCCGATTCGCTCGTTTTGCAAGCTTACCTACGAGCCAACCTGGCAAGTGGCAAACCATCACCCACACCGGAGCCAAAGAGTATAAAGAAACCTAACCCTCATTAAATTACAACTTTGTGCGTGTGTTTGGAAAGGAATTAGGCAAGTTATCATGTCAATCGGTATGGATTTGGCGGTTAAATTAGGATGTGTTGATTAGTAAAATTTAAAATGGACAGTATTATGTATGATCGGGCCGAATCTGGTTTGGGCTGCTCAGTTGGCCCATTACCCCTATACAACAATTTCTAGTTTAATCACATGTTACATGAATAAGATTCAACACATACCAATATTTGTCGGCCCCCAGTTGTATACATAGATATATTAAGTTTGACTTCACATATGATTTCAGGATATACAAAAAACAAAAAAAAAAATCTCCTAAGTTAGGTCTACTCCTAAAGTTGAGTACGTTTGTTTTTGCTTTTATTTTCTAACTATTTTAAGCTTGATTTATCATATCAACTTTCCATACAAAAGACATTTTATTTTTGTTTTTTTAAGTATATAATTTTTTAGCATCATCAAATTAACATTAGCAAATATGAAGCTAGCCCACTTGGTAGAGGTGCATTTAGAGGTGAGATCCCAGGTTCAACACATAAGCAAAGTATTCACATAGGATTATGTATTTAGAGGTGAGATCCCAGGTTCAACGATCCAAAATATGGCCCACATTGATTTGAGGTAAAACTTATGGGAATATATAGAATCTTATGTGTTGTATAACGAGTTCAACTTGTGGGAATATATAGAATCAATTTGTTGTCAATTTGAACTCGTTATACAACACATTAGCAAAGTATTCACATAGGATTCTATATATTCACACAAGTTTTACCTGGGTCATATTCCATACATTTGTATCATCAATATATCTTAGAAAATCGTAATCCATCATTTATTAACAACTTACATTGTAATTTAGGAATTTTATAATTTTAAGTTGAGTTTGTACATATTAGTCATTCTAAAATCGAATATATGCGCTATGACTACAGTGGTGTAACCGACAATGACCGCATTCGGGTCACCATTAATGGTCAAATGGTTTCGTAGTCAGCTAAGCTCAAGTATTTCCGATCGTTTGCTTAGAGCGATTGGAACATAGATAGTGACGTGACGCACAGAGTTCAGGCCGGATGTTGTAAGTAGAGGATGACTTCAGGAGTATTATGTGACAAGAATTTTCCAGTTCGATTAAAAGGAAAATTTGGTAGGGTTGTAATTCAACCAGCTATGTTATATGAACAAGGATGTTATATGACCAAGGTGTTGAGTCATCAAGAATGCACAATCTCACATGATGGATGTGGCAGACATGAGTATACTGAAGTGGATTATAAATGAGGTTTCAGAGAATGGTTGAGTGGTAGTATATTTGAAGTTTTTAACTTGTATCATTTTGGTCCAAGAAAGGGGGGCACCGCTCCACAAGGGGGTGGAAGCCCCTTGGGGGGAAGATCTTCACTGGCGTGGGAGTTTTCTTTTGCCACATGTCACTTTTTCATTGGATCTTGCATATTGTTGATTGATTTTTTTTTTAATCTAATACATAACGCTGTGTTCCCGAGTTAACTTAAAGAGGAAAGGAAAGGAAAAGAATCGAAGGAAAGGAAGGGAAAAGAAAAGAAAGGATAAATATTCTTTCCTTCTGTTTCCTTCCAAATCGGAAGGAAAACTAAGCTTAAAGATTTTGTCTAGTTTTCCTTCCATTTCCTTTCTTTTCCCTCCTTAAATGAAACTCGGGAACACACTATGTTTTGTTTTCCTTTCTTTTCCCTCCTTAAATGAAACTCGGGAACACAATCAAATTTTTGTTTCCTTTCATTTCCTTTCTTTTCCATCGTTAAGTTAACTCGGGAACACAGCGTAAGGGACACAATTAACCATGTGTGGCCTATTATATCTTATTAAATATCAAATCTCTACCAGTTAAGTTCTAAACAATCGTTTTGCTGGCACTGAATTGTCGACACGAGTAAGGTTGAATGTCCCGGAGTACATATCCACGAAAAACTTGTCGATAATGTCGCGATAAACTGGACAAGTTAATCGAGAATAGTAGCGAAGAACCTCTTCGATATCAACAACAAGATCGACGTTAGTTTGATCCATCATCTCTAACTCCTTCAATTTTTTTGTAACCAAACACTTTGATGATTCGTCTTCATCTTTCCCATGATCATTCAACTTGTTTTGTTGATCCTCGCTGTCAACTTCATAGTGATCATAATTAATGGTCAAGTTTGGTTCTCTAAGCTTCATGCTACTGGCTTCTTTGCATGAAAAGGGGTTGCATGGTGCGGTTTTGGGTAGCCTTTGATAGCCTCCTGCAAGAGAGGATTTGAACCTTTGTATGGTCCTTTTTAGGAACCTTTTGGTGTTGGAGTATGTGATTTTTAGTAGCATTTTTGCAGGTCTCTGTTGTGAGAGATAGGTGTAAGGTTGTGTGCATAAGAATGCAAGATGTTGAAGATTGCTAGGGTTTAAATAGGTATTTGGTTAATACTTGAACTTGATTTTCTTGATATAATAATAATAATAATAATAATAATAATAATAATAATAATAATAATAATAATGTTATCATTATTATTACTATTACTAAAGCAAAATTTATAATCGAAAAAGTAAATATGATTCTATAATGTCGAAGATTATATGTGCATGGGAGAAGGATAGTTGGGGTCGTGGGGTGCCACGGCCCCAGTCGTTTTTTTTTTTTGCTCTGTAGTGTAATTTTACGCGTTTTTGTTTTAAAATTTTATACCTATTGAGGTCGGCCCCACCGTTTTAAAGGTCTCGTAACTTTCAGTCCCTTCGAAATTTTTTTTTTCAAGCTTCGCCACCGTATATGTGGATCATATAAAACTATGTCATTTTAGTTTGTTTAGATCAAAAGAACAAAATGTTAGGGAGTGTCTTTTAACCTTAAAGAAAGTAAGTGTTTAACCATTAAGAGACTTAATTGAGTAAAAGACTCTGAATCAGTAAGAGACCTGATCTGGCTAGATCTGACTAGTAGGTGGTGGAGGAGGTGGTTGTGGGTAAAGGTAGTGGCGTGTGAGTGGCGGTTGATGGTTATGAACACGTATGAATGGATAAATTGGTCAATTTTTATTCAGTATCATTTTAAAACGTGGTAAAAGGCTTACTGATTGATTCAAAGTTATCCTGTCAGTGAACCAAACACAATTAATAAGTTAATGCTGAATAATTCAGAGGTAGCCTCTTAATGAAATTATGCTACCAAACAGGCCCTTATTTATATTGTAAAGAGTCATAGACTTGAAATGTTGTATTCATTATCGTTACACGAACAAAAGTGTGATAAGAGAAACTTTGTAAACGAATTAAATTTTGACGTGCAGGTAAAATTAAGTAAATAATTTGTGGGTACTCAACTAAAATGATTTTGTTGTGACGTATTAACCAAAACAAAGTTTTTTAGAAGTTTCATATCTAAGCTTAGATGTGTAACAACAATATGTGTAACAACACTATATTCACTTATCTTAGTACAAGACCAAACCTGGCCTGCTATACTCATACTAAAAAAGTTATCATTTTAAATTGAACTCGTTATTATGGAAGCTAATGACGGGTTTCAAAGATCTTATTTTGAATTAACGTGGTCTTTTTTTAATTCTCTAAAAAGAACACCAACTTTTACTTTTGATGATGGAGTAGGTGTGTCCTCTCTTTAAGGATGAAGTTTAGGAGCGGTTTGTTAAAGTCTACTTTAATGAGGTTATGCTTGAATATTTGCTCTCTCAGTGTACCTTTTTCTAGATTAATTTGGGTTTGTTCTAATCATTTCATTGGTGCGGCTTAATCTTCTAAATACAATATAGTTCACTATCAAGAAGAGGCGTCTTTAAGGATTTACATGCGCTATCTGAGTCGTTAAAAATATGCCCCGACGTTTTAAAGAATTAAATAATTTAAATTAAATTTTATGTAAGACGATCAAGGTTATGGCAATACACATAGCAATTAGCAAAATCATAGTACTATAATGGATATTGAGTTTATAAATATGTTATCGGATAACAACGTAACAAGATTTAAGGGTTGTTTGTTGATTAAGTGTTGAATCATTAAGTGTTGTTTTGTTGGACCTCTAAATAGTTAGTCATCCTGTCTCAGCCTTAACCATTCCATTCAGATGCTGAAACAAACGCGCTGAATGAGCTGAATGCTGAATCATTCAGCGCTGAATGATTTAGAGACTCATTAAGAGCCTTACCAAACAGTCCCTTAAGTTTTAAATACAATTTTATTGGGCTAAGTTTAAATGTTTAATGAGTTTTTTGTTAAAAAAATTCATATATATAATAATTTTATAAAAATACATATATGCCCCGCCCTGACAGTTATGGACCCTAACCCAGTGGCCTCTAAGCCAACCCTTATAATCATAATCATGTTTTTTGTTGATGTAGTAGCAAAACCAAAACTTATTGTTCAAAGCTATCATAGAATTCTATTATTTATTAACTACAACTAGAAGGTCTAACTCATTTTCTTTGTTTTATTTTTGTCTTTTGTACATTATAGATTTATAGTACCTTGTAGATCTATATTGTTTAGACACACGGTTGGCATGTCACTAAGCTAGTCCATATACACTTTTTTTTTCAGGCTAGACGTTTGAGTAAATCCAACATGAGGGCATCCGTTAGCCATGAGCAGGTAGAAGCCAATGTGGAGGGGAGAGGGAGAGGGAGAGGTGTGTCTTGCATCCTTCTACATAGACACCCGTCCTATAATCTCCAACCGAGACAGTCTTGGTATTAACCTGTAAATTAGAAGAAACAAAAACCAAATTTATTTCTAAAACGCAGTGCTAAACCTATCACATCCCATATGATTATTACGTTATGTAACCCCCTCCCCCCTACTACATCAATCACATCACCTCTCTACTTTTCGTCATAGAAGGTGCGTTAAACTATTCATACAGAAAATAATGATCAAGGATTCCTTTATCAACCGTCATCTACTTCAAAGATTCCTCGTAAAACATTGTTCAAATACAAAAGTTCAACCCACTAGCAGAAAACTATGACTTATGTAGAGGCCCATTAAGTAAACAAGTCCAGCAGCATTAGCATGTCTTCAGCCCAAACTATACCAAAGACCCATATCCTAACAACCCGACCCGGTCAAGTAGTCAAACAAATCCCTAATTAGCCCTAAATTCCCAAATGTTTCTCAAACCCTAGTTTTGCAAAGAACAAATAACAATAAATGGAAAACGTAATCGACGGTGTAATTCAAAGCATCAGCTGCGACGATGTGATCTCAAAGCTAAAGGATGACGGCGATTTCGACAAGCTCCGTATCAAGATCATCCGCAAAGTTAAAGAAAACGTGGGTCTACGGTAGATTATTATTATTATTATTATTAAACTGTTCAAATTCGGTTGTGATTTTGCATAAAGTTTATAAATTCTTAATCTTTAATGAATCTTGATGGTGGGTCTGATGTAATTTGATGTAATTTGATGAAATTATGGTCTGTTTGATGGTATTAATTTTTCAGGAGGAGTTACGTAACAGCATTGTGTCGATTGTTAAGCAGTCGGCTGCGATTAACCGTCCTGGAGCTGAAAACACGAAGCCCCGACAGCTGTCCGATGCGATCCATCAAGAAGTCGGGTCAGTCAGTTAGTTAGTTAGTTAGTTGGTTGGTTGGTTGGTTACGGTTTCGTTGAATTTTAATATTGGATCAGTTATGAATTGTAGAGGGAAGTTAAATGAGCAGATTTCGGATGCGCTGTGGGAGATAATCCGATCGCCTGATGGGATGAAAACTGAGATCACAGAAACAGTTAAAGCGGTTTATGGTAAACTCTCCAGACCAAAACAGGCTGCTGAGAATGGTGGGTATGGTGGGTCTGCAGGGCATGAAGCGAAACAGACTCGTATTGAACACGGTCATCGTGAGAACGATGTCATGAATCCAATGCGCGTTTATGATTTGCCAGTGGTGGAACGGCAGAAAGAAGTGATTGACCTGTCGGTGAAAGTGTTGGAGAGTGATAAGACTCAGGGTACGAATCATGAGCAAGGTGATGGTAGCGATGATGAGATGGATGCGCCACCTGGATTTGGTTAACGAGTTGGTTGTAATGACAGTTAGAATAGTTAGTTGAGAACATGTTCCATTTTGAGTATATCTGTAATGATGATTGATGGTTGTAATAGTTGTGTGCGAATGAGGAACTAAAGTGATGAAATGGCGGTTCCTTTGATCCGTAACATAGTTTGTGAGCACCGTTCTGGTATGTCTTCTGGTTCGGTTATTGCAGTCATGCTTTTTGTGTTGTTATCGAGGGATTTTATTCCGTTATGAATGTTGTAATTTGATTAGACGCGATAGACACACATTTTGGGCCGCCATGGTAATGGTAGAGCTCCATGGCGATCCACAAACGCTCTTCGATTCTAGAAGACGAGTGATGTTTCTATAAAAACATGAGTTTAAATAATAAGTGTAAATTTATATCTACGTATAACGTATGTGGGTTTTTTTTTATTTAATAAATAAAATTAGAGAGTATATGAGTTAACCGGCACAAAAAACATAAAACATTTACCATAAAAAATACTTAAATATCCCTTTTAAAACAATAAATAAAAATATAAAACTTTGTAATGTGGCTTTTGAAAAGCATCAAAACCAAAATTTAGCATGTATAACATTAATTAAAAAAAGTGAGACCCAAACGCTATACAGTATGATTCACATATTCTTGATATTTTATCACGAACAACTCACGAATTTAACCTTATGTCATCTTTGAGCTTGTTACATTGATCACAAGACTACGGGTCAAATGAGTTAACATTGTGAGTGAAGTTAGGTTATTTAAGTGGTTTGTGGTTTTGTGCTACAATTTGATTTTGATATGTTAATGTAAATCTGTTTGAATCAAATAATAAAGAAAATTAAAAATAAAAAAACGGGCCATGGGTCATTATCATGACCCATATACCCAAAAAAATCCAAACCACCCAATTAGCACTTAGCAGTATTTGTAGATTCTTCCACTATATACAGTTTCAGATGGAGGCATGCACACTGCCATTTTTGCAGACATTCCAATTTTATTTTTATTTTTATTTTTATTTTTATTTTTATGTATTATTATTATTTATTTTTTTAAGGGTTTCATCATTTCCTACTTTAACAGAAAAAAAAAAAAAAAAAAAAAAAAACTTTTTTACAATTTCCTTTTACATTTTTGAAAAACAATCCTTATGTATATATATAAACAGTATATTAACAGAAAATAACTAGATGATGTAAAACGGTCACAACTAGGGATGTTTATGTTTCGGTTTTGACGATTTTTAGGTCAAATCATGCATCAAACCGTTAGTAACAATTTTAGACTATAAAAACCAAAACCAAACCATTGAAAATTAAAATCGAACCAAACCAAACTATCGCTACGATTTAGTTTCATATTTTAGGTATGTTAGATTTAAACAGAAGTGCAGTGGCATGTTACACAGAATCATAAGCAGATTTCTTAGCAACAGTCAAAGAAGTACAATCTTATTAGCATGTTCAGATGGGTTTGAAATATTTTAAATTTTGATGTCTTTAGTCTCGTGGCCGTTTACTGACTTTGACTTAGGGTTCAGTTTAGAAATTAAATATTGAGAACTTGAGATTTAGATGATACAAATTAGAGTTAGCACAACTCAGTTGACTTCAACTAGTTAGAGTAAACTCAACTCTAATTTTAATTAAGCCTTATATAATTTTTAAATATATCTATTCTATATTATAATGCATGAGTGATGGGTAGTTTAAGATACCCAAAAGTTAAGAACTTATTTTTCATTAATAACCTTAAAATGAGGGTAAAATAGTCATTCATACATTATTTATATTTTAATATCCTATCTTTTTTTTTATCGGTGAACAACTGTGTGGCAACCACCCTTACGGGGCGCCGTGTCCAAGAATCGACTACTCGACCTCCAGCAGCCCCCGCCTTCTCCTGATGCGCGGAAACCCGAGCCCCACCCGCCCGAAGACACGACAGTGTTATAGAACTCGGTAAAACCTCGCCGCCCGTCAGATTCGAACCGGCGCCACCCGTATTCGATCTTCACCCGGATACCAAACCATAAATGATAGAAGTGGGGATTGAACCTTTGATCACATAGGTGAAACAAAAGCCACTCCACCACTATGGATGGATTAATATCCTATCTTAGTTACACTTTAATCCTTTAAACTTTACTTAAATTTTGTTTATTTAAATTATAGTTAAACTTCTTTTCCTTATTTTAAGCAAACCACCCCTCATGATTTTTAAATAGTCATATTTTTAATACGTTTATTCTTTTATAAAAAAAATTACATCATAATAATGAGGATTTTATTATCTTTAATTTGAGTATAGTATTGCTATTTTTTATTTAAAAAGTCTTTATGTACTACATGATTAACGATATATAGGAGTGAGCAATAACTAAACCGTTCACCGTAGCCAAACCAAAAAACTGACAAACTGAACCAAAATCTATTGAAAACTGAAAACATCCAATTTAACTTAAAATTGGTTATTGTTTTCTTTTTGTACCCTTAGTTAACCCAAATTAGTTAAACTGAAACAGACCCATTAATATATTCATAACAGTATGCTCACACGATGTGGTAGGAAATACAGACACTTCTAATGGTTCATGGTTGGGTTAGGTTCAGTTCGGTTATAAGCCTCAATCGAAACAAAAATTGACATTATCGGCTTATCAATCTTGTTAACCAACAGGTTAATTGGTTCAGTCTATTTGGTTAGTTGTCGTTTTTAGTTCGGTTTAGTTAATTTTGGTTAATAACCAAAACCAAACTTTGGTTAGAATTTTGCTTAGAATCACATGAAATGAAGATATAAATACATGTAATGGATGTACAAAGGATATACCTGTATAATTGGTTCAGTTTTGGTTTGTTAATTTTGGTTAACTTAGGGTACAAAAAAACCGATATTATGTTAACTCGGTTTTGGTTAATTTTTTGTTCGGTTTTGTATGTTTTTGTTCGATTTTGGTTGAGTTTCAATTATTGTTCACTTCTAGATATTGTTAATCACGTAAAAAAATCAAATTTTTAATAAAAAGTATATAGCAAATTATACTCTACTATGGTTTGAAGCTAAGTAGATAGGTTTATGAATTGTAGTGGCGGTATAAATAGAGGGGGTTTTGAAATTTTTAGATTTTATACCTAGGCATGTAAATGAACCGAATGTTCATTTAATTTTAACCGAACACGAATACATAATCAAACACATTTTTGTGTTCATGTTCGTTCATTAAGAAATTTGTCATGTTCTTGTTCGTCTATGTTCGTTCGTTTAAACCTAAATGAACAGTTCACCAATGAACATACACGGACGTTCACGAACATAATAAATGTGAACGATTTTGTATTACTTAAAAAAAAACCCAATTACTAATTGGTTATATATTTATACAAGTAACTAAAGCCCAATTTATGTAAATATAGCTACATATGTAATTAATAAACTTAAACAGACATAAATAAACGAACATAAATGGACGTTCACGAATATAAATAAACAAACTCAACGTTTGTTCATATTCGTTTATTAAATAAATGACATAAATGAACTTTTCGCCGAACACGTTCACGAACAGCTCATGAACATTCGGTTCGTTTACAGAGCTACTTTTTACCTCTATTTCATGTACTAGTTTTTATCCCGGGAGCGTCCCGGGTTGAAATATCTAATATAAAATAATAAAATATATTATTATTATTATTATTATTTTAAACAAATCTCTGTTATAAGTTATCATATTCAAATATAAAAAAAAAAGAATCTCTGCATCAGGGTATAAATCTAGTGTCATTACAAATGAATTCGGAAGTTTGTAATCGATCATTCTAAAAAGAACTAACATGAAATAAGAAAAAAAAAGTTAATTATTGAAATATCGAACACATTAGTCTAAGGGTTATGTGATGCGTTAAAAAATTCATGGGTATATGATCGGGTATGTAGTTCGGGTATTTGGGTATGTTGTTTCGGGTAATCGGGTCAGGTATCACCTAATCCCAGACCCGACACAAACCCACAATTTTTTTTTAAACTAATCCCAAACCCGACACCATACCTGTCGGGTTACAAAAAATAGTCATTTTTTTCTCCGATTTTTATATAGCACTATGGTACTCGTTGGAAAGATAATAAAACGCTCGTTAATTTGGTGTAATTTTTTTCTTTAAAAAATCTCGTATATAAAAGATATTAACGTTTAAAAGTTATGGGAGGAAACATGAGAAATAAAATAATAAAGGTTTAATATTTAGATTTAATAGATTTTGAATTTAATAGATTAGGTTAAATCATATTTATTTCTTTTTTTTTTTTAATTGGTTTAGAGTTGCCACATCACATCCTATGTGGCATCTCTTAAAGGAGAGATTGCATAAGAGTATGACATGTTGGATTAATCCCTTTGCAATATATATATATATATAGATATAGATTTATACCTCCATTTCATGTACTTCTAGGCAAAAAAAATTTAGCCAAAGTTTGTTTTTGTTATTCACCAAAATTAACTAAACCGGACTAAAACCGATAATCTAACAATACTAATCGAACCAAGGAACCAATTGTTTAATAAGATTGATTAACTGATAACTTTTGATTTTAATATCGGTTGAGGCTAATAATCAAACTTAACAGAACCATACACACCCTTAGAAGTGTTTGTGTTTCCCGCTGCATCGCGCGGGCACTCTACTAGTAATATGAAACATAAATAAAAGCAAATATAATTTAGTCTTACGGTCCAGCCTGATTTTTGGCATAAACCGCAAACAAAACGTTTACTACAATTTGAATTTTTTGAAACCGACTGAAATTTAAGGAAAAAAATCAACCGTTAAACCAAACTGATGAGCAGTTTGGGTGGTTTCACGTTTTACGTCGAACCGTAAACTCCCCTTGTCAAGATTGCAGTGGCCTAGGTTTTAACCATAGTTGTTAAAAGTCATCACCTCTTGCGCCTAGGCCCATTTTTCAGGCGATGTGAGCCAATTGTGCTTTAATTTGAGGCTGTTGCGCTTTGTTCTCTATGTGACGGTTTAGACGCAGATTCTAACAAGATTCCCAAAATCAGGATCGTTTCCAGCCAAATTCTCTAAATTATGGCTATATTCTAGCCATAATTCTAGTTTATCTAGGAAAAACAACTTTTATACACAAATACACTAATATTTTAAACCTAAAACATTTGCTACTAATTAGATGGGATTAAATGTTATATAATAGTTTTTGTTTATTTTATTTGAAGAATAATATTATTTTTTAATACATAATATATTTTACTTCTTTTCTTTGTTCGTTTTTTTTATCTTAGATCCTCGCTTTTTTTTTTTTTGCGGCTTGCACCTATGCCCTAGGCGAGGCCTATGCGTCTTAAGTGCGACTAGTGCCTTTGATAACTACGTTTTTAACAACTGAGTACAACACGCGAGGTGACCTCATATGCAAGTTGATTACTTCTGACTCGGTGAGACGCAAGTCGTATTAAAGGTGTGCATATATGGCTGCAAAACGAACCAAACGTTCGGTGAACAGTTCGTAAACCATCTGACGGGAAATTCGTTTGTTTTTGTTCGTTTGATAAAGGAACGCACACAACTTGTTCGTTTAACTAAACAAACAAACACGAACAGAGGTCGCGTTCGTTCATTTATGTTCGTGAACGTTCGGTAACGTGTTTGTTTATGTTTGATTGTTCATTAACTTTTTTAACTTTTATTTAAATTTAAGTACTTCATGTTTAATACGATAGTTTTGTGTTACGTTGGAACATTATTGTATGGTAATTACGTTATCAAGATTATATCAAGTATGTTTGGATAATTGGGTTAGTACACTTTGGGCAGATCTACGTAATGTTTATGATGAAAGGTATTGATTTTATTAAAAATTTAATATGTATTCATTTTTGTTTATGAACGTTTGTTTGTTTTCATGAACTTTCATTTGTGTTTGTTCATGCTCACTTTTGTCACGTGCATTCCCTTAACAAACAAACACAAACAAAGAATCTCGTTCGACAAGTGTTCGTGAACACATTATTTTCTTAACAAACGGCTATGTGCACATAAAACGGCTTGGGGCACAATCTTGTTGCATGTATCTTGTACGCCAGAAGGTTTTGTACAGAATATATAAATTATTATTTATATATATCTAAATTCTTTTTAGAAACTTTCCAACATTTTTTTTATAAATACAGTAGCATATTTTAACTGTTCATTTATAAAAAGTACCTAATGAATGTGTTATGATTAAATTCAAAATCTTTTTGTAGTATGTTAATCATAAAAGTATATCATTCTATATGCCCATGTGACAAATTCTTATTACCCCTTTGTGTTCTATTTTGGACTTTTAGGTTCATTTGTAGATCCAGCAACACACCCTATATATAAGGCTATAATTAAACACCATATTTAGCTGAATAAAATTGACATAATATTATATAATCTTACATTTAGAATCCATCCTTAGCTACAGTTCTTCATCAAGATTGGTACACGTGTCATCAGCTTAAAGGCCCCCTTTTAATTTTTTTTGAACAACCGACAGCTGTTAATTGCCGACTACAAAACCAACATGTAGGTTTCTACACTGCCGCCTAAGGTTCGATTCTGGAGTCGAAACGTAAGTTTTGGGTGACGAAAATCTGATGAAGGCGGTGGTCATCTCCAGTTGTCGGAAAGGGTGGGGGATGATCGTGATGTAGAGAGACTAGAGATGGCCGCGGCGGAGGTATGATCAAGACGAGTAGACGATGGTTCAACGTGGTTAAAAATGGCCAGATATCTCGAATTAGACGGCGGTGGTTAGGTGGAGATGTTTTGTTTTTTGTGGCGTGATAATGCTGGTGGCGGCGGTGACGGTGGTATGATGGTAGTGATGAGGCAGTGGAGGAGGTTGCCGGGGATAGAGAACGAGTACGATAGAAATAATAGAATTTTGATTGAGAAATTTTCTTTAGATTATCAAATTTGGTTATGAATATGCTTTCAAGGCGTCTGGTTTCAGGCACGGGGCTTCCCAATTTCTAATAAATAATACAAGTATTTTTTCCTTTTAGTACTTTAAAAATGAAAGGTTATATGATTTTCGATTTTCCTTAAACTTGCGTCTTACTTTTTAAAAGAGGGTGTTTATTCATGCTGCAAGCATGTTGGCGTGTATTTGGCATGAAGATTAACAAACCATGATATATAGTGGTCAGCGGTTGTTATTTTTTCCTTCCCTAGCTAATGAATCTAACACATGTTTGAGTTTTCTTATATGTTCGTCCTATAATTCATAAAATTGATAGCAATTGGATTCTCCTCGCAGGTTATGTAATGATTTTTTTGTCATTTACGTTTTCGTTTTCGTTTTTTTTTTTATTATTTAAGGTAAAGCTTTCTCAATAAAATTTCAGTTTGGTCTATATTTTACATTAGCTCGCGGTATAAGTTCATGTTTGTCGTTGCCTATGTTTTAGATCACGTGACAATATTAATTTGCGTTTTTATTTTACGTTTTTTTCCCAGCTTTAACTGTCGTTTGCATACTACTTAGCACTGTTTTGCGCCCCCCGCCCCCACAACGCGGGGGTTAAACACTAGTTGTCTTCAAAAGGCATAACGTTATTGCAGTTCAGGGGCCATTTTTATTGTACGAATTTAGACCCTGAGACGCATGACACGTATATCATACACCAAAACCAATAATAATATTTTTTTTAAAAAAATATATACTCCGTATATAATAAAACATAACGTCGTCGTTTTGTGTTGAATTTTGAAGTACAGGAAAGCTCTGCTTTATGTCTTTTGTTCCACTAGATTCATTTGTCATGTATATAATACGAACAAATTAATTACAAATTTTTTAAGAAAATAAATTAATTCGATACGGTTCATTACCTAATACATATGGTCTTATGTTAGTTTTAAATGATGAAAATCATGACCTCAAAATTATTTAAACGTTGTTAAATTTGTCCATAAGGCTGATGCCAGTACTACTGAGATTGATTAAATTCATGCCAAAAAGTAGTTTGTTTTTTTACCAAAATTCAAAACACTTGCATATAATTATAGTAGATTGATTAAAATATTTTTGTAAGTACATATGCATACATGCATACATTATACATGTAGAACAGACTACGGAACAAATAAAAAGGTCACTTTAATTTTTAATTTTTTAAAAGTATAGTAGGGATTAGATTATGTGTATTTGATCATATAACTTTAGCAATTAGCTCAGTGATAATCTATAACTAAGTGAAAGTAACTAATAATTTTTTACACTAAAGACATAATTTTACACACTTTTAAACTCCAATAACTTTTATATAATTGATTATATATAACTTTTAGGGAAAATGACCAATATAGCCCGTTGACCGGGCATTTTGCACAACTAGCCCTCTCCACCGTCTTTGGAGAGACAGTACACGGCTCCCAACCAGCCTGAACCGTCTCCGAGACGGTTTGGTTTTATAGCCAATTGCAAGCCAACACGTGGCGTCTCTGATCCCGAGGCTGTACCGTCTCTCTCCAGACGGGTCAGAAATCTCTCCCAGACGGTTCACGTTTCCCAATGCCGGCTGCCTTCGGTTCAACCGTCTCCCAGACGGATCACGTCTACCAATGCCGGCTGACCTTTCGGCTCAACCGTCTCAAAAGACGGGTCACATTTCCCAAGACGGCTGGCCCTTCGGTTCAACCGTCTCTCAAGACGGTACACATCTACCAACACCGGTGAGTCCCGATGAGCGGGCGACGCTTCGGTTGTCCAGCTCAGCCCTATAAATACCCGTCTCCCGTCCCATTCCCGTCATCCAACCCCGTCTAAACACTATCCACCACCGTGCAACTCCGTCTAAACACTATCTACAACCCGACGACCACCGTCCAACACCGTCTAAACAATATCTACCACCCCACCACCACCGTCCAACACCGTCCTACATCGTCTAAACAATATCTACCACCCCACCATCACCGTCCAACACCGTCCAACACCGTCCAAATCATACAAAAATGGCACCTCAAAGATGGACGGAAGAACAAGAGATTGCCTTGATTGCAGCATGGCTTCATGTTGAAGAAAGCACACACCTTAACAACAAATGGTTCCGGATACTGAATGAATACAACCGGATCGTTGGAGGGTCAGAACGTACCACCGAGTCCCTAAGCCGCAAGTTGAGCGATTTGACGACAAAGTGTCAAATCTTCAACGGGCACCACAACCGGACTCTTTACGACGTACCCTCTAACTTTCCCGAAGACGTGGCAATTAGACACAGTCTAAGGCAGTATAAAAACAGGGAGCGTAAAGAGTTTAAACATGTGTCCGTTTGGCAAATGATAAGACATCGTCTTAATTAATTTGTAATTTATTAACTTTTTATTTAATGCAATTAATGGTTATATTTTTATTAATATTAATGCAATTTTGTTTTTTTTGTTTTTATATTAAGGTAAATATCTCATTAAACGTACTATACTATTACAATCACAAATAAACAATAAATACTATTACAACAACAATTAAAAAACTACACTATTACAACAAACTTCCCAAGAACTAAGAAGCAACAAGTGAAAACTAAGAAGCAACAAGTAAAAAACTACACTATTACAACAAACTTCCCAAATTTACTTCCAGAACTAAGAACTTTGTTTGAAGTAATAGTAATGTCTAACCAACTATTGAGGACTACATCTTAGTGTTAGATGTTTTGTCCTCCACAGCGGCGGTAGTAGCAGTGGTCTACATAGACGTTGTTTCGAATGGTGTATGTGCTCTACACAGACAAGTCCGAAACGTTTCCTCGTTTTATGTAACAATAGTTCTCAGTGAGCACACGTCGAACATCGAGACATAAATTCGGAAAGCGAACGAACTTGCCTAAAATGTAGACCACCACATCATCGATCCATTACACGGGTTGCAAACCATGCGCAGATGGAACAACAATCCAAGTAGCCGTACGCAGATGAAACAACAATCCAAGTAACCGGGACATATTTTCCGAAGCCGGTAGGCTTCGGCTGGGAAAGTCAAAAAGGCTTCGGCTGGGAAAGTAAAAAAGCGTCATTGGATTGGAAGATGAAAGCTTAGAGGAGAGGGGTGGGTGCATGGATGATGAAAGCTTGGAGGAGAGGGGTGGGTGCAAATTTTGTTAAGTGAATTGGGGTATTTATATACACTCGTGAGACGGTTCAGACGGTTCAGACGGTATCACAAAACGGCTTAAGAAGACTTGGGAAATGTGACCCGTCTGGGAGACGGTTGAACCGAAGGGTCAGCCGGCATTGGTAGACGTGAACCGTCTGGGAGACGGTTGAACCGAAGGCAGCCGGCATGGGGGCACGTGAACCGTCTGGGAGAGATCTCTGACCCGTCTGGAGAGAGACGGTACAGCCTCGGGATCAGAGACGCCACGTGTTGGCTTGCGATTGGCTATAAAACCAAACGGTCTCGGAGACGGTTCAGGCTGGTTGGGAGCCGTGTCCCGTCTCTCCAAAGACGGTGGAGAGGGCTAGTTGTGTAAAATGCCCGGTCAACGGGCTATATTGGTCATTTTCCCTAACTTTTATATAATTCACTATCTTATATAATTATATATATAAGATAATTATAATATAAAATCAACGTCTTTTTAATATGAGTATATTATTATTACGTATTAGCGTAGTTGTTTTAAATACTTTTAGGGTATGTTTGGCAATGAACTTTTAAGAGCTTTTAGGAGCTTCAAGTATCAAGCTTCAATCTTTTAGTTAAAAAGCTCCTACTCAATAAAAAGTTTTATTTGCTTGAAGGAGCTTGAAGCTTTTAGTTAGGAGAAAAAACTCTATAGTGAAAAGCTACTAGTACTAGCTTTTAAGAAAAAACTCTATCAGCTACAAGCTTTTAATTTATAAATGACACAAATACCCATTCTATTTTAAAATAAAATAAAAACCTTCTTTACAAGCTTTTAATTATGTCAATTTTAGTCATTTTATTAAAAGATTCATCTACTCTCCCAAACACCAAAATATATTTAAAAAGCTTTCAGCTACCAGCTTGCAGCTACCGGCTACCAGCTTCCACCTACCAGCCACCAGCTAGTTTTGCCAAACATACCCTTAATAACTTTACATAGAAGTTGTAATGCACTTTGCGAAAAGCGACGTGGTTAACAGTTAACACATTTACATAGTGCATTTTGCATATACATGTTTATTAATGCATTTATACCGTCTATATTACATGTTTCTAATTGTTTTGGTTACGTATTACATGGTGTAGTTAACCCATTTAATATGATATGGAAATGTGTATAAAAAAAGTTACGTAGATAAATGGATTGAAATACCCACTCATAAAACTCATGCATGTATACGTGTCACCTCCTTATTATGTCTACATGCGATGTTTACACCATATGTATAACATATATGAGAGTTAATACAAACTGTCAAATACGTATAAAGTGTAAGGAAAAACAGTACTATAGTTTGATAATGTTATGATACATAGTATAGGAATCATTTGCATAATTAGTGGAGATATGATTTTACAAATTACATTTGGGGGGCATTGGGAAAAAAAACTAAAAATGGGGATGACTCACATTGGATTGGCGGTATCAAGCTAGTGCTACAGTGATGCCGCCAAACCAAATAGTGTAGTTGATGCCGCCAAACTGATTAGAGGCATCAAGCCTTGATGCCGCCAATCCAAATGGTGTAGTCTTTCCATATCTATTCCCCCTGTTATTATTATTATGATTAGTTTTATATCTTTTTAAATCTCATTAAAGTTGATGATGATAAATTGTTAATTGAGATCATTATGAGTTTATCTAATCTATATATGTTATTTTAATCTTCTATATAAAATAGAGAAAGGAAGAATCTATGCTTGTGCAAAAGAAGATACCAGATGGACAAAAGGAAGAAATGTCACAGGTATGGTGTACAGGATATGTGGTCACTCTTGCTTTGTTTTGTGGATTTTTTTTCTGTAAAATCCGCACTATGGTTTTAAGGGGTGTTTGGAAATTCTTCTTTGCAACCAATTCTCTGACTATTTGTCACGTTTATTAGTGTTTGATGTTCGGATAAACATGTTATGCGTCTACTCATCTGATCCGTACCGCTGACTGCAAAAATTCACAACACGTGTCTCATTTTTTTTAGCAGAAAATGTTTTTCTGGTCATATTATCGGTAAATGTATTAAATAATCAGACTTTGCTACACCTGATTATCTAATATTCCAACTCTAAACAGCAAATGAACATTCAAACAGAATCCTAGCTTTGGTTTGGCGGCATCAAGGCTTGATGCCTCTAATCAGTTTGGCGGCATCAACTACACTATTTGGTTTGGCGGCATCACTGTAGCACTAGCTTGATACCGCCAATCCAATGTGAGTCATCCCCATTTTTAGTTTTTTTTCCCAATGCCCCCCAAATGTAATTTGTAAAATCATATCTCCACTAATTATGCAAATGATTCATAGTATAGAGACGCAATTCTTGACATGAACCTGAAATCTAACATGAACTGGACACGAAGAAAAATGGGTTTGGGTCAACGAACTCCATCTGTTTAAAAAATGGATCAGGTTTGGGTTGATTCGTATAAAAACTAGTTAACCTGTTTAAGTGTTTAGAGAAAAAAAAAGAGACATTTATATTGTTGTTTGTGTTTTTTCCCTTCCCATTTTACTCGGTTAGTTAGTTAGGCATATTAATGTTAGTTTTGACACGACTTCTTATTTACATGTCACACTTGTACTCATCATTAAACAATTTATCGATAAACGCATACAACCCAAAAGTCCGTTTATAACTCGTCAACATGTATGCCTCGTTTAAAAGTCTGGATTAAATGAGTCGTATTAAAAAAAATGATTCGTATTCGAGTTGACCCAAATTTATGCGTATTTGAGTTAGGGTTGAAATCTTTAACACGAATAACAATATAGGTCGATTTCGGGTTGCACATTTCAACCCACCAGCCCGCCAAACCGCAACCCATCAACCCACTAGCCCGCAGTGACGGACCCAGTAAGTTTTTCCAATTGGTTTCTTTTCGTAGATTATCACTGTATATATTTTTCAAATCATACAAGTTACTTACCAACTTTTTTATTTTTTCCAAACCAAATAGATTTCTAAAAACCCACAAAACAAGGTTGGACAACCCAACATTCCAATACGATTTACACCCTACATAGTATCACTCCAATAAAATTGGTTTTCACATACGGATATTTTCTATAAGATACCGAAAGATCATGACGAATATAGTCATAATCCATTTAAATAGTTTTTTTTTTTTTTAAATATCACGTAACCCTTAGTGCTCACTGGCTCTCACTGCTGAGTGTGTAATTTCTGCTCAGTGGTAATTTCCAGTTCATGGTTATGAACATTAACATGTGGTTGGTGGGCCCCTAAGCAATATACATAATTATATTTACTTTTATAATTACTACAGATTACTATAAAGGTAATTTGGTGATGAAAATAAATATAAAAAAAGATACCTATAAAAAAAAAAAAAAACACACACACACACATTTTGGTAAAACACTTAGCATTAATTAAGGAGTAGGGCTGGCATAACAGGTTACACGAACCTGTTAAGACACGAACCTGTTAAGACACGAACACGAAACTTGTAAACACGAACACGACACGAAATCTAATCGTGTCATTTTTTTCAAACACGAACACGAACCTGCGTATAACAGTTTAACATGATAAGACACGATAAGACACGATAAGACACGATAAGGAACACCTACTAAAATAAGTTAGCACGACAAGACACGATAAGACACGACAAGACACGATAACACACGATAAGACACGACAAGACATGATAAGAAACACGATAAGGCACGACAAGACCTGTTAAGACACGTACACGATAAGACACGAACACGAAACAGGTAAACACGAACACGACACGAAAATAAACAGTTCTTAACGTGTCGACCTGTTATAGACACGAAACCTGTTAAGGCCAAACACGAAACCTGTTAAAATCGTGTAGGTTTGTATCAGGTTATTGTGTTCGTGTCTAAATTGCCAGCCCTATTAAGGAGACAACAAGTGTCTTTAAAGGATAGCTAGAAATCTGATATAGCATCTAATATTGGAGAAAATTGTGTGGAAAATAATATTGAAGATATATCTTTAATACAAAATAATTTAAGGGAAAATGGCCAAAATAGCCCCTTGACCGAGCGTTTTGCGTAAATGGCCCCCTCCACCGTCTTTGGAGAGACGGGACACGGTTTCCAAAAGGACTGAACCGTCTTCCGAGATCCTTTGGATTCCAACCAGTAGCAACCCAACACGTGGCGGTTACGATCCCGATGTCTGCCACCCGGCTCCCGTGGCGGCTTGAGACGTGTCAGCGCCGCAAAGCCGTCTCCGGTGGGGTCCCTGAGACGGTTCACCAACGGCTCAAGTTAAGCCGTCTTCGGCTCGGCTTAGCCGAATCCGTTTTGGCTGAACCGTCTTCAGCCCCATTAATTAATTTATTTTTATTTTTTTTCAAATTTTGTTTGGGTATAAATATGTGGGTTTGGTTGAAAAAAAAAACACATCTAAATCAAACCAAATCTTCTCAAATGTTTGTTTCAAGCCCGTTTAGATATTTTACCAAGCCAAAATATTTTACCAAATCAAACAAAATCTTCTCAAATGTTTTTTTCAAATTTAGTTTGATTATTCGACGTGTTTTTGAGCTTCAGAATAGCCGAATATTTTTTCGGTAAAAATTATGGCACTTTTTAAACCTAAGCCTTTGGGATTTATCTAATCCCATTCTATGGAAAGCTTCTGATCCGAAGTTTTTCACCCATTTTCTTTGGCCTTAAAAATCCTTTCACCCATTTTCTTTAGCCTTAAGTTGACCTCCAACCACTTGGTAATACATTTGGAGCGAAAGGTTGAAGTGATGGATAGGTTTCGGTCGGAGTTAGTGAGAAGTAAAGCGAAAAAGGCTTCTGTTGGATTGCTGTTACATCTACATAATACTACTTGGATTGTTGTTGCATCTACACGTGGGTTAACCCGTGTAATTTGCATCGACGATTTTGTAGTCTACTTTGTTGGCAAGTTCATCCTTTTCCTAAATCTCTATCATGTTCTTCTGGATCATCCGTCTTTTACATGTACAAGACGGTCGGATGGGATATTTAGGAGAGTTTGTTCTTTGACTTGTTCGGGCCGTTGGTAAGCATCTGTCCGTACATATATTTATGTACGTATTTAGGGTGATGAAGATGAAACTGGACAGTGGGTATAAAGTACACTGCGAAAATATATCTTGGCGTTCCAAGCAACGGAAATGTCTCGGTGTTTGACGTGTTGAACCACTTCGTGAATTATAATTGTTTGTATATTGTAATTGTTTTAATACTTTAGTTGTATTTTTATTGGATTCCTATTATTATTTGTTTATGTTAAGTTTGTTTAAGGTCATGTGTTCTCTACTTTTTGGTGTTAAACAAAACACTCCCTTTAAACAATATAAACTTAAAATAAACATTTTTTTTATTATAACTTAAAATAAAAGGAGCATTAAAAGTAAGAAAAAAAAAACTAATCCAAAGCCCCGGCGACATCACGAATCATCTGCCACGCCGACAAATGAGTAAAGGGTGGTCGGCCCGAAAACTCGTGCTCAATCTTGGCATGTTCAAGTTTTTCATGGTCCGCAGTGTCTTGTGGGAGTTCACGGATAGCGGTTTGATAAAACCCCTCGAAGAGACGGCACTTGTTTTGCAAGTCCGTCCACTTCCGGTTGAGAGACTCCGTTGACCTGCTTGAACCTCCAACCAAAACTTTGAACTCGTTGAGAACGAGTGGCCAAATGGACCCTCGACGTGGTGGGTTTTCTTTAACAGTTATCCAAGCAGTGCACAGGGCAATTTCTTCTTCTTCTGTCCACGGTTTCGGTGCCATTGTGATTTTGGGTTTGGGTTTCTTATCTGTGACGGTGTACTGACGGTCTGTAATGTCAAACCGTCTACTGGCTTTATATAGGAAGGACATATGCGGGTGGGTTAAGCATTCAATAGGGAATATCAATAGATTTCATAGTAAAAATTACAACATTTTTTAAAACACTAAATAAATTAAAACACTTTATTAATAATAAAACATACATTAAAAAAAGAACATTACATAACATTATTTTTAATAAAACCTAAATTTAAATATAATCACGTAACAAATGCCACGCGGAAAGGTATTCGAATTCTTCGTCGTAGTCCAAAAAGTAGTCGATTTTCGCCAATTCTATGAGCCCTTCCTCGGACTCGTTTGGCGACTCCTCTTTGTTGGAGTTGAAGAACCCTTCGAATACGGTGCACTCCGCCTTGACGTTGTGAAACTTTTCTATAACATCTTGTGTCGTACGGTTTGTCTGACCGCCGACAAGTGTTCGAAACTCGAAAAATACTCTACTCCAAAATGGAGTTGCACGAATTTCTTGACTGGTGTTTGAAACTCGGGTGTTTTCGGCAACATTTCGCCATGCCAGTGTAACCCCAAGGATCTCCTCGTCGGTCCATGAAGACATTTTACTTGGTTTGATTGATGTTTTGTAAGAAAAATATGTGATGTAGTGAAGAATTTGTTAATTTGGCGGGTATTTATAGTGTGAAATAATTTAATTTAATTAAATATTTAATATGGTAGGTAATAAAAATAAATAAGGACAATTAAAAAAATAAATAAACTTCCAAAATAAGAACATTTTATTAAGAATTGTTTGGACGTGGTAAGCACCTCCAGAAATACATTTTTTCAGCCATGAATCGTCTGTAAGACGAACATGTTTGTTTTAGATCACCGTTCGTAGTAATTGGTTTATCAGTAACCAAATGCTCCATCAGCATACAAAGATATACCGCTTCATTACCAGACAGGGAGTTATGTGGTGCAACATAGTCTTCGTTAAGATTGAAAGTTATACATTTTTCTGGATTACCTGTTTTCTTCCAGAATCTTATGTTCACTAGTAAAACTCCTAAATAAACTTGTATCTTCGTCAGCTTTGGGTGAACAATGGTTCTGTATTTGTCTCTGATACGAAGGTCTTCGCAAGCATACATAACAAGTTCTTGCGTCACCAACTCTAGTCGCACCAATAACCATTCCCTATTTTCAAGCTGAACGGGGAAAAAAACAAAATCAACGTCGAAAAATGAAGGAAACGGTTTGAATTTGCCATTGCAATAGTTGGCCAAGTTTTTTGGTACAGATTCTAATAACGAATTATAAAATTCTGGTGGAAGAATTGTCCACCGCATATTTAGCGAAGCATTTTTTTGTAGCTTTCTACTCCTCCAGTTCATCAGTCTTCCAACCCATCCTTCAACATGCTGAAAAATAATTGAATCACAATTTCAGTAAAAAAAATAAAAAAAACATTAAAATTTAAGTTATTACTGTTGGTGTGAGGTAGCCGTTAGAACGATAGCCCAACAAAATTCCCCAAAAATTTTTGTCAAGCTCAATACTTCTTGAAAAAACAGCAGAATAACAAAACGGTGCGTCGCCTTTATTGTAGAAGTCAACAACATTAGTTGCCCAATTATCATTCTCATCGTCCGGTATAGCCCATTTGCCGATAACGTTTCCGTGTAAGCTTTGTCGATTACTGATAAATTCTCTTTCTTTGGTAATTTCAGGTTCCTTCGGACGCCTCCATTTTTTTAGTATCCAACTCGATGAATGTTTCTCTGGTTGAGAAAAGTATTCTTCTGGAGCTATATTTTTATCACGGCCGTCAGACATTTTCTTGAGCGATACTTCTCCAACAACCTTTTTTAACGACAAAATATTTTACGTTTACAACTACTTATATAAAGATGATTTTAAATATAAATTATTTATTTAAATTTTTAATTTTTTGTTTTTTAAATTTTTAATTGATTAGGGGCCCACAAAATGCACTCTCGGGAACCGTCTGACAGCAATGGGAACCGTCTCCTTGGGAGCCGACTTAGAGTCTTTGGGAACCGTCTCGTCAGACGGGTTAGTATTGGGAACCGTCTCCTCAGACGGGTTAGGCGTTGGGGACCGGACCCGGCTTGTGAGACGGGTTGGGAACCGGAACCGGCTCAGCAGTTCTTTCCATGTACCGGCTCAAAAGACGTGTTGGGAACCGGAACCGGCTCAGCAGATCGTTCCGGGTACCGGCTCAAAAGACGGGTTGGGAACCGGGACCCGGCTTTGTCAGAGGGTTGACTGAGAGGCTTTGGGAACCGAACCCGTCTTGGTCAAACCGTCTCCTGAGACGGCTTGGGAACCGGACCCGGCCCATGCAGCCCGGTCCCACTAGGGTTTACCTTTTGGGGGTAAAAGTAAACTTTCGGTGAAAGTCTCTCCACCGAAAGACGCTACGTTGACGGGAACGCTCTTTTACCGGTTTTCTTGTTTATCATCTATTTTCCGGCGAACGGTTTGCTAGGACTCCGGTCAAATTATCAGACGACGGTCATTTATAATTAAAAAGGTAATATTAACGTTCCTTTTTAAAGTTTTAAAAAAATTTTTTTCATTGAAAACGACACAACACAAACGGGACCACCCGACATATTTTTGGTCATGTGGTCCACCACGAACGTGCTCACCGTCGACCGTCGATTAATTTTTAATTTTGTTTGTTTTTTTGTTGTCCGTTAATCGAGGTTGACCAAACCCGTTTGACCATGTTTAATCCGAGTGACTTTGTCGACCCGATGAACCCACATCAAATACTACAAGAGGAACAGTACGAAGAGTTTTTTCGGCACCCACAACAGCCGAATCCTCCTCGGAGCTTACCTCCTGCGGTAAGCGTTTACTACCATTTTTCATTCAAGTATTTTTATCATTTTTCATTTACCTTGTTCGTTACTAAAAAATTTTTTATAACCTTTTGTTTAGTCTGATACCGAAATAAAAGTCCGAAGTGCCTGGAACAAAGTAACAGAAATGAATACTAGAATGTCCGAGGCAATGAAGACGCGTTTTAGGGAGACCGTCTTCGGTCACTTTCTGGATGTTATGAGCCATGTTTGCGAAAGTAATTTGTTACTCTCAGTGGCACAACATCAGATTGAGACGGGACTGCCTAGTATCGACGGCTTTTTTTATCAAATCGGTCCTAACAGTCTTCTATTCACTCCACAACAGTTTTGTCTGATAACGGGCCTAAGATTTGGCCGTCACGATGGTTGGGAACTCGCACAATCCCCAACATCGTTTAAAAGACGAATATTCCCTGAGGTGAGTAAGGTATCTTATCAAAGTGTGCTTGATATTTTCAACGGTGACTGGAGCGATTATGAGGAGGATGATCTTGTCCGTATTTGTATCCTGGTATTGATTGAATCGGTGTTTAAGGGTACCCAAAATAGCGCGACCGTGGATGATCTAGTCCTCGATCTTGTTGATGACTTTGTAGAGTTGAATGCATTTCCATGGGGAAGTTATTTTTGGGAAGATTTGGTTAAAAATATCAATAACATGCACCTGATTCAAAAGCAGGGTACAAAGGGCTTCAGTTTAAAATCTTGTAATTGGGTTTTCAAGGTATTAGTTTGTATGAATTATTTACTTTTAATTATTAATTTTAACAAATATTGTTGATATTTCTAAATTTTGTTTAAAAACTTGCAGATCTGGATATTTGAGATATTTCCAGAATTTAAAACCGATCCAGATTTTTTTGTTGGTGATGCAATCCCCAGAGTTCTTTCCTGGGGTCCGGGAAAAAAAATGAGGAGGAGCACCATTGATCGTAAGATCACCGTAAATTCTATGGTAATCTTTTGAAATCATTTTCTACCGAATTTTTTTTTGAAAAGCTAAATATAAGTGATAAAATTTAAAAAAAAAATTGTTGTGCTTCAGCATGAAGGGCTTAAGCCGTTTAGGTTTCTACTTCCGAATGACTTTGAGCTGCGCTGTGCCTGGTACACTGATAGTGCCCATTTTTTACGAGCACAAAGGAACCGGGCTCAAGGGTGCTTTAATAAGCCGGCCGAGTTTCATCCGTCTGCCTATGTAAATTTTGATAATACGGGAGCGGATGATGTAAATTTCGATGATCTGCATACGGTTTACGGTGATGAGCCTGTTGATTCGACGGCCAAAAAAAGAAAGTCGGAAACTGTTCCGACAACCTACACTATCAACGATGATTTAATAGAGCAATTTAAAGCGTTGATGGATGATAGGTTGGAAAACTTTTATAATAACAAGTTGAAAGGTTTACTGCCTGAGGTAAAGTTGTCGTATGATTATTATTAATCCGTATTAATTTGTTGAAAAGTTTAAAATAATTAACATTTTTAAATCTTAGGTACGTAAATCCCAACCGAATGGTGAAGAAGGCCCGACGAGCTCGCATCACAATGAAAATGTTGATGAATTGTTTAGCTCGGGTGATGTATATAGACCAGACACCGACGGCCTAAAAAAGCCTGTATGTTTTATTTTATTTTTTTCCTTCATAGTTTAGCATTTAAATTCAAAATAATTGGTTCACTTTTGTCACTTTAACAGTTGAGACGGTCTCAAAGGTCAACAAAGCCATCCTCGTGTATGCTTTCCCCATTTACAACAATAAAAGGTGCAAAAAAGAAGAAGTTCAAATCAGACGATGAAAACGAAAACATAAAACTAATAAAAAAATGGTATCCAAAACAAAAGGATAAACATAGAACTTGTGCACTATTTGGGGGAAATATATTCCCGGATGGCTTTTGGGAAGATCTTTTCGGCGATGATGATTCACTCGGTTGGTTAGGCAGCGAGGTAATAATTTTTAAATATTTGTTACTTTTATTAACTATGTTTAATTTAATTAATATATTTACCGCAGTTTAATATTGAATATTCAAATTATTTATTATAGCACATATATGGATGGACACACCATCTCTACGAGACTCTTTGGAGCTCAACCTCCCGTTGGAGCATCCTTCCTCCATATTTTGTGGGGGGTTTATTTAGCCGTACTAATAACCAGCCTTTTAAAGATTTGTTTGATGGGTCATTCGAACCGTTTCCAAAAATCGCTGATGTTGACGAGGTTGTTTTTCAAATTTAAATCATGGTTTTGTTTGTTGAACATATTATGATTTGTTTTTAACATTTTGTTTCAAACTATTCGCGTTTTAATAGGTATATGTTGTGTTGAATATAAGCTTACAACATTGGATCCTCGGAGTTTTTAACCTGTGCCAGCGAACGTTTACCATCTACGACAGGTAAATGTTGAACCTATTCATTTTAATGCCGGTTTTCATTAGGTAATAGTGTTAATTTTGATAATGTTTTTTCTATATTTTGCAGTTTACTTGGTTTGAAGGGCGCGGAGAAGGCCAAAGCAGAGGTCATATGCAATGCTAATTATGCATTTGAGCTTTGGCTAAGATCCAATAATTACTACGAATCCGTAAACCCGTACATATACGCCCCTCCTTTCGAGGTCGTAGAGCCTAAAGATGTACCCCAACAGTCCGGAGATCTTGGTGATTGTGGGGTTTGGGTGTGCATATTTATTGAGAGGTTGATTAAAAACGAACCTCTATATAATAAATATGAAAACACCCAAGAAACAGCTTTAAAAATGCGGCACAGGATGGCCTTTGAATTTTATAGGAACGTTTTGCCGGAACCTGATACGGTAGATAATAGACAGACTCCCAATGAAGACGAACTGAAATTGTTAAATTAATATTACTAATGTCATTATTATTACTACTCCTCTTGTGTTACATTAGTAGATATGCAAACAAAACCCAACTAACTACCAAAAGTAACTTCAACAATCTGGCCTGCAAACGGTATTTTCTAGCCAAAGCTTGTTGCTCGTCTAACGATTGCCTCAACCCCGGAACGATTTTTTTGCACCTGAAACATTCTGACGCTTCTACCCACCTAATAAATCCACAACCAGCAGTCTGTGGTTTAAAAAAAATAAACAGTTATTTGATGATCATTAAAAGCACACGATAAATGTTAAAATTTAATACTTACGCAACACACGAAGTCTCTATCCGGGTTTGCATCAGTTCTCGAGATAAGTATACGTGTAGTTGCACCGCATGAACATATTTCTCTTGACCTGCTAAATCGTCTAGATGAAGACCTTGAAGATGAAGATGATGACTGAGACATGGTGATGGTATATAAACCTCTACACAATTGATGATGAACGGTTGGTGGTAGGTATATTTATAAAAAACGAAAGAGTTATTTGCCAATTTAGTCCTTGACGTTTGGCAAAAATTGCAAATTCCACCCGATATTGGTACACCTATCAACCTAGGTCCTTATATAGAAGCTCATTTCACATGCTTTTTAATAGCATAATGACTAACATTCCTGCTCCCGTAGAGAACACAATTTGGGTTAATCCACATAACCAATCAAGTTTTTGGGCTCCAAATGTTCTTGAGTTTTACTACGATGGTGATAGCACATGTTGCTATACAACCTATATGGGGCGTACACCATTAAACAAAGAGTGGTGGGGTGGTATTTTAGGGTACTGTGGAAGCGGATATCTTCAAAAAACGGTAAATACTATGACTGTTACGTTATACGTTATATGATATGATAATTTTTTTGTGATTTTATTAACATTTATTTACAGCATGTTCGTGCATGGTGCAACAAATTGATGTCGTTAAGGGACATTGAACGACAAAGAAGACCAACAACATGTAGTTATGGTCTTTGGACTGTTCTTCCCCCTAATTTCTATAACCTAATTATTGAACAAGATCACCATGCTTATTGCTACGCAAACGGCTCGAGAAGAATATATCCACCTCTTTGGGAAGTTGATATGGTAGAATACTGTTTTTTTTGTATATTTTATACCTTTTTATCGTGCTGTATAAAATCTACATTTCGTTTTGGACTGTAATTTTCAGGTATATATACCAGCCTCGATAGACGATGAAAACTGGTTTGTTCTACAAGTTGACATGAAATTACTACAAGTAACAGTGTATTTCCCAAATAACTGTAGTCCCATAGATTGCGGCGATACTTTTTGCAGTCATAGAAAAATTCATCAAATTCTTATAGAATTTGAATCTGCTTTCATATGGTTTCTAGGGGCTATAACGTACTGGCAAAAGTCTGGTAGAAACGAAGTTGAATCATTACAATTTTCGGGGGATGTTGTCTGGCCTGTCACCAATAGTCGCATTGGTCGACATTCAGGGGTAATCGTTTGTATGTTGCTGAGAAATCTTGTTCAAAACATTACATTGACTTGGAGAGAAGGCAGCCTACATGATGCTTGCATGAGATTCAGACGTTTCATGGCAGATGAAATTTATGCTGGTCGTTTTGCACCGTCAAATATTTAAATATTTATCTACCTAGTTTATGTATTGATGTAAAACTTGATATATCGAAGTTATTTGTAAGTTTTATGTTATAAACATTGTTAAGTAAATAAATTAAAGTAAATAGCACCACTAAAAATCAGCAAGGTTAACAGTCGAACAAGTATTATGAATTACATATTCTGCAAAGTCATCTGCTTCAACGAAAATGGGGGACGGTGTTTGATGATGATTTTCTTTCTTTGAACCACGCCTAGCAGATTTTGATCGTGAGGCAACAGGAGCTGAACATCGGTCACGATGATGACCGTGAGTTCTACAACGACTGCAATATACAGGCGTAGGTTCCTCGCCTCTCGATAAAATTCGTTTATTTTCACGAGGACGTCCCGACTGTCGTTTTGTGATATGTGGTGGTTGTAGAGGAATCAAATACTCTGGCGTCTCCCATTCAGACCTGTGGGGTAAAGGATAAATGGCCTCTTCATATGTTGTTTTGTATAACTGGTTGCTATACCAAGGTGACGTATAATGACTGCAGTCCTGTTCCTTCAGTAATTTTGATACTGCAATCATGTGGCCACATGGGAAACCAGATATCTGGGGAACACAACAACTGCATGTTTCATTAGACAGATCAACAAAACCATTTTTCCCACCGTCTAGAACTTGAAAAGTGTTAACCCCAACGCCATAAGCCTTCCACGTTCTAGAATATTCAATCTTTTTAATAATTTTTTTTACCGCGAAAGGAGTCAGTACGTGTTTATTTTGAATAGCCTCATTTCGGCGTTCGTAATACCATTGTTGAAGTTTTTGTCTAAAAAATTCAACCAAATGGGTGATTGGAACTTTTCGTTCGTCCTTAGATAAGGCGTTGATTGACTCTGCACTGTTAGATGTCATATAATGATATCGTTTCCCCGAACAGTGTGCTCTTGACCACTTATGTAAACCGATACTCAATAGAGTATTCCTAACCCGTGGTAGGGCTGCACACAGCGCGTTAAAACTTTCTTCAAAATCAGACACCCGGTAAGCTTTACAAGTGCTCCACCACAGTGTCTCTAAATCCTTCTTTTTGCTTTTTGGTATCTTTAAGTTCACCATCAAATGTCGACAGCACAACCCGTGAAATGCATTAGGAAAAACCGTCCGAACTGCCAAATCTATTGAGTTGGCTCTGTCAGATATGATCGCCAAATCCGGGTGCTCACCGATACACTCTTTAAGTTTCGATAAGAACCACGTCCAACTCTCACCGTCCTCGGATTTGCCGATACCATATCCAACGGGTAAAATTTGGTTGTTACCATCCATGCCAACAGCAAGGAATAACGTTCCCTTAAACTCACCTTTTAAGTGTGCCGCGTCTATAATAATGACCGGTCTTAAAGACAGAAGAAAACTCCGAATCTGTTTAATAAAATGAAAAACAGATAAATTTTAGACTTCAGTAAACCAAAACATCAATAATTTATTTAAGTTGGTATGAAAATAGGTAAAAATATTTTACTGACCGTTGCACCAATGGCAATAAAAAGCATTTCAAAACGATTGTCTTCATCAGTTTTAATCTCAGTAACAGTCCCTGGATTTGCATTTCGCAAATTATAGCAGTAGAACGGAAGCTCAGAAAACGATTGTTTGCTACTTCCTTGCAAAAGCTCAAGTGCATGACACTTCCCCCGCCAAGCTTGAGTATATGATATATCAACCTTAAATCTTTCTCGAAAATCTTGTACTATTTCGTTTCCACGATAAACACGTCTAGTATCTCGCAATTGGTGCTTCAGTATGCTACCAATTACTTGCGGGTTAGCTTGACGAAGATGGGGATGTGTTTGAGTTTTAGAACATGTGTGGTTGTTGTTAAAAAATGTAACAAAAAACGTGTCTGAAGTTGGGACAGAACGTGACCTAAATTGCCAATCACAATCATCAACTACACATGAAATTTCATACCTCGTTTTAGATGACCTGTCGACTTTATAGGAAAAACGTTCAGACAAACAAAAATTTCCAAACTGCAATTTCAATTCATCTTTGTTACGAAATACGGAACCTTCAGAAAAAACTAAAGAGCTTTTGGTTATATCTGAAAACAATTCAGGACTTGGCTTTCCATAAAATTCTTCTTTTTCAGCTTTCTCATCATCGAAATTTCCAAAACACCCATATGGTGTGTAATGATCAAAATTTTCTATAGACACATTTAGATCAGGGACTTTTGAATCATTTGAAGGTACGTCGTTTAAATGAGCATTACTAGACGAACCCACACCTGGTTCATCTACAACATACAACTTCAATACTTCATGGGGGTTTTGCAAAACAACTTTAAAAAGAAAAGATACATCACGATCATTAAAAATGTCGATTGCATCATCAAAAGCTGACATTTTATAAGATAACCTTGAAATGTTTGGAATCTCACACACATCAGAAACTACATTTAAAAAACTAAGATACGATATATTTGAATCAATTTCAAAATCACGTCTTTTACAGCTACTATCAACAACGTATTCCATTCGACCGTTGACAACTTCCCACCTGCCTCCACTATAGATTATAAAACTAACCATTTTTAAAAACACAACTTTTTTTTAACACTTGGAAAGAAAAATAAGGAATACAAGAAAAAATTCAAACAAAATTGTTACAAAATTTACTAATTTTATAACAAACGGTTCGTCATGGACGTCACATCACCGAAAACGTCTCCGTCGATGTACGACGTCCGGCATCGAGTCGGTTCAGAAACAGTAAAAAGACGGTACGGGAAGCCGTCTTTTTCGTACCCGCTGACGTCTCAGGAGACGGTTGATAAATTTTAAAAGACGTCACCGGAGACGGCTTTTTCGTACCCGAACCGGCTCAGGAGCCGTCTCCGGTGGGATCGGATATATTATTTTATTATAAGCCGAGCCGAAGACGGCTTAACTTGAGCCGTTGGTGAACCGTCTCAGGGACCCCACCGGAGACGGCTTTGCGGCGCTGACACGTCTCAAGCCGCCACGGGAGCCGGGTGGCAGACATCGGGATCGTAACCGCCACGTGTTGGGTTGCTACTGGTTGGAATCCAAAGGATCTCGGAAGACGGTTCAGTCCTTTTGGAAACCGTGTCCTGTCTCCCCAAAGACGGTGGAGGGGGCCATTTACGCAAAACGCTCGGTCAAGGGGCTATTTTGGCCATTTTCCCATAATTTAAACCGGTCCGAAATAAGTCAAAATCAAACAACGTTTTGTTCACAAGAAAGAAATTCAAATTATCGCTTTTAAAGTCACATAAATTTCTGATACCTTTTTAAGTCATTTCAATCATCATTCATAGTAAAAAAATAAAAAATAATAGTCACTAAACGAACTTAATTACTTTCTTTTATCAGGATTTCAAAAATTCTTCCAAATAACTAAAAAAACCTAAAAATAAAAAAACCGAAGTTCATGAGAAGAAAATAAAATTACAACCCTATATACATCTATATCACTATACGTGACGTATATAAAGAGTGTGCAAACAATTTTGTGGTCATGTTACCATCACTCAAATAATATCAAACATCTTTAATACAAATAATTTAAACCTGTGGGATATAAGTCAAAATCAAACAACTTTTTGTTAGTAATTTCAAAAAGTCATTTTACAAGAAAGAAATTCATATTATCACTTTTTTGAGTACATCAATTTCTGATACCTTTTTAAATCATTTTCAATCGCAAAAGGAATTATAGCCCAGCGGCATTTTAGTGGTGAGATAAGACTTAGGGACTAAAAGGTCCTGGGTTCGAATCTCACAAAGGGGGTTTTCTTATAATTATGAGTTTTCTCCTGAATTGATGACTTGGTGATGGAATATGATCGCGTGGCAACATTGGTGGCACGATGATACCCCAATATTCCATGAGTGATTCCAATTTGTTGGGCGTTCAAAAAAAAAAAAGTCATTTTCAATCATCGTCCATAATACAAAAAAAATAATAATAATCACTAAACAAAGTTAATTACTTTCTTTAATCAGGATAACAACAATTAACCATAATTAAAAAAAAACTAAAAACTAAAAAAAAAGAAAAACAGAACTAGTGCATGAGAGAATAAAACAGTCACAAAAGGTCAACTAAAGCAAGTCAGAAAACAGAGTGTCCCATATCTCAGTGTACACCTCACAGATAACCCTGTGATGTTCTTCCGAATTTAATGACAAAAAACACTCTAAAAGATTCTCAAGATCTTTCCCTCCAAAGATCTGTCGTTCAACTATCATCTCCAACATAGACACTCTAAAATCCTCATGTGGGTCGCTAGATTTCTTCACTACTGCAACACTATCCTTCACAATCTTCCCTTTACCTTTTATCTGTATCACATCAGTTGACTTCCTATCCTTACACCCACTCATACCATTTCTGTTGCTAGACCTTCTCCTACGTGCTTTGTTTGCTTTGTTCGTGTTTCTTTTAAATGATATTGTTGTTGAGTCAGAGGAAAAGGATAAAGACGAAAACAGAGTGGTTTGATCGTCGGTTTCTAGATCATCTTCATCACTGCTGCAACAATCATAGTAATAGTTATCTGTAACTGATTGGAAACTATGGATTTTGGTTGTGTTTCGGTGATGGGGTTTCTTTTTCTTGGTTGATTTTTGTGTTTTTTGGTGAAACAGGGGAGGTGAAACAGAGTATGGTTTTCCGGCGACTGTAGCTGCCGGAAAAAGGGGTTTTTGGTCGGAGATTTTTGGTTTGGGTAAAAGGGATTTGGGTTTGTATAATGAGGAATGAAGGGGTTGAGGTTTAGGTGAAAAAAGGTCGATGAGTTGGCCGTAATGGCGGTTTTCCGGTTTCTTTGAGTCAAATATCTCGTGTTTGTGTTTGATCTGGTTGTTGTCTGGGCCAACAAAGGGTTGGTCGGCGACGTCGGAGATGTGTTTGGTCCGGCAAGAGGTGAAGGATGATTGGAATAGTTTAGTGAGTTTGAGTTTGAAGGTGGTCTCCATTTGTATATAGAGAGAGAGAGAGAGAGAGAGAGAGAGAGAGAGAGAGAGGGTTTGAAGATGGAGAAAGGTGTATGATGTACTTTGTAGTTTGTAATTGTAAAGTTTATATATGCATGAGTGTGCAAGAGAGAACAAAAAATGAATGGGTAGAAAAGTCAAATGTGGATTAAGTAATTTGAAAAGTTATTTGGATATTTTTTTAGGAAATTTAAATTTGAAATTTGATAGTAAACATTTTTTTATCTCGTGTGGGTTTTTATGACCATTATTTTTTATTAGGGAGGGGGAGCCGGGGAGTGTACCTAAACTACTTAAAATACCTTTAAGGGAGTATAACCTGAAATTACTAAGGTGTTGTTTGTTTTTGAAGAAATAAAATGTTGCAGTCTGCAGATCATATCTATATGTATCTGCAGGAGAAAAGATAGACCAAATGTATGCAGTATGCGAGAATAAGACTGTTTGTTTGTTAACGTCTGCATCGTAACCCAAAACAACAACCCACTGTAACCGAGACTCTCCACCGTAAACCAACACCCGTTGTTGTCACCGGAAACCAACCCACCATTACCCATCACAACCCACCACAACCCTCAAAAAACAAGAATCATGGCCACATATTTGTTGTTACAAAAATCCCATCACTAAAATCTTGCAACCACATCATCTTTTTTGTTGCACTATTTTCATATCAAGAAAATGAATATGAGTTCCTAAAATTGCATGAGAACGTTTTCACATTATTTTCTTCTTGCAACCACATCGTCTTTTTGTATTTGATGGTTCAATAAATCCGGGCCTTTGTAATAAACATGCATGAAAATGTGTTTACATTATTTTATTTGGGTCTCTGTGACGCGTGGGGAAGGAGAAGGAGCAGGGATGATGCGGGGGAAGGAGGAGCAGGGGTGATGGCGGCGGTGGGGAAGGTGGAGCAGGGGGCGACGACGGTGGGGAAGTAAGAGCAAGTTGGCGGAGGAGGAGAGGTGGGAAGAAGAAGGGAGAGGAGAAGAGGGATGGAGGAGAAAGAAATGGTCTGAGAATGGGGGGAAAAGAAAGAGGAGAGGAGAAGAGAAGAGGGGAGGGGATAAGAGTTTGGAACATGTCTGCCCCAAAAAGAGGATACACAGAGATTTTTTAGGGGTATATCTTCCAAAAAACAAACACACTTCAGACCCCTAACGTCTACGCGGTGCAGACAAAAGAAGTCAGGAAGTACTTCTAGGGAAAAATAAACACCGCCTAACTCATCATTTTACACACTATTTCTTACTATCTTTCTATATCTCTCACCTACACACACAAACACCTTAATCTCCATCGGGTAGTGACATTCGAGAACCCAACATGCGGTTCCCAGAATGGTATAGTTGCTTAGGTACCACTTACCCGATAGGGTACGCAAGCTCCATTTTGTCCCCCTTAGTTTTTTTTAGTGGTAAATGTTACATACTCCTGAATTACGCTAATAAATCATAATAATTTACTTATTGTTTAAGATTGTATTAACATTAAGCGAATATTTATTGTCATTCCAGTTTGGTTGGGTGATAGAGGATCTTGTTTCTCAAGGAGAAGGCTGGGTTTAATTCCTGGCAAGTGTTAAACTTAGGAATATATTGGTTTAGTTTAAAAGTAGGTTAACATTTGTTTACTACTAAATACATAAATTTTACTCTTTCTTTCATAAACCACGTTATTACTAATAAACATGGAAAAAATGGGTATTTACAGATACAATTGGTTGTTTTCATTAATTTTTCTTTTCAGATTATTTATTCTGTTTATTTTATACTGTTACAAAGTGCAATGCAATTAATACAAGTCTAATTTAGTTGAAGTGTAAACAACCAAATGACATTTGGTCTGTATGATAAAAAATTAACCGTAAAAAAAAAAAAGTAAAGTGCAAACAATATTAATATATTTTTCTTTGCAGGGTGGACATTTAAAATGCTTGAATTTTGGAAATTGGGATGCTCGAAGCAAAAGTGGGTCGTTAAAGGTATTTAGGAATCATACACCTCTTATTTAGGTTGCATACATCCTGTCTCACATCACACACCTATAAGAGGCTGTCACATACCTCATAATGTGATGTCATAAGGTGTATGAAACTCGGAACCCTCGTTAAATGATGATAAAGATTATTAGCACAAGTAAATTTATAAGCTATAATGATTAAAACAATGATTAAATGATGATTTACATATTATAAAGGCATATAAAACTTTCAAGAATAATTTTAAGATATAATATCTGAATAAATTCGACAAAAACCCAAAGTGATAAACAGTAAAAAAGATCTGAGAGTATCATGCAAAAGGTAGGCATGGCAGTGGGAATTGGGTAGAAGAATATAACTATTGTTATCCTAAAATGGTAAAAAAGGACATTTATTAATTATAGACATTTTACCTTTCATGTAAAAGAGTTATACTTCCCTACTTGTAGATCAGGGCAAAACTATTTAAAGTTAAAAGAATCATTCAACAATTAACCAATAGAATTTAAGTTACCCTGCATACTCTCAAATTGAAAACTCATTCTTGAAAACATTAGTGATTAGATTTCAAAACAAAGCCTTGTCATTTTCAACTCTATCTAGATTGTATTACTTTGTATTATTGTTTGATTTTTTGCATTTGTATTTTATTATTATTTTTAACGGAATTGTGACACATTTTCAAATCTTTAGTTCAAACATAACAAAAGGAATTCTAAAGAAATATTTCAAAAAATATCTTTTTTTTTTCTTTATTAAGTTTGCATGAGTTTGCCATGAGGCTTATCTTTTCCATGTACGAATTCAAACCCTTTCTTTAACGGAATGTGACACATTTTCAAATCTTTAATTCAAACTTTATATATAAAAGAAATATTTAAAGAGCTATATATTTTTTTTCTTTTTTAAGTTTGCATGAGTTTGCCATGAGCCTTTTCTTCTGCATGTACGAATTCAAACCTTTTCTCCCTTTTAAATTTTCATATGTTAAGAACCTTTTAGGATATGTATATTCGTTTAATTGTTTAATTTGTATAATGATTACATGATATTAAATAAATATACTTAAACTGGTTGAAATTGTGATGGTTAGATACCATTCTCTCTCTCTCTCTCTCTCTCTCTCTCTCTCTCTCTCTCTCTCTCTCTCTCTCATATGGTTATGGTTTCATGATCTGAGCTTCATACAAGCTGATATCTTCACCACATACAATTACACAAATTGATGAAGAAAGAGAGCATCTTTGAAGATAGAGAAGGTTCCAACAAGAAACACATTAAGTGAAATGAATAAAAACAAAGTCTATAATTCCAAAACCCTACCACAAAACTACAAGACAGTTGGAGTTAAAAACTTGTTCAGCTTTCAAAGTGTTGGGTCACAGCCAAGCACATAACAACACCATTTGACATTCATTTTTTAACCCCACCATGCATCATCTCATTCTTGTAATGCTTTCTTGTATATTACCAAAATGGCTCTGAATATTTTTCAAACTTTTTCTTTCTGTTGTTGTTGTGACTTTTGTTAAATTTTATGATTTTAAAACTTAATAAGGGCTATGTTTTTAGGGTTATACTATGTGTGCACTAGAAAACAAAGGGATCAAACAAAGACTATTTTAGCCTATCACTTTTCATTGACTATTTTGATCTATCCACTTTTTGTTTCTCTTCTTGTCTAAGATTGACATCTTGTTTTCATTCTTTTCAAAATGTTAATTATTTATATGCAAATCCATTCAAAATGTTATTTTTGTTGTAAATGTTATTTTTATTCCTAGCTCAATCTCGACTCGATTTAGTTTCGATATGATGTTAATTATTTTTCGATTCAACCACGCACAGCAAGTCGTAAATCCGATTTTTGGCCACAACACATCTAGTATTACTAGTTCACCTTGTTAAACTTGAAGGAAACTAAAAGTTTTATTGATTGTTGGATTTTAAAAAATATAGGAAACAAACTTTCATATAGACTAACTATTCTAATCCTGCTCGAACTTCAAATGTATTATACAATAATTAACTAAACAATAGGAAACATAATTCAAACCTAATACTATTACTAATAGATAATTCAAATAATAATTAAACAAACTTAATTATTATTTTACTTGTTTAGTCCTTCAATTGTAGCTCTTCAAGTTGATATCGCTACAATTTTCACACTCTTTGTTGAAACACCCTCTCACATAATAAATGCTTGAAGATTTGGCCAGCAAACAATCCGTATGAAATAATCAGAGTTTTACTTGGGAAAAGCATCGTGCCATATTGGTATTGTCCATCACTCAAACGTCATAACCATATTCATAAGGATGTGGAAAAAAGACCATATACTTTTAGTAATTAAGCATAAAGTGCCATGACAAATAAATAAAAAATAAAAAATAGTCAAATACCACTTCACATTTGAAAAAACAAAAATAAATACAAAGACAACATGTACTGGTCGTATAAATTCATGCCTTTACTTTAAGTGAAAGAATCTTATCGGCCCTAAAAAAAAAAAAAATTCACACCAAAGCCAAAAAGAAGGAAGAAAAACACCATGGGGACGGTGTGGGGGTGTTTTAAGTGGATTTCACGCCCAAATCCATACTCGACAACACAAGATCTAATAGGAGAAACTGTATATATATATATATAACTCGAACCATGTTTGGAGATACGTGTCTGAAAACCAAATAGAGCCCATCCGTGCCTCTTAAAACAAAATCTTATTCCAAACTCTATTTCAAACAATGTTTTAAAAACCGGTTTTTTAATTATACCGAATTTGGCTAAAAAAAATGGATCAACCGGGTTGATTAATTAGATATATAATGTCACAAATTACAACATTAACACAAAAAAATAATCTAAAAGTATATAATTGCATACTAAAATACTATCAAAAAGTTAATCAATAATTAAAAAATAATCCAAAAGATAATCTTAAGTTTTTTATTTTTTAAAAGTTATTCCTTAATAAAAAATAGGAAAAATGGAAATAAATAATCCCAACTATTGACTATTGGCCAATAACAGTCCCAACTACGAAAATCACCAATATTGGTCCCAACTTTCGACATATTGGAAACCAACGGACCCAAACTAACGGAGGCTAACTCCGTTAGTGTGATGCTGACGTGGCATGCTTAGGTGGCAAGATGATCCTACGTGGCATCCTACGTGGCATGCCACGTGGCAAAATAATCATATGTGGCATCCTACGTGGCATGCCACGTGGCAAAATGATCCTACGTGGCATCCTACGTGGCATGCCACGTCAGCATCACACTAACGGAGTTAGCCTCCGTTAGTTTGGGTCTGTTGGTTTCCAATATGTCGAAAGTTGGGACCAATATTGGTGATTTTCGTAGTTGGGACTGTTATTGGCCAATAGTCAATAGTTGGGATTATTTATTTCCATTATTCCTAAAAAATAATCCAAAAATAACCCAAAAACTAATCTATGCTAGTACCGGTATAGCGGTTCAAACCAGTATACCGGATTTTACCGGTGGTATAAAATCGATGTCATTTCCCATATTTACCGGAGTGTTTGTATCGGATTTCCATTCGAAAACGGTAATACCGGTATAACCAGCCGGTTTTTTTTTGTAAGATAACTTTCATTCACAAAAACCATGAGAGACCTTAAGACAAGGACCCCCGGGCACAAAACAAAACGATTACATCAAATCCAAAGGGTGATTACACCATTTATTCCAATCACAATCCTTTATTCTAGTTCTATGACGATACCAAAAGAAAGACGCAGACTTGACGATATCAAAAGAAACCGGCCGGTATTTATCGGTTTTTATAACATTGATTTCAAAACCATTTTTAATAACTTTAAATGATTCGTTTTGTCATGAAATGGTAACCTTCCTTGGCAAAGAAAGGCATGTTTGGATAAACTTATTTGAGGCAAAAAGGACTTTTTGTTAAAAGGACTTATTAACTTATGACTTTTTAAAAACGAATTTTAAAAAAAGTGTTTGAATTAGCTTATGTGGTGGGGAAAAACAATAAGTTGATAAGTTAGTTTGTAAAAAAAGTGTTTGGCTTAACTTATTTAGGTAAAATGACCAAAAAGGATATAAGGAGGGAAGATGTAAGGATATAATAAGGGCATGTAGGTAAATAACCATCAATAAGTTATAAGGAGGTTCAAAAAGTCACTCCTCCCTTACTTTTCCAAAACAACTTATCATAGGCTTACAAAAAGTTAAAACAAAAAGTTTTTTTCCTTTTGCCAAACACTTTTTGTAACTTATTAACTTTTTGGAAAAGTTATAAGTTATAAGGAGGTGGAAATAAGGAGAGCCAAACATGCTCGAAATAAGTAAAAAAAAAAACCACGAGACGATGTATGAATTCCAAGGTTTATATGCACGTGGTAGGTGGAGATGATGAAGTCGAACCTACCGAAGATGAAAGTAGGAGATATCATGTCAATCGTGAACTGATGAAATCGAATAAGGGGATGGACATGGAAGAGATTAGCGTAGGACATATCATTAAACGAATGGAAGAATTGATTAATGTCGGGGTTACTAAGGGTGTTTTTGTGTTTTAGCATTTTAAACATTCTAATTCCATTAACAAATTTTCAAACCAAACACACCACAAGCTAGGGATGAGCAAATGGTACCGGGTACAGGTACCGAATCAATTTTGGTACCATTACCGGTACCCACATTTTTGGTTTTTCGGTACCAGTACCGGTTTGGTACGGACCGTACGGTACCGGTATTTACCGATTTTTACGTTTAAATACCGGTACCATACCGGTTGTTTTCGGTACCGGTACCCACTTTTAAGAAATTTCGGTACCGGTACCATGCTCATCCCTATTACAAGCGTTGTACGGAATTCATTTCAGTCCTTCAAAACTTTTCGAACACACTCCACATAAACATTAAGACGGTGGGGTGTAGATCGGTGGAGGGCTTCTTGGGGCTCAGGTGTCACTCCTCCCCCTCGGGGAACACCATCCCCTCCCCCTTCGGTGCCATCGATGGGATTTCACCGTTCTCCCCGATCTCTTCTCTCTGTCTCTCTCTTCCTTTTCTCTCTCTCTTCTTAGATGATAAGGTGGCTTCTAGGGTGGTCGATACCACACCTCTCAACCTAATACATTTCTTTATGGCCTCCTCTAAACAACTTTAAAGTTCAATGTTTTCGTCTTACATTCATAGGTTTAAAACATCAATAGTTTTACAAATTTTGACTGCCACCTAAGCTCCTCGTCACACTTTCCAACTAGGGATGGCAACGGGTCGGGTTTGGCTAATACCATACCCATACCCGGTTATAAATCTCATCCCATACCCGTCCCATTACCCGTCGGGTTTTTGGCGGGTATTACCCGTCGGGTTTTTGACGGGTATTACCCGTCGGGTATAGAGCATACCCGCGGGTTTCGGGTATGCCCGTTGGGATTTTCATGTATATATATTTTTACTTTTTTTTGGTGTTTAATGTTTTAGAAATCTATAATATATTAAATTGTAATAAATAACATACGTATGATCATCACCATATTAATATTTGAAATATTTATAATAAAAATATATATTATAATATGTATCTCAAGAAATATTTTTATATTTTGTAGCATATAAATATAAATATTAATGTCATTAAACTATAAATTTTTCAATAATGAATCTATTAAAATGAACATTAAGTGAAGAAATATATATATATATATATATATATATATATATATAACTTAAAAATTAGCGGGTTTATGTTTCGGGTAAACGGGTATTTAGTTTCGGGTAATCGGGTCGGGTATCGCCTAATACCATATCCGTCTCATACCCGCGAAATATTTTTTTTTCCAATACCAAACCCGTCCCATACCCGTCGGGTATCGGGTATACCCGTCCCAAATGCTTCGGGTTTCGGGTATACCCGTCGGGCTCGGTTTTTTTTGCCATCCCTATTTCCAACCCCATACTATACTCCTGTACAACCTAATTAATACGAATTATTACCCATGACAACCGCCTAAAATCTCCCAAACCTTGCACTTGCAAGGATTTGAACTCATCACTCACATTTATAAGGGGAAGGGGCGCTTACCGTGAATCTCACGGGTACCCCACTACCAACACGGCAACAGGGTCGTCGATGACGCTGGTAGTGAATCCATGGAGGGTTTACGTGACTAAGTTCACGGTGTGCATATTCATTTCCATCCTTCTATTTTCATATATTTTGTTTCAAACGTGGATATTAATGGAGACTATAGCATGAGAGGAGTTTGGATGATTGGAATTTTTTTTGCCACCGTACAATCCTTTGGCGAGGCAAACTCCCATTGATATTGGTACACAACTTTGACACCCCTCACCTCTGTTTATATCTTCATCCTTTCAATTATTACTGATAGAGATGGAGAATGGTGGAGAAGAGAAGAGTGGGATGATTATGGAGAATGGGTTTTTTTTCTTCATATTCCAAGTCCATGGTTTTGTTTAATGGTTTCCCTCTTGTATTATACTTTAGGAATTCAAAGCCTTTATACTAATTATTGCTTTGGAAGTAGTAGGTTTTGTGATATTTAATTTAAAAAATATATATTTTTGTGAAGTGAATTAATGAAGTGATGCCTCCAAAAACAGTTTAGTAAAGTGAATCAGTGAAGTTATGTGACAATGCAGGAATGATAGAAATCAATAAAATAAAATAAAAAACCCTAAGTACAGTGCCCCCACAGAGGAACACCATACCACTAAACCAATAGATCACGAATTACAACCACTACTGACTAAAAGCCGAAGTGAAAAGGGAAGTTACCCAATTAAGTAATAACCCCTCAAGGTAATTATCGGCTACTTTTGTCTTTTGGCACATTTCTAATTAAACATTTAAACTTATAATTTTAAAAGTTAAGGTGAGATCTGGTACAAATAGAATTAACTTACTAATCATAATAATAACTAGAGTAATTGAGGTGATGAAGTCAACTCAGATGGTGAAGCCAACCTGGTTTTATCCACAAGGTTATGAGTTGAACTCTCCTGAGTAGCATGCCTTGTAGGGTTTTCCCAAGGAATTTGTGCAATATGTGTTAAATGGGGTGCATCGGACTTGAGACGGGACGTGATATTAGTAACACCTCACAAGCCATTGGTCTCGAGTTCGAGGCTTAATGTCCTGACGGCATTTCCCAAAAAAAAAAAAAAAAAAAAAAAAAAAAAAAACTAGAGTAATCATTATTACTCTAATCCAAAACGCTACAACTAAACTAATAAAATTACTCAAATTCAAATGAAAATTACTCTATTTATAGTAAGATAAAATCTATTTATATTTGAGTTACACATAAAAACCTTGTCTCATTTTATAAGGCCATGGGGTGTACACTAACATTTGGGGCGTTAAAGATGACATGGCATGTTAACATTTGGGGCGTTAAAGATGACATGGCATGTTAACACGGGATGTTAACATACTGAATTAAATTGTTTTCCTTTTTTAAACAAAATACTATTAAAATGGATAGTTATGTGAAGTTAAACCATTTCCTTAGGGTAGAGTGGAATGAAATGAGGAAAAATTGGTGATATGACATCTAGGTGGAGTTAAAGAGGGTGAAATATTATGTTAAATATATATAAAGGTAAACAAATCAAAACGATATGTTTAATTTATATAACACATCATATATTAAATTTATAAAAGAAATATAAAAACATTATAATGCAAATAGTAGCAATGGTCAATAGAATATCTTAATTCTTACATCTTCGGTGTTCTTTGGATAATACAAGCAATTGTCACCCTACATTACTACGACCTAGCATAAGAGTACCATTAGAATGGAATCAGTCTATTCTCTTTCACTCATTTCAATTACCTTACTACCTTCGCTACCTTTTCTTTCAAATATCGCTCCCATTTCTTCCAAGCTTTTGCCTTTGGTCTCGGGCAAAAAGAAATAGAAGAAAACGGTTGCAATCGTCATAACTCCCGATAACACGAAAAACATCCCTCCGAAAGTTATTTTACTCGATATGGTAAGAAACGTCATTGACACAACACCGCTAACCAGTCTGTTTACTGACACTGCTAGACCCGACCCTTGAGCACGTAACCTCATTGGAAATATTTCTGACGTGTACACCCATGTTATGGGCCCAAGCCCAATCGAGAAGAATGACACGTCAGCACAAACCGCCACCACGCACAAAGCGATTGCCCATGTGGGCTTGTGACTTGAGTGCTCCAAAAATTTAGACCCAAGACCCAACCCACCTAGAGAAATAGCCATACCTATTGAGCCCAATAACAACAAGGGCCTCCTACCAAATCTATCCAAGAAAAAGGCTGACACCAAAACAAAAAAGGTCTTGGCTAGGCCCATTATTATTGTAACCCCAACAAGTTGCTTCCGGTGATGGATTCCGGCGGCCTTAAAAACCTCCGGCGTGTAGTAAATCACCGCGTCGTTACCGGAGGCTTGCATGAAAAAATTAATCCCGATGGCCGCGACAAGAACCCGTCGGAGCGCGGGTGACGGCTTCAACAGCTCTTTCCAAACACCTTGACCCCTCCAACCGCGCGCACGTGGGTCGCACGTGACCACATCAAGGGCAGCTTTGGTAATTTCCTCTAACCTCAAATGGGCCTCATTTTCAGAATATGATGTCTTTTCCAATACTGTCTTAGCCTCTTCAACCCTACCTTTCATAACAAGCCACCGCGGCGACTCGGGCATAAACACCACGCCAGCCGCTATCACCACCGCCGGAACCGCCGCAAGTCCGACCATCAACCGCCAATTAATATTCTCCGACAGCCCGGATAATGCATAATTCACAACATATCCTAACAAAATCCCCAATGTGATAAAAACTTCAGGGAGTGATGTGAGGAGGCCACGTGTCATCGCCGGAGATAACTCTGCAGTGTACACCGGAGCGATCATTAATGAGTACCCAACGCCTATTCCAGCGACCACTCTTCCGGCCATAAGAAACCCGAAGTTTGTAGCGAAACCCATGAGTAATGCTCCAATGAAAAACGTTGCTGCTGCGAGAACAATGGTGTACCGGCGACCAATCCAGTCGGAAGTCTTACCGGAGGCGAAAGATCCGATTAAAGAACAAACATTTAGTGAACCCACAAGGATTTCCACCTGGGTTTGGGAAATCTTTAAGTTATCTTTGATAAATAGCACTGCTCCACTCATTACACCAATATCTGCACATAGACATTTCGTCGAACAGTTGGTGGACATTGTTGTAAAAACAATTTTTTTCAACAGAAATCTTAAAATTGATGAACTGGGTGTTATAAAAATCGGTAGTTTCTGCTAAATCTGGAAGCTAATTTGGTGTGTGTGATGATTGTGATTTGGGTATTGCAAATTAATGAATAAAAATTATAACTTGAAGTGGAAAGTCTTACCATAACCTAAGAGAATGGAGTTGGTGGAGGCTAAAAGAGCACAGGCAAGAGCATACTTGTTGATGTGTGAGGTTGTCATGGAATTGAAGGGTCAAAAGAATGGAATGGAATAGCAGAGGGTTTTGTTTGGTTTATAAAAAAATTTGCATGATGTTTGTTATCTGCACACATTTGATTAAGGGGTTTTTTAGGTGTGTTGTGTGTGGTGAGGAATGATGGAGGTGCATGATATCTACAAAATACAAGTACGGTTTCGGGCGGAAGCCACCTCACAGCTCCAGCGTGGACCCGGTTCAGACAATATAGTCTGGACGAGTAGGGTAGGGCCCGTCATTGCACAAGACTATTGTCTGGACGGGCGCGATGATCTCTGCCGGGCTCTGAGATAAAGAAAGTCGTCTTCCAAAAAAAATGTGAGAAATATCATTGTTGGAGCCATTAATAAGGTTATCTTTTTTTATAACGGCCTTTTCTAAACAAACCCATATGTTTCATATATAAAATTCTCTAATAAATTCGGGTGATGGGAAGGTTAGGGGATCCTCATGGCCCCCTTTAGTTGACCCCTTGAGAAGGCTAAATGTAAATACGTAAAAATAAAGGCAATGTAACGTGATGTAATGTTTTGTGTATATAAAAATATATACGTAAATATTAAAGGGATTGTAGCTTAAAGGTATCATGATATGTAGTAAATATGTTTTTTTGTGGTTGAGTGTTATAGTCTAACATACCAATTTAGGCCAATGAAATTGATGATTCTATGTAGAGTTAGCAGTTCAAAAATAATATATAAATATATACCATACCAATTTAGGCAAAGAAAAGAAAGGAAAATGAAAAGTTTGTGGGTTTTGGTAGGATTGGAGAGTGAAAACACTTGATAAAAGTGATTGAACATACGTTTGCTCCTCTAACTGACCTTATTTTCTTACGTAATTGTATGTATAATATATAATTAACAATTTTATTACACTATAAATTTAAAGTGATTTTTTTTGAACGGCTAATTGGAATCATTCATGGATAACAGGAGTATCGTCATGCCATCAGTGTTACCACACGATCATATTCCATCACCAAGTCATCAATTCATGAGGAAACTCATAATCATGAGAAAAATCTCTTTATGAGATTCGAACCCAGAACCTTATAGTCTTTAAGTGCCGCTAGGCTATAATGCCTTTGGCTAAAATGAATGAAAATACATTTGGTCACTAAAATTAATGTCATTAATGTTATCTTCATTAATTAATTCATTCATCTTGAGGTGGGTCAACATGAATAAAATTACTCTTATGGTATCGTATCATGGAGTGTTGGCTATTTGTTTCAACTAACAGTTGTCTATACCATATTATGACATACTTAACAATTTTATCAATCACGAATTTTACATGATATACCAGGGGCACGAGTTGGAATTTTAGAAACATCATCATACTCAGTTAATCCTACCTATAGCAAAGCTAAGGTAGGGTCTGAGTGGGGTAAGATGTAGACAGCCTTACCTCTACCCCTAAGAATAGAGAGGCTGCTTCCAGTGAGACCCCCGGCTCGATGTGGTTTGGTATCAAGCTTTGGAGGTAAGGCACAGAACACTTAGCAATCGGGACAAACCCAATCGGTGCATGTACCCCCTTGTCTTTTGGCTATCCACGCCACCACATGATGCATGATTAACCGTCCGTCGTTTTTAACGTTATTTTCACGAAATTTGTAAAATAACGTTAAAACTAGTGCAACTTTACTTTTGCCCCCCAAAGGCCACACATATATACATTATATGCGCACACCGTAGGTGGGGCGTAAGTTGGACTTTTAGAAACGTTATACTAATAAAAAATTTCACATGAAGTTATTGTATGAATATAAATTACAAGAGTGTTTGGTGGAGACTAGGTAGAGGTGCAACACTTGCTAGCTACTTAAGCTCGGCTCGTTAAAAACTAAAAAGCTTGAAATGAGCCGAGCTTGAGCCTAAAACAAAGCTCGTTTATTTATCGAGCTCGAGCTTGACATATGAAACTCGCCAGGCTCGTCGAGCCTTAGTGTAATATTAACCTGTTATCACACTTTTTTTTTACTTGAAAATAACAATAAGTCATTTTCAAACTCAATCTCAAACACCCTCTTAGAAAACAAACCAAACATAAACCGGTTCACCGGGTCAACCCACAACAATCTTATGCAGATTCAGATAACTGAACAATACTTGTGTTTTAACTAATAAAGATATTATCCTTATTTTACTATATGTACAAATAAAGTTGCAAATGTTTTAACCATCCAGTCCAAGTGTCCATTTTTCACAAGTTACAATCAATCCTCAGATATTTATTTTCCTTCTCATTCATCAAATGTTAATAAATAAATAAATTAAAGAGATGTCTTTATTAACCACGAAATAAACCAAGTTACATCTGGATAATGGGTAAGCGAGCAACAAGCTGCGCCGCTATCCCCTTTTGAATCGCAAAGCCTATTCTACTAAATACAAACTTTTGGTTCCTCGGGCTTTGCGAATCACTGTGGACCACCTTCTGCACCCGCCCCAAAAAACGAACTGCCTCAGGGGCTAAGGATCCAAAAGTATCGAAGGCAAACGGAATGAACACATGTTGATTCTCTAGACATGCTGCCTCGTGCTTAGCAAACTTGGAGGGGTCCATAGTCCATACTTTGCACTCGTGAAGCAATGCATAACATGGATGATGCTTGCTGGCTCTGGAGGATCAAGCACGCCTTTGACAGCTGTGTAAGTTCTTTCTCCATAGGTGGCATTATGCACAAGCCAGACGGGTTGGGTACGGGTCAAGTGTCTAATTGCCAAAACACTTTTTTGTCCATTTTTATTTTTTATATTTAATCATGTGTAAATTAATAATTATGATTACAAAAACAGTATTATGTAGTAATTATAATCTGCATCTTAGAGTTCCAAGAATTTTACTTGCTTTGGTTACTGCATGGTTAAGACGAGGGCGATGGTTTGATGACAAGGTAAATCACATAAACTTCTTGGTTTGTTACTTTGTTTGGTTAGAAGTCAAATGTTTTAATCAAATGGGTAGTCAAGAAAACTTCTTAAAATCTCTTCTAAGGTGCAGGGAACAGAATTGTCTTGTCTGTAGTCAAATATTGATGAAACCGTTGACTTTTACTACCGTAGTTTTTATACAAATTTCGGAACTTTTCATTAATTCATGTTATTGAATCTAAGTGTAGTCAAGAAAATCTTTTTAAATCTCTCCAATTATGCAGGGAAGAACATTTTAGGCAACACAAGATTTATGCCTATATAAAAAGTCAACTTTTCAAGCTATTGACTTTTTACTACCTTTTTTGTTGGATAAATTCCATGGCTTTTCATAATTTCCTGTTGTTAAATTAAATGTGTAGTCAAGAACACTTCTTATATGTCTCTTTAATGATACATAGAATACCCATAAACCCTATGTAGTAAAATAATGGTGCTTTCATAAAAAGTCAAACTTCTCAAGATGTTGACTTTTTATCACCCTTTTTTGCTACATAATTCTCCTTACTTTCCTGTCCTAGAATCAAATAGGTATTCAATAAAAGTTCTTTTTATATCTTTTATCAACAGGGAAGATCATTATGCCTAGTAAAAGAATGAAACTTTTATAAAAACTCAGATATTCAATATGTTGACTTTTTTTAATACATCATTACATCTTATAGATAATTTTCAAGTTTTTAACTTTTAAACAATTATTAAAACCCCTTTTTTTAATACATCATTACATCTTATAGAAAAATTGTGTATTATATTTTGTTCACAATTCATCTGTACTCTGTACATATCAAACATGGACCAAACTTATATAAAGCTAAAGTTATAATTCATTGTTCTTCCACAACAATACACAACGAAAACGTGTTTTCCTTTATATGAGTGATCATGACTAGTGAGTACAATTATTAGAGGCATGAGCAAGTCGATCTAACTCACAAATCAGTTAAAGTTACCCAAGACAATATCCGATTCAAGTTTGGGTATAAAAATACTTGACCCATAAAGCTCGCAAATAATATCATGTTAGACAAAGCCCATTAAGATATGGTCTCAACTAGAGGTGCACAAAACAGTTTTTTTGGAGCAACCGAACCGATTTGGATCCTTACCAGTTCCTTCCCAAACCGGTTTCGGTTTGGGGCCGGTTCGGTTTTATACATGTTTCGTCGGTTTGAAATACCGGTTTCGGTTACGGTTTGTGGACCAATTCTTGCGCGCACTTTAAAAAAAACAACACAAATTTTTATTATTTTTTTTACGTAAAATTCAACTTTTATTGATTTTAACAACTTTGTTAATTTTGTATGTGCATAAACTTTGTTAAGCAAATGGGGTCATAAGATATAAGTGTTATTTGATGTAGGACATGCACATATGTCATCTAAGGTTTCCTCATGATTTCATTATAAATGTATGTACACCTTACATGTAGCGAAAACCCACTAAGGTTGTACGTTGTGGCTCGCCGTAAGCACCGACGTGACTCTCAAGTAACTCAGTCACGTCAAGTTGTTGTGGCTGGAGGTGAGCACCGACGTGACCACAACATACAAATCCAACCCAAATTTCTTTCTTCGCGCCATGAGCCTACTCACGTTGGCTCGCTCGCGTCGGGTTAGCGTGGGGCTGTTGTGGCAGGGGTGAGCTTGGGGCTGTTGTGGTTGCTCGCGCCTGATCGCACGCGTGTCCGCAACACACAGTCTAAACTTCTCAATCAATCAGTGACATTCTGATGGGAATCGAATCAAAGTTAATGGTGTCATCTTCATTCACTATGGTCTAAATCCCTACCAGTAAGCTCTACAATTTTGATGTCTACTATGTTGTTCATAATCAACTTTATGTTTCTATTTGTAAAGTTCAGAGTTCAGACCTTCAAGTTCAATTATTCATTCACTCACTTGGCTCGATTACACTCGTAAGGGCGGGTCTAATACGTTCACTAATCACTCATGATCTCTCGAAACTCACATTGGATGTTATTTCACTAATTTTAAAAATCAACTACTAAATCATCATTTTTGCCTTTCATATTTGAGTAAAACTCGATTGTTCTTCATCACTTTTAGATTTAAATCATGAAAATATGAAATGTATACAAAAACAATTTATAGCAACTAATGTATATAAAATAGGAAATTACCGAACTAAAGAAAAAGAAATGGAGATGCGGGGTATCGATCCCCGTACCTCTCGCATGCTAAGCGAGCGCTCTACCATCTGAGCTACATCCCCTTTTGTTTATTTCTATATGCTTCTCAGATCATCTATTAATTAAGTGCAAGAAACTCCCATAGCAGCCTATGTATTGGGGTTTTGGGGATAAGTCCAGATTTTGATTCATTGAGGGTATTGGGGAAGCTATACAGAAATCCTGGTCTTTATCAAGTAATTAAAATAGAGTTAAAAGAGTGATGGTGATTGTGAATTTGTGATTGTCCTGTGGTATGTTTGGTAGTAATTAATTAATTATATTTTTAAAACCAGGGGTAAAGTGGTCTTTTCACCTTTAGAGTGACGGTAGAAGGATGTCCGTTTGAGGTAGGGACAACGTCAAAGACGCAGGGACCAATTTTCAGAATTAGGGACTCAACCAACATTTTGGATCAAACCACATGGACTCAAATTGCTATTAACTCATGATACAAATAAAAATTTATAAACTTGATACTATTCATAAGCCACAGTTTTTTGTACATGTAGTAAGGGTCAAATTATATTACACAGTGTACAAAAAATGACAATGGTGTGAATGATACTAAAAAACACAATGGATCATCAAATATAACACAATGACAATAAATATATCGTGATGCCAAAGAAGGACATAATGACGAAAATAAAGAAAATATACAATGCAACATAAAAGACACAATGATATGATACAAATTCTAAAAACTACAACCTAAAAATTCTCAAAATCGAAAACCCAAAACTAAGATCGTAAGGTTCGATGAGACGGTTCAAATGCTGCTTGAATGAGTTCTATCGGGCTTCATTTGATACCCTTCCTACGACTTCCTATTTTTTTCATTGTGTATTTAATCCTAACCGTATGTAGTAATAGTAATTGTATTTGTTAATTTTTATTACATTTTTAAAGCACACAACTTATAAAACCTAATCCTAAATATACACTGTCCACTATATTGGTTAAGGAAGAAACATCTAAAGTATATACCTTTATACCACACATTTTTTATACTGCTAAGATACAACAATTCTTTCGTAAAAAAAATTATAAACACAAAACTCAAAATTAGTTTTGATGGCAATATCATGAATATTAGTGCAAGTAAGTAAGTCCTACTCAGCCTAATACGAAACCGTTATTGTTCAACCTTCTCATAATAATCCTATAGGTTAGTGTTTGAACTTGATGAATAGTTATGGCAGCAAACTGTTAGTTTTTTTATTCCATCTGTTGACATTTTGTGTAAAGCTGCAGCCCAAGTGGTTTGGTTGTTATCTTGGTATGTTGTGTGCCTGGTTTCGAGTCTTGGGTTGGCTGTTTTTCCTTTTTTTTTCCTCATAAAACCTTAGGACAAATGGCAATCTCAGTAGCTGACATGTACCAAATAATACGAGCGTCGATCAACCCTCATCCATCCTAAATATAGAGAGGGAGAACAAGCTATGATTAGCTTTGTGTTTGTAGAGAGAGAGAGAGAGTGAGGGAAAAGGGGAACCGCTGGTGGTTCCTAGTGGCACCATGGCAGCGCAATTGCACCCTAGTGCCTCGACAATCTCTGCATATGAACCAATGCCGTTGTTGTTTGTTTTTTCCCCTGCAATCCGGGCAAGTACACAACTAGATAAAAGACTAAAATAATTTCAAATAGTTTAGTAAATAGCTGAACATTTGGTGAAGTATTAGACGGGACGTTTGTTTATTTCACAAACAAAAATATGTTTTTCATTTAGTTAAACAAACAAACATAGTACACATGTTTTGCTCGTTCATTAATGTTCGTGAGTGTTCATTTACATGTGCTTATGATAGTTCGGTTATACTTTTTTTTTTAATTTCTTTACATTGAACAAATAATAGTGTATGAAATTCAAATATCACCTACTAGATTTTTAGGGCCAACAGATTCATGTCCATGTATACTTTAATTGGTGTTCACTCAATTATGTCCATTTATATATGTTCATTTATGCCGCACCCCTTGTGGTGTGGTGGTAAAGATAATGGAGTTTTATAAGTGAGGTTGGAAGTTCAAGCCTTATAAGAGGCAAAAAAAAAAGAGGTGTCTTTAAAAGGTGATGTAAAAAAAGGGGGAGGAAATTAGCCGATAAAAAAAATATATGTTCATTTATGCTTGAAACCCTATCATCTATACTATTGTGATCTATAATATTTGTGGATAAATATAAGCGAACACGAATGCGCTTATTTTCTCAACGCACAAACACATACAAGAAAACTCATGTGTTTACTTGTTCATATTCGTTTGTTTGGTTAAAGTTAAAAAAAAACAACCACAAACATGAACAATTTTTTGTTCATTTGGTCTCTTTATAAACCTAGCTTTAACTCTTCCCTTCTCTTTCCTTTGGGAGATCACCAAGCCGTCGCTCGAATATATACAGTGACATCATGTGTTATATGTAGGGGTGTTCACGAGCCGAGTTGAACCGAGCGGGAGCAGACCTTTGCTCTTGCTTGGCTCGTTTTCAAACCGAACGAGCATTTTTCGAGCACGTACTTTTTTCAAGTGAGCTATGAGCGTCGAGTGATTTGGACAACCATAATTTAGGATGTTTCATTCGATGTTTTCGTTGTCGGGTGACAACTGAGGCCCGATTGTCCGATGATGACGCTAGGAAGGCGATAGGCATATTGTAGAGAACAATTGTCTCATTGTGCGCGTAAGATGATAACACGGGATGACTAATGAAAGAAAGAAGTCAACATTGTCGCTTCACAACTCGTTTACTATTAAATTTAGTGTTAGACTTTCTTCTTGGTTTGATTGGGCTAGTAAGTGTAAATATAATTGTATATTTGTATATATTAGACCTAACCCAATATAATGGTATGTATAAAACTATAAATATAATTTCAATATGCATGTTTTTTTTATTGAAAATTTTATATTTAAAATATAACTGTTTAGAACTTGCCAAGTTACATCAAAATAAAAGGTAGACGGGCAACAAGTTGCGCCGCCACTCATAATCAAGCGAATTTGTTCATTTACAACTGAGCTAAAAATCAAACAAGCATTTCAAGCGAACGAGACTTGAACAACCTAGTTATATGGCGTCAATCGGCTGTCGAATACAAATGTAACACATTAAGTTTTTTTAAATGTCACATAACACCGATACTCACAAGGGTGTTCAACGAATCGAATAACGAATTTTCGAATTATTCGAATCGAATTATTCGAATTTTTAATATTTTTACCTGAATTCGTATTCGATTCGTATTCGTTTAAAATTCAATTTATTCGATTCGTATTCGATTCGAATAAGAAACTCGAATTCGAATCGAATTCGAATAAATTCGATTTAGTTCAAATTCACCTTAAATAACAAATTGTTTTACTTTTAGTTTTAAAACTAATACAAACTCATTATTTTTAACATATAAAATACAAATCTACAAATTGATAAACAACAATATGTCAAATACGAGAATAGTAAAAATAGTAGAGAGTATAGTTTTATAGAGTTTTGTGATATATAAGGTAAATATATAAAACATGGTTATGCTAAAAGTTATAGACACTATGGGTTCTTAGAGTTTGACCAAAATTTAGAAGTTTTTTTTTCAATGTGTATACTTGTGTATATAATAATGTGTATATGTGTGTATATATTTAAAAAAATATACATGTACAATTTTTATTCGAATTTCGAATCGAATCGAATTTAAAATCATAAATTCGTATTCGATTCGTATTCGATTTACTGGACTCGAATTCGAATCGAATCGAATTCGAATTCTTAATAATCGAATCGAATTCTTGGTAATCGAATCGAACTAAATCGAATTTCGAATTTTTCGAATTCGAATCGAATTCTGAACACCCTACTCACAACCTATATATGAAGGAAGTGTTGTGATTAGAATATATATATTTTCGTTATTTAAAACATTGTTGCTAAGGTGAAAGCAACTATCACTAGATAATTTCGGAGTCTTGATCTATTTATTTATTTTATCGGGTATGACCTTAGCCAAACATTCATCCTACTCATTGGTCGAGCCGCATGTCACGCCGCCACTCAATCACAAGTCACAGCCCCCATGTGACACATGCCCCACCACCCCGTTTCTTACGATGGTTTTCCATGGACCATAAATATAAATAAATAAATACTATATAAGACAATCATAGATTCATAGGATAGGATACTCAAATCACAATTCAATACATTTTTAGGGACTGAACTATAACTATCAAGATCGCTAGTAGTAGTTGGGTGATTTGGATTACACTATAACACTAATTATTATGTTATTAACAGATAGTTAATTAGTAAAAAGCGGTTTAAGATTCTTTATGTAAAGCTAAAAATATAAAGTTGTTAAAATATAGATGTTTGTCCAAGAAGAACTATGGAGGAATCAAGGTCCTATTGTTATTATAGATTAAATATAGGGTGTCACTATATTGGTTTGAATGGAATTCGTGGTGTAAATTTGATGTAGTTTGCATTTGTTATGTATGTCTGGTGTTGGTCTTGTTTATTGCTAAGCGTTTGTTTTTTATATAATATATGTCAAATGATGTTTATTCACCGTTAAATAACACAATTCATTAAGAAGGTGAAGAGATATGTATCCACGCGTGCGTACGGCCCCACATCTACATACACGTCAACACAATATGATGACGTGGAGTTCTAGAAGGCGGCGCACGTTACCTCGTATGTGACAGGTGTCACCCGACAATGATAGAGACACACAGCCAATCAGAAGCGTTCATTCCCTGTTCCACAATCTCCTACAGGTACGAGGTACAGAAAAGGACAGAAAGGATAGTCACAAGACACGTGGACCAACCACAGAGCGACAACGCCAACAGCAGCGACGGTCGCGATCGTACAGGCTAGCTGTCATTCCTTCTCTAGCCAATCATAGGCCAACTCAGGGGCCTATAAATACCCACCTTCGTCACAGGAAAAAGGGTACTCAATCCGCAACAGAGAATTCGTCATACGGCTGTGAATAATAGATTATAGTTGAAACTCTGTAACAATCTTATATTTGAGTCTTGTATTGTCCCACTGTCATTAATAAGAATCATATCTTTACTTATGCTCTTATATATTTATCGATTGTTAGATTGGTGTTTCTTCGTAAGGTTTTAAATGTTTGTAAATCACTAAATTGAACAACTATGACATATAAATGTATAATCATGAAAAAGCAATGTTGTCACAATAAGGAATGGGGCCCTTTAGCAACATCCCTAAGGTTTGTGGGTGCAACGTTGTTAAAATGAGGACTGAGGCCCTTTAATTTAACTGCTCGGTTCTTACAACATTCATAAGGTTTGTGGGTGCGTATGGATCTAGTCACCATCCCAATGGATTTGAGCTCTAGTTTGTGAACATTGTGGGTGTCGTCTTGTTGCCAACTCATATCCATTTGTCCCGAATTTCGAACATCAGTTCGGATGAGAGTAAGTGCAGTAACGACTTAAATTAAAAAGAATACCCCAACTCCAACGGCTAGTTTGGGTTAAAAAAAAAAGTTAATAGCCATTTTCGTCTCTGTGGTTTGGTCCAGTTTGTCACTCCAGTACAAAAGTTTTTTTTTTTTGCAATTCCTTACCTGTGGTTTGGATTTTTTTTGCCAAATTCGTCCTTTTCACTAACCCAGTTAAAAAATCTCGTTAGTGTCAGGGGTAGGGTTGTCTTTTTACAAGTCAGGGACGAATTTGGCATTTCAAACTTGCTCTTCCCTCCCCAGAAATTTCCGGTAGGTTCTTGCCAGAATCCGACCACTGGATTTTATTCCGGCCAACCCAAAACCCGGTTATAAGAATGTTTTAATTCGTTTAAATGTTCCCAAAACGTTTCTCCTCGCCATAATCGGACCACCATCTGAGTCACAATAATCGGGCCAATACCTGACCCATCGTGCCATCCAAATTGAACCCGGTCACCACCATGGCCAACCAAACCACCACATCCTCCAACGTGAACCCGTCAGACCAGGCCCGATTTGAATTAACGCTGCAACCACCCAAGATCTGCTGCTGTAATCACCTGGACTGACCACCGTAGCCACCAAAAAACCCCCAAATCTTACACAATCAGACCACGACCACCAACCCTCACCATGATTAAAACAAAACCCAGCTTATCACCTCCAATCCACCCCACCCCGGCCGTATTATAGTAGTGCCGCCACCACCATGGTGGTCGGCCGTCGATAGAGAGAGAGAGAGAGAGCAAGGAGTGAGCACGAGATGAGGGAGGGAGATGGGAGGAATACTCGTGTTTAGAGAGAGAGTAGAGAGAGAAAGAGAAAGAGAAAGAGAAAGAGGCGGGTTGGTGTTTTTGGCTGCACAACAAAGGAAGTGAGGAAGAAGATATTATGCCTTTTATAGTTAGGATTTGGTGTAGGTGAAGTATACCGTGTGTTCGAACCCGTTTTAACGTAACAAGTCTCGGTTTATATTTAAGCTCGATAATTAATTATAAAAATTTAGGCAAATTCAGTCCCTCAAGGTTAACTGAATTTTAAATGCCAAATTCGTCCCTGACTGGTAAAAAGACAACCCTACCCCTGACACTAACGAGATTTTTTAACTGGGTTAGTGAAAAAGACGAATTTAGCAAAAAAATCCAAACCACAGGTAAGAGATTGCAAAAAAAAAAAACTTTTGTACTGGAGTGGCAAACTGGACCAAACCACAGGGACGAAAATGGCTATACTCTAAAAAAAAAAAAAAAACTTTCTATTATAAGTACTCCATTTACATACTATAAACTCACTTCAACCCATCTCTAAAAGTTCTCACAATCCACGCCGAGTCCGACAACAAAGAATTAAGAAACACCATAATCTCCCACACCAGTTTCTTTTATGCCTCCTACGTAATTTGATATATATTAAAATACTTTTAAAACTATGTGATGATGTGGATATGAGGTGAAGACCTACGATAGTTTGTACATTACAGGAAAAAAACCAAGTTTTTAAAGGAAATTTTAAAATTTTATATGAAGCTAGACTGCTAGAGTGATAGTTTATAGAGGTTTGAAAATCCATACACTTAGGATGCTCTTTATAGGTTGAATTGCATTTGGTTAGTTTTTGACGAGTGATGATTGAACCGGGGATATACATGGTTTGGTAGTTGAACAACTTTGAGTTATTTTTTATTTATTATTTTTTTTTTACAAACTATAAGATTTAAATTATAGACCTTTCGTATAGATGGGATAAGATAGTGTTTTGTCGGCTAATGTGAACTGAAATGGGTTATGTTAGGTTATATTTTTTTCTAAATTAAATATAGAGATGTTGCATGTGAATAGAAAAGAGAAGTGACCAAACAGGCTGCCTGCCAACCATGCCAAATGGTGCAACACCTTGCCGCTCGATACAAGCCAAACCAAACATTCCCATGTTGTGGTTGTTTTTTTTATTATTTTTTTAATATCATTTAAAACTAATATAAGTTTTCTTTTTTTCATAAATATCTCTTTGAAACGATAAAATTGTAAGACCGGGTGTACTGGTCTTGTGAAAGGGCATGGAAAGGGGCAAAAACGCCTCACAACGCGGAGGCACACCGCCCCTTTGGGCGTGGATGGCCTTGAATCGGTTTTGGTGTGGAAAATTCCACAACGTGGTTTAGCACAATCAATGACGAAACTTAAACGTAAAACTTGGTAGGGCTGAACTCAATACATATAATATTTTTTGAAAATTTTCGGTAAAACTTACACCGCGAAGCGAAAAGGCTGGGTGACCCAGGGCCCGGTCGGGCCCGTATGAAGATCCGCCTATGAGCACAATCATTGAGAGACTAATCATGTACTTTCATTTGGAGTGGAGGGCGTTTTGAAGCATTATCACTAAGTGTGGTCTAAGAAAACTACACACTTATTTTGAAGAAAAAATAAAATACCGACTGTTACTTTTTTAAGGGAGGCAAGTGACATTTCAGAATGGAAACTTATTAACGCTGCTGACTTTTTTTTTTTGTTGATATAAGTTATTATAAGACTATATAAATTTTCAATATAAAATTATACAGAAATGAATAGAAAATGTTTAGATCAACCAAAAAAGGCATCTACATGTCTATCCCTACATGCATGTAAGGCTACTCAGAGTGGTGGGGAAAGAGGGGGATGAAGCGTCATGTGGTACTTGTGGGATCCATGTGAGGGGGGGGGGGGGGGATTGTAAGGAGTGGAAGGGGGGAAGAGGGGGGGGGGGGGAAGGAAATAATATTATATTGTGTTAAAAAAAAAAAAAAACCCTGACCAATCAGATTATGCCAAGTGTCCCCACCAAGTGCCCCACGCCAGCCAAATGCCCCCCGCCCCTTGACTCCCACGCCACCGTCGGCGACGGTGTTACCCCCCTTCCCGCCCCACTCCGGGCAGTTTAACAAGTGATGATATCATAGCTAAGATTTGTAGTTGATTTTATGAACTATAATATTCTTTAAAATGGAAGTATATATTAGTTCAATAGTTTGTATTATTAAAAAATTAAAATCACATTGTTAAGAAATAATTAGTGCAGTTGAAACCGAGTAAATGTACGTTAATGGGCCCTCTTATTGGAGTTTCACCAATATAATTATTGCAAGAAAGATTAAAAGATATTAAAACCAATAATTAATATTAATAACTAATAATAACAAATAAAGGGGCTGCGTGAGTTTCCACCAATCACCATAGTAAGTTTTCAAATGGTATATGATGAGCAGGGGCGGATCTAGTGTATAACTAGTGCTGCTTAACTTCGCGCGCGTAATGGAAAATTAGTAAAAATTTTGTTTTTTTTACGAAATTTGAAAAACGTTGCTATAAAATGAAAAACGTTACTATTGAAATTCATTTATAGATCCGTCACTGATGATGACGACCATGTCACCAGTGTTACCTATGATCACAAACGTCAATGCCATTTTGTTAATTGAGTACACTCGGATGTTCGAACTTTGTTAGACGTTAATGTTAATAATAATAATAATAATAATAATAATAATAATAATAATAATAATAATTACTCAAAAAAAAAAACATGTGTGGGCCATTCTATCTTTCTCTCAACATCCTGTTTTTCATTCGAATTCGATCCACTTTCCCATGTGAAACAATTGCTCCAAACCCACTCTCATTTTTTTTAATCTTTTTTACAAATAATAACTTCACCGGAAAATCAACTTTCCGGCGTCTTTTCAACCTATGTCTACTCCACCGCCGGTCACTTCTCCGGCACCCACACCACCACCACCACCACCTGGTAACACCACCGCACCACCACCCACCACCACATCACCACCACCACCACTACCAACCACCCCACCACCAGACTCATCTCCACCACCCCCTATCCCCCCTACCTCCTCTCCACCACCACCACCGGACACTCCATCTCCGGCAACCTCACCGCCGGCGCCACCTCCTCCCACCGGTTCCTTTTCTCCTCCGGCGCCACCCACTTCAAGAAACAGCCCACCCTCTCCTTCCGGCCGGTCTCCGCCGTCTCCGGCGGCGCCAAGAGGTGGTTCCACCGTACCTCCGGCGACACCTTCCGATGAGTCTACCGGAATTTCAACTGGGGTTGTTGTTGGGATTGCAGTTGGTGGGGTTTTGATTCTTGTTGTGTTGAGTATATTGTTTCTTTGTTGTAGAAAGAAAAGAAAAAGAAATCAAGCTCAAGCTCCGGCTGGTTATTATGTTCCACCACCACCACCACCTAAAGGTTGCTACTTTTTCACTACCCATGTTCTTAATTTTATAAATTATTGTGCTTTATCTATGTTTTTGCTTGTTTATTCAATCTTTTTCACAACCCATGTTCATAATTTTGTAAATTTTTGTGCTTTATGTATGTTTTTGCTTGTTTATTCAATCTTTTTCACTACCCATGTTCTTAATTTTATAAATTTTTGTGCTTTATGTGTCTTTATGTTTATTTGTTCAATCTTTTTCACAACCCATGTTTTAAATTTTATAAATTTTTGTGTTTTATGTATCTTTATGTTTGTTTATTCAATCCTTTTCACAACCCATGTTTTAAATTTCATATTTTCTTGTGTTTCATGTATCTTTATGTTTACTTGTTGAGTCTTTTTTCACAATTTATGCTTTCAATTTTATAAAGGTTAGTACTTTTTCACTACCCATATTCTTAATTTTATAAATTTTTGTGCTTTATGTATCTGTATGTTGATTTGTTCAATCTTTTTCACAATATGTGTTTTCAATTTTATAGAATTTTGTTTTATGTATCTTTTTCACAGCCCATGTTTTTATTTTTATCAATTTTTGTTTTTGTGTATCTTTTTCACAACCCATGTTTTCAAATTTATAAAATTTTTGTTTTTATGTATATTTTTGTTTATTTGTTGAATCTTTTTCACAACCCATGTTCTTAATTTTATAAATTTTTGTGTTTCATGTATCTTTATGTTTATTTGTTGAGTCTTTTTTACAACCCATGTTCTTAATTCTATAATTTTTTGTGTTTCATGTATCTTTTTTTGTGTATTTATGTAATCTTTTTATCAAAATCTTGAATTTGAGTGTTTAAACTTTACAGTTGATCCTTATGGTGGTCCACCACAACAATGGCAGCAAAATGCACCACCACCCACTGACCATCATATAACAATGCCACCACCAAATCCTAATCCTCCACCACCAGTGGCTTCCCGGCCACCGCAGCCGTTTATCAGCAGCAGTGGAGGTTCAGGGGGTTCAGGTTCGAATTATTCAGGTGGTTCGAACTCACTTCCACCGCCTTCACCTGGGTTATCACTAGGATTTTCGAAGAGCACATTCAGTTATGAAGAGTTGGCAATGGCGACAGATGGATTTTCGGAAGCCAATCTTCTTGGACAAGGCGGGTTTGGATATGTGCATAGGGGAGTGCTGCCAAATGGGAAAGAAGTGGCGGTTAAGCAGTTGAAAACGGGTAGTGGGCAGGGCGAGCGTGAGTTTCAGGCGGAAGTTGAGATTATTAGCCGAGTTCATCATAAACATCTTGTTTCCTTGGTTGGATATTGTACGACTGGAGCTCAAAGATTGCTTGTTTATGAGTTTGTTCCGAATAACACATTGGAGTTCCATTTACATGGTAAGTTATCACTTTCAACATCATAAATTGCGATTTTTAAAGCGGTAAGCATTTTCGAGTGTTTAGATGAAGAAAAGGGTGAATAAAACAGTTTTTGTTCACTTTTGAATTTTATTATATAAATGATTAATGCGTTAACTATAACGATACATTAAGATAATAATCTAACTCTTTGAATTAAAACGTTTTCAGGAAAGAATCGCCCTGTAATGGAGTTCCCGACAAGATTGAAAATTGCACTTGGATCTGCAAAGGGACTAGCTTATCTCCATGAGGACTGTAAGTTCATTATATTTGTGAAATATTAAAGTAAAAGGTTATCAGTAAAAATGTAATATGATAATTCAGTAGTCTTTAACATTTTGTATTGTTTGCAGGTCATCCTAAGATTATTCATCGCGATATTAAAGCTGCTAATATTCTTCTTGATTTCAACTTTGAAGCAAAGGTAGCGTATAATCATTCTTATTTTAAAGGTTGCAATTTCAACCTATTTACGTACAAATGGGTTGATTTGGACTGCGTTTTTGTCTCAAATCACGGGCCAATGGGCCAAAATGGGAACGGCTGTAATGGGTTGAATGCGTCACACACATTCAAAGTCACCTGAAGTCTATTTTTATGACATACAATTTCACCCAAGAAAGGTGTTCGCAGTCGCAACCCAACCTGGCCCATAATAAAAAAAAAAAAATCCGTTTTGACCCGTTACCCAACAAGAACATGAGGCGTCTATTATCTTTAAACCCTGCATATACCGACCTAAAATTTCAGTAAAATCTGCAGGTTGCTGATTTTGGGCTCGCCAAGATTACTTCTGACGTTGCTACTCATGTCTCAACGCGAGTTATGGGAACTTTTGGGTAAAGTTTTGTTTTCGTCTCGACTTCATACACATTAGATTTTGTTTCTCAGAGACCTCATTTCATGTTTTTGAATAAATCCATTATGTTTTTTTAGCTATCTAGCTCCAGAGTATGCATCTTCAGGCAAACTTACAGACAAGTCAGACGTTTTCTCGTTTGGGGTCATGCTTTTGGAATTGATCACAGGCCGCAGGCCCGTTGATTCAGACCAAACTTATACGGATGATAGTTTAGTAGACTGGGTAAGTTCACTATTTTACGAATGTATTTTAGACGAAATTACAGTGGCGAAGCTTGACCCGAAGGTTCGGGGGGTCGGAAGTCACTAGTTTCGGGGGGTCGAAACCCTATATTTCCAAAATTTTTCTATACGAATACTATATAATCAGAACTTTTGCGCGAAAATTCGGGGGGGGGGGGGGGGGGGGTCGGTCGCCCACCCCCCCCCCCCCCCCCCCAATGCTGCGCCCCTGGAGGAAAAGGTTTCAAATTTTTTATATGACAATTAATGACTTTCGTGTAATTCTATAATTTAACATAAATATACAGGCAAGACCATTGCTTACCCGAGCTATGGACGATGGAAACTTTGACTCCATAGTCGACTCACGTCTACAAAAAGAATACAACCACAATGAAATGGCTCGTATGGTTTCTTGCGCTGCAGCCTGTGTCCGCCACTCAGCCCGCCGTCGGCCCAAGATGAGCCAGGTGGTTCGCGCCTTGGAAGGAGACGTCTCACTCTCCGACCTAAACGAGGGAATCCGCCCTGGTCATAGCTCGTCCTACGGGAGCTCAGACTACGACACAGCCCAGTACAATGCAGATATGGTTAAGTTCAGGAAAATGGCCTTAGGTACACAAGAATACGCGACCAGTGAATATAGCCGACCCACTAGTGAATACGGGTTGTATCCGTCTGGATCAAGTAGCGAAGCGCAAAATACCCACGAAATGGAAATGAACAAGTATAAACGAGACGGCCCGGGTTTCAACGACGGGTTCTGATCCTTGAACATGACTTGTGTATAAAGTTTGTTGCTAGTTTTATGATGTTCAAAGTATGATTTGCTGTGAGTTTGATTGTATTTAAATGTTACACTTTGTTTTATACAACAGAAATTCTTTTATTTGTTTGTTATATATAGCAATGTAGCTGTCATTTAAACGAATTTGTGGGTCCTGTTACAAGACTTTGAAGATTGATAGCAACCATTTACAAGACTAGTTGATGTCCGCTATAAATGAAATCTTGTTTTATTAAACCTCAACTGTCACAATAATACATATTAAAAGTTGGCAAAATGAAATTTATGAATCCCATCTTTTTTGCAGTTAGCTGATAATAATCTCATCTGAGTTTTTCCCTCTAGCAATCCCAACATTTTGCTCTCAATGGACCCCTCGTTAACTCACACTAACGCCGTTAGTTAACACTCATAATTATAGGCGAGAATTCGCCGGATTTGAAAGAGGAAACCGAGACGATGATATGGATATGTTCAATTGCAGAAATGAGCATGGTTCAATGGTTTAATCGTCAGTTCCGGTCATCCCCTCCGAGGAGAACATCAAACTACAACTGACGAACCATGCTTATTTATGTAATTGAGCGTACCAATATCATTGTCTCGATTCCTTTCAAATCCGGTGAATAATCGCCTAGAATTGTGAGTTTTAGCTAACGACGTTAGTCTGAGTTAACGGGGGTCCATTGAGAGCAAAATGTCTGAAAGGTGGGATTGCTAGAGGGAAAAAACTCAGGTGAGATTATTATCGTCCAACTGCAAAAAGGTGGAATTAATAAATTCCATCTTTCCTTAAAATTTTACAAGCTAACAACCAAGTTCACTACATTCTAATAAACATGTTGGTAGGTATCCTGGATAATTTGGACACCTATTAAACTTTATAAGAAAGGAACATTTATTTTTTGTAAATTTAGGTAACCACTTAGTCTCTTATTAAGCCTAAAAAATCATTTATATCAATTAAAATTTATAAAACAGATGAGTTTATTTTATTTTTTATAGTTATCTTTCAAACAAGTTAATATGTAACCTCGAGTTAATTTGATTTAGCAGTTCTTGGGCCCTATTAAACGGTTTCATTAACTTCAATGGGCTAACAAGTGGAATGGACAGAATCCAGATGGCATTTCAGCCCAATAGAGCAACCCAAACTCGTTGATATAGAACTTAGGAGTTAGGACTAGAGGTGAGCAAATCGGTTTTTTTTGTCGAACCGGTTTCGGTTCCAAACCGGTTTGGTTTTGGACCGGTTTTGTCGATTCGTAAGACCGTTTCAGAGACCGGTTTCGGTTCGGTTCTTAATCGGTTTTTTCGCGCACTTTTTAAAATCGTATAAATTACATAAAATTTAACTTTTAATAACTTTCGGGGGTTTTTTAAAGAAGGAAATTGAATATTAATACAAAAAAAAAGTGTTTTATTTGTATTTATGGCCAAAAAATGTATTTTTCTTAAACTGGTTTCGGTTTTTTACCGGTTTCGACCGGTTTTTAGCGATACCGGTTTCGGTTCGGTTCCGGTTTGTGTAGTGGTTTCGGTTTCTTTTGACCGGTTTTTTCGTCGTTTTTAGGCCGGTTTTCGGTTCGGTTCGGTTTGAGATTTTTTTAGTACTGGTTTCACGTGAAACCGGTTTTGACCGGTTTCGGTTCGGGTCTGTTTTACCGGTTTCGGTTCCCGAACCGTTTTTTTTGCTCACCTCTACTTAGGACTATAGGTCATACGAACGAAACATACCTCTTTCGAAATTGTTTAAAACTAGTAACTTTACCCCGCACATGGTGGTGGCGTTGAAACATAAAGTAACTCGAATTTATAATGTTGAATGATAACGTATGATATTAAAGTAAATCAGATTTATACGTTTTCTTTATAAAACCTTGATGTCTAAGAAAATGTATGATATTTGAATCGTCTTATTTATGAGCAAAATGTACATCAAAACGTAGACAAATTAAAACGTGCATAAAAATAAGCATGAAAACGTGTTCTATTTGACCCAGACATATTTCTGCAAACAAATTATGTCGAAACGTAAACCAACTTGAATTTATACCGACATGTACGTAAAAATAAGCGCGTAAGAAAATACTGTTTATTTAAGTTAAAGTAACTCAAATTTATATAGTACACCAACCGAAAACGTACTTAAAATAAACATAAAAACGTATTATAAACAAGTGCCGTAATCATTTTTTTGTAGCGGACAATTCAACATATTATTTATTTAGGTCTATAATTTAAATATTATATATAAAGTTTAATTTCATATTATTATCTATACTAAAGAAGAGTGTCGGCTGACACTCTTCTCTCCCACCCCCTCAACTTTAAGCTATTTGCAACTTCAGTCCTCCTATTTTATATTTCAGTTAATTGCAAGTTTAGTCCACATACTTTCCATTGCCACTCCCTCATGTTTCAGCTAATTGCAACTTTAGTCCCCCTACATTTATTTTGTTTTATTATCGGTTGCACCGGGTAATGTTTGTTTCACGGTTCAATCCGTCGCGCGTTAGTGCGACATGTAAAATTGCTAGTTATATATATATATATATATATATATATATATATATATATATATATATATCTTAAAAACCATGGTCGGTGCTGATCTATTTTGTCTTTTAGTAAATGATAACAGATTTATGTATTGTTTTGCAATTATTGTATCAATATTGAAGTTTGGTGTAGTGGTTGAGTATGCTCTCTCTACCATGTGGTTGTGGGTTCAAAACCCACTTTTCATTATCAAATCTTTCATTTACCTTTCCTTTTCTATTTTGGTTTTTTTTAAGTGATAATTGTTTTTTACCCTTTTTAGTTCAGTTTTGTTTTTCATCTAATTTTTTTTTCTTTTCAAATATAATACGTTTTCATGCTTATTTCTGCCTACGTTTTCTGTTGGTCTACAATTCGATGTAAACTGTGTTCGGAAACGAGTGGGATCAAATATAATACGTTTTCATTTGGCTGTATACAATCGTGTTATTATACATGTTGACACCGCTAAGTCTTGATGCAAAGGTAAGAGTGACGTAGTGGTTAGATGGAGTGATATAAATTTACTTTGAAAACGAGTATGGTCGATTTTAGTCTATACTTTATGTCGTCACGTATTGTTTTGAAACAAGTCAGATCAAATCAGTGGCGAAGCTTGACCCGAAGGTTCGGGGGGTCGGAAGTCACCGGGGGTTCGGAAGTCACTAGTTTCGGGGGGTCGAAAACCAATTTCGGGGGGTCGAAACCCTATATTTTCAAAATTTTCTATACGGATACTATATAATCAAAACTTCTGCGCGAAAATCCGGGGGGGTCGGCCGCCCCTCCCCGCCCCTATAAACCTGCGCCACCGGATCAAATAATACATGCAAATTCGCCGGTATAAATTTCGATTACTCTACGTTTTGACGTAAATTTAGTTTGAAAATAAGTCGGGTTAATTGTAGCATATACTTTATGATGTCGTGTGTGGTGCCGCCGCAACGCGCGGCTGACAAGAAAACTAGTTCTATTTGAAAACGAAAACTATAATCATTTAGAGTATGCGTAGTGGCAAACGTTATGGGCGTTTTAGCCACCCATAGCGCCGGGGAACACCGCCCCCGCCGGCGCTATGGGGGCGTTTTGAGCTTGAAGGTTATGGTGATAGCCGGCGTTTTGTGTAGGGAAGGAGAGAGAGACCGTTTTTTATTATTATTATTATTATTATTATTATTATTATTATTATTATTATTATTATTAGGGTTTGGGAATTGGGGGAAAAAGATTGAAGAAGAAGAAGAGGGTTATTATTATTATTATTATTATTATTATTATTATTAGGGTTTGGGAATTGGGGGAAAAAGATTGAAGAAGAAGAAGAGGGTTATTATTATTATTATTATTATTATTATTATTATTATTAGGGTTTGGGAATTGGGGGAAAAAGATTGAAGAAGAAGAAGAGGGTTGGAGGTAGGGATGAGGTTGAAGAAGAAGAGGGTTGAAGAAGGAGGCAAACACGTTTTTTTTTTTTTATTATTATTATTATTATTATTATTATTATTATTATTATTATTATTATTATTATTATTATAGTGTTAAACTTTATTGGACCACACGTTTATATACATACAATCCAAACAAGGATACAATGAGTTTACTATTATTATTATTATAATTTATGTTCAAAATGTAGAATATTATCAGTGTTCATGAAAATAATTACTATAAACGAATTTCAGTAATAACGTTTTTCATTTTTTTTCATTTTAATAGCAACGTTTTTCATTTTATTAATTTAATAAACTTTCAGTTTATATTTTTTTATTATTATTTTTATATTTAATGAAATATTATTAAGTATTAAATATTCTTATTTAAATAAAAAACAATAATTAACCAATCATTACCAATCATTTATAACCCCCACATAACCCCCCTTCCCACTACACCCTCTTTTTCCATAACCCCAACATAACCCCTTTTCTATTACTTTTTAATATTTTTAATCCTATAACCCCAACATAACTATCCACCACTACACATACCCTTAGTCAACTTTCTATAACTTCCTGTCAATTTTTAAATGCGGTCCTAGCCGACCCTTTTGTTCTAAATTCATGACGAAAGCAACATTTTCTTAATATCGACCTTTGCTACTTCTAAAACATTTTTTAATATTGACCTTAGCTACTTCTAAAAGATCATATTGACATTTGGAGAAAAATAGCATAAATAGCACATAGTCAACTTAATTAGTCTTTTTAACAAACAAATTAAATCCAGATTTAAGAATTAAGTCAAAGGTTATTGTTTGTTTATTAGCTTAAGAATCATCAAGAAATTGACACTCGGACTAATCCAAATTTAAAAATAAGGTCAAAGGTTATTGTTTGTTTATTAACCAAAGAATCACCAAGAAATTGACACTCTAGACATAGTACAATCTCATTAGGACTTTACTGATATGTTAATAAGTAAACAAAGTGAACAGTTGAACACACACTTGTGTGGCGGGTTTTGATTGGTGGATTAGCGATATGTTAAATCTAGGCTGTCCAATTTTGAACCGATGCGGGTGTGTTATGTTTTACCATGTGCTTTTTATAAAGAAGTCGTGACATTTTATCTGTCAAATAGAGGCAAAAAGAGGTCTAAGTTAATGATTCAATACTTAACCATTCAGACATCTTAATAATTCAACATTTTAATGATTCAACACATAATTGGTAGGAGAGTCCTCTTAATGGTCTAAGTTAATCATTAAGATGTCTGAATGGTTAAGTGTTGAATCATTAACTTAGACCTCTTAATGGTTAGTTTTCTTGTCCCACATAATTGGTAGGAGAGTCTCATTAATGTTCAGCCTAGTTTAATGCTTAATAGTTAAGTTTTTAATGGTTCAGCAACATTCCAAATTTTAATGGTTCAGCCTTAACCATTCCATTCAGAAGCTGAAACAAACGCACTGAATGGTTTAGAGCCTCATTAAGAGGCTTACCAAATAGCCCCTTAGTCTCCCCTTTCTCTCGTGTGTTTCTCAAAATCAAAGAATTCAATTTATATTGTCTAAAGTATTGCAAAACCATTCATATAAGCATATGTCACATCTTTCTCAATCCTGTTAAATTAGACATTTTATACAAATCAATTGTGTGATATCCTTTTTACTATTTCAGTTAAAAATAGTTTTGTCTTAAACATGAACTAGAGACATGTTAATGTAAAAACAAATAGTACATCAATAACTTCGCATAATGCACTTGTATTTTTTATTTTTAGTTTGTTACAATCCGCCTATCCCACTATTTCATCAAATGATTAATACATTACGTACAAGTGTTTTATGCAGGGCTCGCAATTCACAACATAATATTAGTTTCGAAAAGAATTTGTTCCTGAAACACTAATCCAAAAACAAATAGATTATATAACTATGATATGTTGATAACTTTTTTTTTTTTTTTCTGAACGACACGTGCCAACCATCGTGACACTAGGCGTCGTTGCCAAGGTCGACTACCCGACCGCCGCCAGCCCATTGCCACTCCCAGATGCGCAGAAACCTGACCTCCACCCGCCCAAAGACACAACAATGGATTAATCAGTAAAACCTCGCTTCACATCCAAGTCGAACTGACGCCACCCGTATTCAGTCTTCACCTGAGTGCCTCATAAAATAATGGGGAGAGTGATAATCAAACCTGAGACAACCAAAAACATGAAGCTCCTAACCACTCCACCACTACCTTTTTTTTTTTGGATTGGCTAAGGACATTACATCGGTACCTCATTTCGAATCCCATTTTTCCGCATCGTCCCTAAGGATATAAGCCCTTTCAACATTAAGGGGTGTATTTTTGCTGACCTTAGGATTCACAATACAATACATTGATAACTTGATATACATTGATAACTTGATATCAATAGTTTGAATCTAAAGATGCTATTAATCAAGTATTAAGTGTTGTTCTCAAGAATGAAAACCACATACACCTTTTAGTTTTGTCGGCCAAAGCCATTTTGATCCTGATGTTAGTTTGCGTGCAGCCCACGGTATTTCCATAACTAAAACCGTTTAAGATTTGCGCCCACAGTCACTATATAATAATAATATCTATTCTCATACAAACCCTCATTTTTTTTACACATCAACTCGTCTTTCATTAATCTTCAACAAAAAATGTCTGATCATTCAACCTCTGTCTTCTCCCAAATCACTCGTGCTCCTGAAGATCCTATCTTAGGGGTATCAATATCCTTCCCCTCTTTCTTTTCCCAACTTTTCTATTTCTTTTAATATTATTATTATTATTATTATTATTATTATTATTATTATTATTATTATTATTGTTATCTACCGATCAGTTGTTATGTTATTGATCAAGTTTAAATCTTTAACATAAAAATGATTTGGGTATTTATAAATTGATAATCTTGATGATTAATATTTGATCTTTACTGATTGTAAATCCACTCTAAGATGTTATGATTTACTGATCAACGGTTATATCAAGATTTGTTATTTTAGTGATCAAGTTTAAATCTTTAATATAAAAATGATCTGGGTATTTCTAAATTGATAATCTTGATGACTAATATTTGATTTTTACTGATTGTAAATCCACTCTAAGCTGTTATGATTTACTGATAAACGGTTATATCAAGATTTGTTATTTTAGTGATCAAGTTTAAATCTTTAATATAAAAATGATCTGGGTATTTCTAAATTGATAATCTTGATGACTAATATTTGATTTTTACTGATTGTAAATCCACGCTAAGCTGTTATGATTTACTGATCAACGGTTATATCAAGATTTGGGTATGTTTAAATTGATGATCTTGATTATTAATATATGATCTTTACTGATTATTAATCATTCTAACTTGTTATAATTTACTGATCAATTATTATATCAAGATTTGTTGTTTTGTTATGCATCCCCTGATCAAGCTGCAATTTTATTTATTTATTTATTTGGTGGGGGGGGGGGGGGGGGGGGGGGGGTAGATTTTAGGGTTCATAGAATTTAGATAATTATGGATGTATTGATTTGATGATAGTGGCATTTTTGTTTGTTTGGGGGGGGGGGGGGGGGTAGATTTTAGGGTTTATAGAATTTAGATAATTATGGATGTATTGATTTGATGATAGTGGCATTTGGTTTTTGTTTTTTATTGTGAAAAAATAATAATAATAAAAAAAAAAGATACTTAATTTTTTGTCTGTGTTATGATGAGACAAAAAACAGGTAACTGTTGCTTATAACAAAGATTCAGATCCATCAAAGTTGAACTTGGGTGTAGGTGCTTATAGAACTGAGGTAAGTGATTGTGAGATCATGTTCTTGATTGGTTTATTAATACTTCTTTAAATGTGCTTGATTAATGATTATGCAAATTTATTTGTTGTTGTTATTAATAGGAAGGGAAACCTCTGGTGCTTAATGTTGTAAGACAGGCAGAACAGAAGCTTGTTAATGACCCGTTAAGTGACTTATACTTATACCGTTATTTGATTCGAATCTGTCGTTCTTCAGTTTTGTGATTTTAGTGTTTTATGAAATTTAGGTCTCGGGTTAAGGAGTATCTTCCCATTGTTGGACTTGCTGATTTCAATAAGGGTAGTGCAAAGCTCATTTTTGGTGCTGATAGGTAACAAACTAACAATTGCTACATTTTCTTGCCTAAAGTTAGTGTAATGTTTTTAGAACCGGCCAGTCGGACTAGGAACCACCTACTCAGAAGTTCAGAACGAGCTGGGCTGCTTCAACTAGTTGAACTGGATCGGATGTTGTCTAGGTTTTAAAAGGCGCGACTCAAGCGCGCTTAAGCGCGAGGCGACCTGAGGCACAAATCCACGCGCCTTATGTCACTCAAGGCGTGCAGTGTACAAAAAGCGCAAAAAGCACAAGAAAAGCGATCTTTTTTTTTTTTGGAAAAAATCCTCTGAGGCGCGCGCTTTTCGTACACAGGGTGTTATTGTGCTTCAAAGTGTTATACATGTAACTAAAAAGGTTGTACATTCAAAAGTTGAAGTAGTTCCCTAGTTTGTTAATATGCATATATAGTTTTTAAATTTATATCAGACTGGTCCGACCAATCTGATGGACCAGTAAGGTGGTGCGGTCCGATGACTGGTCTGGTAATGAAAACATTTCCTAAAATAGTAAAATCTCCAAAAATACAAATTTATTGTGTAAATGTTAATTCTTTTTTTATAATAAATTATCTAACTAATTATTATTTTTTTGGGCAAAAAAAATGACAAAATAGCCCTGCAATTCAAGAGAACAGAGTCGCTACTGTTCAATGCTTATCTGGAACCGGGTCACTAAGGGTTGGTGGAGAGTTTCTTGCAAGGCATTATTATGAAGTAAGCAAACAAATTTATTTATTTTTCATTCATTCTAATAATATTTGCAAAGTGATGATGATAAATTGATAATTATGCTTATTATCTTTGTTTTCATCAGAAAACGGTATACATTCCATCGCCAACATGGGGAAACCATCCAAAAATCTTTACTCTAGCAGGATTATCCGTGAAAACATACCGTTACTATGATCCTGCAACACGTGGACTTGACTTCCTAGGTACAATGGATATTCCTTGTTTTTGTAATTCTAACTTTGTATATCGTTAGGCTTTTCAAGCTATTAACTTGATGCTCTATTTAAATATACAATTAGGCCTTCTGGAAGATTTGGATAATGCTCCAACCGGAGCAATAGTCCTCCTTCACGCATGTGCTCACAATCCAACTGGCGTTGATCCAACTCTTGATCAGTGGGAACAGATCAGAAAGTTGATGAGATCGAAAGGGTTGTTACCGTTTTTTGATAGTGCATATCAGGTTGATATAAGTTTTACACTTTTTAATCATAATTTTGAATATTTTTGTGTGTTCATGTGTAAGTTATAAAGCAATGAATATATGTTCTTATTCTTTTTTTAGGGTTTTGCTAGTGGAAGCCTTGATGCGGATGCACAATCCGTTCGAATGTTTGTTGCTGATGGTGGTGAATGCTTTGCAGCTCAAAGTTATGCTAAAAATATGGGACTTTATGCTGAACGTGTTGGAGCCCTTAGCATTGTGAGTGTCAATTAATATCCTATCTTTTACAATAAATCTTTTTCATGTTAGAAGCTATTGACGTCTGGCGTAAAGTTCTAAAGAAATCGATAATCTATGCAAGGGCAGATCTTAGTGGAGCTAAGACCCGGCCTCGGCCCGCCCAGTTTTTTCGTTTCGTAGTGTAAATTTTACCGAAAATTTGTATATGTTATTGAGTCCGGTCTGCCCAGATTGAGCCCGGCCCTACCAGGTGTTTGGTTCAAGATCCGCCACTGAATCTATGGAGGCGTTTGAATTTGCGTTTTGAAAATGATTATGTGATATGGAATAATCATATGTCACAAAACGGATGGGAGGAAATAGTGTTTTGGGTATTTGGACAGTGCTAAATATATAAGGACTTTGATTTAAATTAACTGTGGGAACGTTTGGGATTGTTTTTCGATTTTTTAAAACCAGAAACACTTTTGATTGTTTGGATGAAGACAAGTTTTTTAACTGTTCATGGTTTAACAGGTATGCAAAACAGCGGATGTTGCTAGCAGGGTAGAGAGCCAGCTTAAATTGGTTATTAGGCCGATGTATTCCAATCCACCTCTTCATGGTGCATCTATTGTTGCAACTATACTTAAAGACAGGTACCCTAATCTCCTAAAATTTTATAAAAAAATCAGCTTTTTGGATTATTAATTTCCAAATTTTATAAAACTTTTTTTTTATAGTAATTTGTACAACGAGTGGACGGTTGAGCTTAAAGCAATGGCTGATCGGATTATCAGCATGCGCCAGCAATTATTGGAGGCCCTACAAGCAAGAGGTAAGAGGAGATTTTTCTTAAAAAATTAGAATTAATAAAATCGTACTTTAATGTATCATTAGCTAAAAATTCGGCCGGTTTTCACATGTCACAGGAACACCTGGCGACTGGACTCACATCATAAAGCAAATTGGAATGTTTACGTTCACTGGGCTGAACGCTGAACAAGTTGCTTTCATGACCAGAGAATTTCACATCTACATGACTTCTGATGGGTAAAAATATTATCTTTCTAAAATTTCAAAATTTCGTACACATGCTTTTAAATTTTTCGATATAAATAATAATGTCACGTTAATCCATTCCGTAATAAATAAAAATAAATTAGTTTTCACTGAATAACCAAACAAAAAAACAACATTGCTACGTTGAATCGTTTCATGTATAATGTCTTGAAGCTATTTATCATGGAATTGGTAAATACGTTCATTTTGGCGTATTGAATACCTAAATACAATAATCATGATTCTTTTTTGCTTAAATTATGCAGGAGAATCAGCATGGCTGGTCTGAGTTCAAGGACTGTCCCGCATCTTGCAGATGCTATGCATGCCGCTGTTACCCGTGCTGCATAAAAAAAAGCATGTTTTTTTGTAAGTCTAAATAAAGTTGTTTTCGGATTACTTTAGCTGCGGCATGATTATCGCCTAATCTGGAAACTTTATTCACATTATAAATTGAGCCCGCTTGATTTTGCTTAGTTTCTCTACAGTTTTTCAATATTATTGATAGAAATAAAGATCCATTATAATTACTTATGAATGCATAGTTTTGAGTTAGGTTAACCCAATCCCGCCCAACAAACGATTTTCTGGTATAGTATTTATATCGATGAAAAGGTGTACAATGATCCATCGGAAAGAATAGGATTATATTCGCATTCAGTTAGCGATTGTCTCCATTAATGGCGAGTTGTTGGGCTTCTTAACTTGTAAGCCTCTAATTTCTCCATATATGAGTTCTTTGTTCTTGCCAAAATCTTAGCCGATTTGCTATGATACTTTTCGGCTTCTTTATCATCTGATACAGGACTTGGTTCTTGATCAACACTCCATCCCATAACATCTGATAATGTCAACGACGATGTCAACGACGAAGGTGATCCTGTAGGTGTTTGACCAGGAGTTAGACGATGTGAGTCGTCCAACGCGCGTCTTGATGACATTGTCCTCCTTTTGGCTAGCAATGACGGATCTTGCGTCACACTATCCGCATAGAGTACATCCTCGATTCTGGTCATCACCGTGTTAGCTAAACTCTCCAACACGCGCGAATAGCTTTCCAATATAGCATGACCAACGTCCTACATACGTCAAAGTATATAAACATCATCTTGAACAAAGCATGAAATTTTGTTCCTCGTTCGTACCTTATTAGACTCGATCTTACTGATTTCCAGCGACGATTGAGGAAGCCCGGGGAATTGTTGTTTTAAGAGGAGTAAAATGGTTTCCGCTCTATCTTCAAAAAGCCCTCTTTTCTCCATGCTTATGGCAATGGTTGAACTCCAGGAAGATTTTGAGTCTTTTTGATTCATTTTTCTTTTCCATATGACTATGGAAGCTTCTATCTTGTTCTTGAGATCAAGAACACCTATCTCTGTTGATAGATCCAGGTTTGATAGAAACTGTCCTGGATCGAACGAGTCAACTGTAATACTTTTGTAGATCGAATCTCCAAGGCTTTCTCTTCCATTCTGTCAAGTTTAAAAATCAAATCATTTTACTATGAAAATTTCGAGTCTTTTTATTTATAAACGTTCGATTCATGTTAACGAGTCAGTTATAAAAATGACCCATCTGAGAGCCCGTGTAGTCAATTTCGGTGGTATACCACTGGTATTTCGGATTTCGGAGGTTCCATAAAATTTCGTTTCAAATTTCGTTTTAAATTTCGCTACCGAAATAACCGGCGAAATTGACCGAAAATATACCGAAATTTTGGAAATTTGACTTCCAAATTTCAGTGGAAATGTGGTATTACAGGTTATGTTTTTTGGGCCAAACTAAAAAAAACTAAATCTTTAACTTATTTTAATATGTAAGTATAACATTTTAATATATTCACATGCTTTTATAGATAAAATTGTCATTATATCACTTCATTTATTTATAAAATGTAGATGTATGATGTCGTAGTTATGGGATTGACACGCTTTTGCTCCAAAAATTAGCTATTAGTGCCCTATTTTGTTAATAGCTTTATAAATAAAATTACCGAAATACCACCGAAATTTCAAAAATTTCGTATCTCGGTCCTTGATCGAAACACCGAAAATTTTGTCCTTAACTACATCTCTCAGTAATAATGTTTTTGAACATTACCTTAGGGAGATTATCAATATAATTATCAGGGATCTCCATTTCTGCAAGTGTTTCTGCATTTATGGCCATTGAAGCTTTCAAAACTTGATTAACACAATCTTTTTGATACTGCATCCATTTTCTTGATTCTTCCGAGAGTCCTTCCGGTGGAACTTTGACCGTCGGTAGCCACCATTTATCGCTTCTTTGAACTCCCTTTTCGGATTCATCTGCGTCTTTAGACACATACCAGAATTGGTTCTGGTTTTTGAAATTGTCTAGACAACCCTGGATCATACATTCTTTTAATAATCTTCAAGAAAATCGTTAAAAATGACATGCGAGAGATGAGAATCGAATCATTACAATGAGCATTGCGTCTAGCTTTTTTAGAGCCGGGATGTTCATCCTCAGATCGCCTCTTTGTTTAACCTGCAAAAATGTGATTATTTGATATTGAATAACCTGCATTAGATAAACCAGTTTTATTCAAACAATGCTTTTATTTACGCTTACGGCTTACCTCCGATCCATCTTTGGATGATTGTTGAGAGGAGACGATGTAATCCGTCACAGAGAGAAGCCAACCGACTTCTCTTCTCCATCTTGTTTTCCTATCTTCCGCCATTGGAGCGAGCTTGCGTTGCTCACCAAACACAGAAGCTGGAAAAAAGTCGAAAAAGCGTTACATTCAACTTTTAAAACTATTTTGGATAAACAACTTCCAAACAACTTATGTTAAGAATTAGCCAAGCTAATAAACGGTTTTAAAACGATTACCAGCAAGATTTGTAATGGCATTTGATAACGCCAAAGCAGATGAAACGCCTTTCCCACCACCGGACATATCTTCTCGTAGAATAAGCTTAGCAAACCTGTCTTTCATTTGCTCCAACTCTGCACAAACAACAAAAGCCGTGATTTGTTTGAACATATTTGAATCGAAACATGACAACCATAGAGAACGTACCATGGCGCTTTGCTTTTATGAGCGAAACATGATCATTATCGCTTGTGGTAGTTTCTTGTTCGTCCATCGTTGTCATGTTTCTTTCCTCTTTGAAATGTTGTTGATTGTCTTATGGTCTATGGTGATATGAACAAAGGTTAAAAGAATTCAATGGGTGATTAATGATGGATTTGGTTGATTGGTTTTTGTGTGTGTTGTTTGTTGTTGTGTTTATTTCTATTGTATGTGGGGTTCATGTTTTTTCCTTAATAATGGATGGGATTTGAAATTATAAGGGTTAAATAGGGCGGTTTTTGAACTTTGAGGACTTAAAGTGACATGAGGACACTTTCTTATTTATGATTTTATACAAGTTTTAGTATCTTTTTAATTAAAAATGGTTAGAAAGACGTAAGCCTAACAAGTAACAACATTAAGCTTAATAATTGTGAATAAATATTGTGAAAATATGCTCAAGTAGTTAAGTTATCAGAATTTCTTATGTAAATTCGACTACGGATTTAACTGCTAAAATACACTCATTTTTACCTCTTGTGAGGCTCAAACTTCAGTCTTTACTAGGAAACATCAACATCCATAACACGACACCACACAGGGTGGGGCTTCAAATACGGGAGTACACGATGCAAGAACAAAAAATGATCATTGCTCTTGAACGGTGTCACTTGTCAAACATTTTTTTTTAATTAAATGCTTACATGTCTATCGAAAGAAAAAAAAAACAGCATATGATAATTTATAATTTGTCAGCCATTAGTTGCGCATGTTCGAATCTGAGCTGACTCTGTTTTCATCCGGCTGTTACTCCAGCGAGGAAACTCGAGTGGAGGCAGTACGGTTTTCGGGCGAACGCCTTAGTCCCCACCGTACCAGCGTGGAACTGGTTCAGACAACATAGTCTGGACGTGTGGGTGATTAGGGCCTGCCAAGAGACGGGTGTGATGATCTATGCCACACAGTTAAGAAACTCACATTTAAAACAAAAACAAAAAAAAAGTCATCACTGAAACAAACTTAAAAGAAATATATACAAAAAAAAAAAAAGTAATGTCATAGAAACCGGAACCTACTGTCTACTGAGCTACCAGTTTGGTTTTACCATCTAAACCGTTGGTCAACAAATATGAGATTTTGGTCAAGCCATGGTTGAACCATCAAGTAATGGGTTGAACCCATTTCTTTTTCTTTATAACATGCAAACTTTGCTTTAGATAAAGAGTGGGCAAAGTGATGAAAGATGTTTCCCAAAGTTGTTACTTGTTACTATCAGTTTAGAAAAGTTCATTCATTGATTTTGTTAAACTTGTAACTATATGGTATAAATATATTTTCATTTGATCATTATTAAGTTTGTATGTGTTTTTTGATTTATATATATAAATAAAAAAAAGCATATATATTTTTATACTTGTTTATGATTAATTTAATTATAGTATTATATATATAGGGGACGGTTATTCTACAAAGTAAAAGAAACGTGCGAAGGATGCGAAGGATTTTTGTACATGATAATTACGTAATGATAATTACATAATGTTTTTGTATGTTCATGAAAGCATTACGTAATTATCATTACGTAATTATCATGCACTTTGTACATGATAATTACGTAATGTTTTTGTATGTTCATGAAAACATTACGTAATTATCATTACGTAATTATCATGTACAAAGTGATCCTTCGCATCCTTCGCACATTTGTATTACTTTGTATTTGAACATGCCCCTATATATATACACACACATATTAAATTTATTGTAATTTTATTTAGTCTGATGAATCTACTCTACATATCGAACAAGTTTAATTAACGACCCGGTACTAAATGGTGGAAGCGATGTTCTCGTTTCCTTTTCACCTTCTCTATATCTCATCATATATTTTTTTTCGTTGTGTCCACACCAAATTAGGAGAGGTATCTCACTTCCCATTCCACCTTCTCCATCCTAATTCCTCAAATTGAGGAATGGTGTTTTCACCGGTATTTGAGGCGTCACATCATCTTCCACACTTCGCTTCTTGCATTCATGCCACTTTAACCCCTTCACCTTAATAAAACATTAATCACTCAAATACCGATGAAGCCTAGCTCAATTAGTGAAAATTGGGGGAGTTAGAGTGTAGGTCATGTGGAGGTTGAGGGTTCGATTCTTGTCAGAGCCATATTTACCATATGTGGGGGTTCCACCTGGGAAGATCCCCAATCCAGGTGGAATGAGTAATCAGTACATACTGGTTCAGTGTGTTAGCCGGAGCTCCACCGATTGCACCACTTGTCGTTAAAAAAAATCACTCAAATCTTTTAAAGAAAAATGTGGATTATGCTTATGCTTTTGGGACCAAAAAAAAAAAACAAAAATAACATTTCAGTGGGACGAAGAGGGGTATAATGACGACCAATGAGTTTTCCATTGAATTATTGTCACTTTTGACTTTTTCTTTCCTTAAAAGTAGCCTTTGAATTAGGGGTGTACAAAGGTTCATAACCAGGCTGAATTGATTCGAACCGAAACCGTTTAGTGATAAATATAAGAATCGGAACCGAACCATATGAAAACCTATCACGGTTCTCGTGAAAATGGTTTATGCCGGAAACGGTTGTCAATTCAATACTAAAACTAATAATTAAATCAAAGGCAACTTTAGTAAACTAAGGGAGTTTGTGCTACTCATATTATGGACCTATGATATATGTTTAGAAATTTGAAGTGCATAATACCAGCCACGTATATGCAATGATTGTAATTTTGACACTACGAATGACATTTGTCATTCATTCCTAATGTCACATGTTATACTACATCATTGACCGATAAACATTATAGGCCAACACGTGCACTTTATAAATGAATTTGTAAGCATTGATTCTCAGTTTAAGCTATTTTCGTTCCCTTTATTGTACTCTATATGTTTTTATAGAAATTACATCATTCAAATAGAACCCCTATCACAACAAGTTTAGTAGATATTATATAGTTAACATGACTCGAAAATTATTCTTTATAAAGATTAAACTTGGGAATTGAAATGTGGATAGTCGGTATACAAACTACTTGGAAAAGCCCACTAAATTTTTTTTGTAAGAAAAATTTCATTAAAAAACGCCAACGAGCGCCCCTAAAGCAGGGACCCACGGGCAACAAAAAACGATTACATCGAGTCTAGCGGATTATTACACCATAACTTCCAATCTACTTCTTTTAATCTTGTTCGATGCCGAAACCAAAAAAACGAAATTTTCTTAATATTTTCTAAGAGCTCCACCGGTCTTCTGCTAGTGTTGTTGAACATACGAGCGTTCCGTTCCAGCCATATAGACCACATAGCCGTGAAAACAAACCCTTTTAGAATACGAGTCTTCTGTTTCGCCAACCTTTGAGCCTCGACGTACCTCAACACATCAAGAACATCAAACGCGAAGAACGGACTTAAATTGCACCAGCTTGCAAATCTGTTCCAAACCTCCATAGCATACTGGCAACCGGTGAACACATGAAGCGCAGACTCAACATCCGAATGGCAAAAAATACATTCCGAACACTGCAGGTGCATACCCCTTTTTGACAGCTGAACGCGAGTGGGAAGGCGGTCCAAAACAGCTCTCCAAACCATTATCTTACACTTTAAAGGAGTCCAATTTTTCCAATCGACACTGTGACCAGAATAGCGTGGGGATTCATCACACAGAACCTGTTTTGCAGACTTGACTGAGAAAACGCCATCTTTATCCGCTGTCCATTTCCATATATCCATACCTTCTCTGAAAGTGAACTCGAAAATATCTTCCAAAAGCGAAAACAATTCTGAAATGGCTTCATTCGAAGACGGTTCTTGTCTCCAACCCCAGCGAATCACTTTAACGCCGTTATCTATCTTCACCCTTTCAAATACTGAAACCCACTTATTAGATTCCAGACTAAAAAGGTTAGGATAAACCAACCGAAGAGGAGTATCTCTGAGCCAAACATCGCACCAAAAGGAAACCGATTTACCATTCCCGACCGAGCTAGAGAAGTAACTCTGCAGGGAATTTCCATTGGACAGTCTTTTCTCGCCAATCTTTACTATCGATTTCCAAGCCCCACTTGCGGAAGATAAGCACGGCAGGTGTAACCATGCCCTTGAGTTTCCGTGACAGCCCCGAATAATCCGTTTCCACAAGTTATTGCCGTCATTTTTGAAACGCCAAGTCCACTTCAGCAGAAGCGCTTCGTTAACCACCTGGAGTTTCGCAACCCCTAGACCCCCATCTTTTTTAGAAGAAGTAATAATATCCCACGATATCCAAGGAATTTTTCTATCCGGGCTAGCTCCCGACCAGAGAAAACGTCTCATAATGGCTTCTATATTGTCGATCACAGCTTTGGGAGCTTTGTACAAAGAAAAATAATAAAGGGGCAAACTCTCGAGAACCGACTTAATTAAAATGAGGCGACCGGCTATGGATAAGCATCTAGCTTTCCAAGAAGAGAGCCTGTTTTTGATGACCTCAATAACCGGGTTCCAGTTTCTAACCCGGTTCATGTTGGCGCCAACTTGAATGCCAAGGTAGACGAAAGGAAAGGCACCTCTACGACAACCCAAAACTTCCATCATGTTATCCACCTCTTGATCACAGGTACCCACCCCAAAAAGATTTGATTTGGCTATATTGATGCGGAGACCCGAGACAATGTGAAAAATGCGAAGAATTCTCGCCGTGCCTTGAAGGTTTTCTCTAGACCATTCACCCAAAATGAGAGCATCGTCGGCGTAAAAAAGGTGGGTCACATCCTCCTCTCCTTCCGCAAAACGAATACCTTTAAAGTCTTCATTCTCTCTGGCCTTTTTTATAATACGAGATAGAGCTTCCATAACCCACTAAATTAATAGGGTTTTAAATATAATATTTAAAGTTTTAACTTAATCCGGTTCAAGCGGTTTTTTAAACAGAACCGCGGTTCTGAACGGAACCGAACCGGGAACCGTTTTCACCAAAATTTAATAACCGGAACCGAACCCTAAATACAAGAATACGGTTCGGATCTGACGGTTCTGCATCGGTTCCTCGATTCTAGCAGTTCCGGACCGTGAATTGCTCAGCCCTACTTTAAATCATATAATCAAGCCTTTTGGTGATAGAAATGGGCGTTCAATCAACACATAAGTTATGTTTAGTGAGGCATAACCATTTACTTCTTAAAAAGTACATTTAAAGAGCAACTCATCAACTACGACTAACTCGCATTTTTAACCAGTTTAACATGGCATTCGATACATTTCTGCCCGACTACCCAGGGGAACCCCCACACTATGGACAGGCCCCCGCGACCCCCAGCTTACCTGGAGCAGCTGGGTAGCCAAGGACCGTCCATGTAGTATCCGAAATTGAGGAAAACCCAACCCCCACTCGCCCGAAGACACGACAGTGAAGAATTGGTAAAACCCGGTCCACCAACAGCATTTTGCTGCCGGTAGAACTCGAACTCCCGACCTCCGGTATGGAAAGCAAGGAGGGTGATAATAACAATTTGTTAAAAAGGTTTGGAAAAGCTAAATGCGTGTGGGGTCAGTAACGAATCAAGGCATAGATATGGACGGTATAAATTATAATAGCGTCGGTGATTTAGGGCCGTTACCATAAACGGTAGAGTATCAATAAACAAATTCTATATTTTAATGGGCCGAGTAGGGCCCATAATACTATTTTCATTTAATTTAACCCAACGACCTTACGACTTATGACTCATGCCAAAAATTTTAAATATAACCCGTACATTTTTAAGTAGTGTATTCGGTATATGAAGCTTATTAAAAAAATAAAAAAAAATTAGAATTCACTTAAAAAAGTTCAACTATCATTAATAAATTTAAAAAATTGTTAATTTTCTATTGTATTTGTACATGGTGACAAATTTTTAGTTTGTTTTAGTTGTTTGTTTAATATTGTTTTCATTAATGCATAGATGATATTCTGATAATACTTGGCCCATTTAGTAATATATCTATACAAATTCATCATACACTGACTATGATAGCCTTTGACTAACAATTAAATTTATGAATTCTCAGCTAGAAAAGGGTACAAAGTTGTTGAGTGTATTTTTGTTCTAAACTTAATTTATTATATAAGGTGAAATGCTAAACTTAATTTAAGGTAAAGTTCCAAAATACATAAAAAGACAAGAACTTGTATTATACAAGCCGAAACATGTCATCACACTCTCATCCACCCCCCCCCCCCCCCCCCACACACACACACACCCCACACCCACACACACCCACATCACCCAGTCCATTTGCCGACTATATGCACCATTGACAACCGCCCATGACAACCACAAAACCTTTTGTTATTCGACCTTCCCTTTTTAAAACATTGACAACAATTAGGAAGACCAATAGGAGGACAGGGGTTCAATCCCCATGGTGTGCAAGTTTAACAGTTCAAAAAAATAGGAAGACCAATTATTATCAATTTGCTGGCGATAAACTCCTGTCTAACTATCTCGCTGTCCTTTTTTTCATATATTTTTATCATAATCTATCATGAAAAGAACATGATTATTTCTATTTAACATGTCAAGAATAGTAGTTGTAAACAACAACATAATCACATTTTAACTCTACAATATTGTCCACTACAAGAATTAGACTTGAGAGGGGCCATATTTTACACACCTGGGTGTTTGGTAACAACAATAGTTACACTTTTGGAAACAAGGTTCAAATTCAAAATTTACTTACTCAATACATCATAAATTAAAGTAGAATTTGAAATTGATGTCTAACAGACAAGAGGCAAACAAAAGATTGGTAGGGTTTTAATTACATTTAAAGCTCCACCCAAAAAGATACTAAATTCAGCCCAACAAGACTCTTGTGATTCTATTAACTTTTATAAACTTTTAACTCAATACTTTTTTTTTTTTTTTTTACTGGTATTATTCATTTATTTATTACTCATAATCGCGAAAAATTACATCAAGATAGCGGGCAGGCGGGCAACAAGCTGCGCCGCCACCCCTTTCTGGACGGCAAACCCTAGCCTACTAAAAACAAACCCCTGCCCTTTCGGAGTCGAGATACTGCTATGAATGACCTGTTGGACTCTGGACAGGAAACAAATGGCTTCCGGCGCCAAAGAGCCGAAGGTATCAAAAGCTAGGGGTATGAAAACGTGCTAGTTCTCTTCACAAGCTTTAGCATGCTTCTCAACTTTCTTCGCCTCTGCTTTCCGCACCGCTTGCCCAACTACAAAACCATTATCCCTCAAACCAACTAGGGGAGATACACCTGTTAGGTCGACACAAGCGTGTTTCCCCCCGACCCACCCAAAGATAAGCAGGTCTGCTGGACGTAGGGTGGATCTCCCTTCTGCGGGGTCCGAGAGGAAATTCACTGGAGCCTCCTTCTTAGCTGAGATCCCAGCCCTTCTTAAGATGTCCCAAAGAACATCCCGGACCCAGTCATGCCTATATTTGAAACCAGGCAGCTCCTTACAGTGGACCGCGTGTTCCCCGTATTTGTCCAAGCATGCCTTACGGCAAATCGGACATACTTCATCTTCATGATAAATGGGGATCACCAAGCGGTATTTAAGAATTGCCCTGTATTCAACCCTAGACATGGTTTGGCCCAAACCTTCAATTGGGATAACATTCAGGAAATCTTGGGCATGGGGGCTTTGCAGGCATTCAATAACTGCCTTTTGGCGGGGGGACAGATCAAAAGCTTCACCCAGGCTCTGTGCAATTTTGCCAAAAAGGGCATTCGCCAAAGTTTTCTGAGGCTTTGGGGGGGCGGTGTCCTTGTTGGAAAAAACCGCCAAGATCAAAACCTGGGAGATAGTCATTTATCCTTTCGAGAGCCTGTACGTAGTCCAAGTCCACGTTGGCAACCCCGCTATTCCTTAAGATGTGGTCTTGGAGATTCCAAGACTGAGCTCGCGATGCCACAAAAGCATACACCCCAACATCCTTTGCCGAGAGGAGCCCTAATCCACCCAAACGCAATACTTATATAATAATTTGTATTTCTTCTTAGATTGAATAATTCATTTTAGATTTTAACACCCAATATACTCCTTTTAGCAAAGTATTAGTTTTGTACGTATGTGCTCTTATACCTCACAATTTATATACCAATCTTGATACATATAAAAACCCATACTCTTTAATACAATTTTGGTATATTAAGTTCCTTTAAAAAACAAATAATAAAAACTCATACTCTTAAATCTTAATTACCATCAAGGACGGAGCTTTGTTAGGGCCTGGCAATGCTTCACCCCCTTCGTTTTTTTTGTGCTCAGTGATGTATGTTTGCGGATTTTCGTCCGAAAACTTTATACTTAGGATACTTAGGGTCCTGTGACTTTCACCCCCCCCCCCCCCCCAAAAAAAAAAAAAAAAAAAGCTCCACCACTATTATAATTACCGTACCATATTGCAAACATGAAATGGTTTTCCTACAGGCGGGTGGGTTACTTAGTTTTCCCCGGAATTAGTGTTTGACAACTCAAGTACTCTCGGCGTACTTGAATTTATCGAAAGGGTACCCTAAGAGTGATCGAGTTTGATTTGTTGACCGTAAAAAAAAAAAAAAAAAAAAAAAAAAAAAAAAAAAAAAAAAAAAAAAAAACTTGTTGTGAAATACCAAAAGTCACAATCTTGTAATCATTTTAGCACATGAAAACATGATTAGGTAAATAATCACCTCTCTTTTCAAGAAAGTATAATTCTTGGGATACTCATGATAAAACATTACAATATCACAGATTTCCTTAAACTCCAATTATTGCTCACCTTACGTAATGTTTTTTTAACCGTTCATACTCACCATACAACCATACTCTACCTTCTTTTCTTCAATTCGCCATTAATTTCTCATCAAACAAGTTGCTTCCTTTGCAAACTTACCATCACCATAACTCATCAAGCTTTAGTCTTTAACTCTTTATTCCACTAAAGTTTTGATTTTGTTACACTCTATCACACTTTCTTGATCCATTTAGTGCTCATTAATCTTGAACCAAAAATCTTGATTTTTTTTACATTTTTTTTTTTATTTTTTTTATATTTTTTGGTTTTAGTAGGGGCAATCAGATGTTTTTAGAGGTGGGTTCCCTACAAAAGTCTAGATTCACATACCCTTTTGCTTTTAAAGTGTGGATCTACTCTGCTTTCTTTTAATTTTCTTATTAATAAATTTTCAAGAAACATAATCTTTATGTTCATTAATGGTGGTTTTTTGTAGTTTGTACCTAAAGTTTATTTTTTTTCATATGGGTATTTGTTTTTAGTTATGTTTGTAGTCATTTGAGTAAAGAATTTTGGTTTGGTCAATGGTGATTAATGCTTGTTGTAGGAAAATAAAGACTTAAAGAAGGTACTCATTCTTCTTGGATTATTTGCTTATTTGGTTATTTGGTTATTTAAATTTATTTGTTTTTAGTTTTCTTTTTGGATTTTTGTTTAGATCTATCATTGTATGTATAGATTACATTCTTGTTTTTTTTTTTAATGATGGTGATTGATGAATGTTTAATTTTGCTTTTGTTTTGTTTGGTATGAAGCCGGACAAATTCTTGAGTTTTGTCTTGTTTTGGATTAATATTTGTTGATAGAATAATATTGTAAGAAACAAATGTAACCCAAATGGGATTTTTTGTAATTTTATATAAAGTTTCTGACTTTCTCAATCCAATTATGTTTAAACAGAATATGCCTCAAGAAAGTTTGAGATCAGTTGTGTATAGATCATTTGTCACTTGTGAAGATCCAAGAGGTGTGGTTGAAGGGAAAACAATAAGAGTATCGAAATCCGGCTTTACAAAAATAAGGTCACGAAAAAGCGAAAAAGAAATGAAATCAAAGAGTTCAAAAGACAAGGAAAAAATGTCACTTGATGAGGTGAAAAATGGAGCTCAGAAGCTAAATCAAGCTATTGATTCATGGTCAAAAGGGGTTAGTTTTAAAAGTCAACCGAAGGATATCGCGAAGGATTTGCTTAAAGGGGCTCTTGATCTTCAAGAATCTCTCTTGATGCTTGGAAAGTTGCAAGAAGCTTCATGTATGTCAAGTTTTAAGAAGAAACAAGAAAAACAAAGTGAAGAAAGTGTTGGCAGAGTAGGTTCTGACCCGTTTGAAAGTTTTCGCTCTTATGATTCATCAGGTTATCAAAAGGAAAGAAAATTAGCAAATGGGTCATCAAGAGATTGTTTGATAGAGCTTAGAGAAGTGATTAAAGAAGGGCTTTCAAAACAAAATCTTTTGCCACCAAACAAGTCTTATCAAGATGCTGCTTTTACAAGCAGACACACAGAAGGATTAGCAGGTTTGGTCCCTCTCTAGCGGCCGTCCCTGAAAATCTCTGAAAATTTACGTACCCTATCCGTACCGTTAAAAAATAGGCCCCTTAGGCCAAGTTTAAGTGTTAAATGAGTTATATAAAAATATATATACATATATATAGGATTTTTTTTTAATTATGCACTTAAGATTTATGGACCTTGTCCGGTTGGCCTCCTCGGACCTCCCCAAAGACGCCCTTGACTTGAATGTAAAGTCATAAATTAACTAATTTATTTAGCTCATCTCATAGACTTTATGATCCTGCAGGTAAAAAGAAGATGCAAATATCGCCTGATATAGCTTCGACAAGCTCAAGCAGATCATCCTCAATGATGTATTCGACACAAGAGTTCACTTCTTCGGACTCGTTTTCATCAAGGGCTACAGAGGAAAAGTCAAAAGGGTCAAACTTGATTGCAAAACTCATGGGTTTAGAAGAGTTTCCCTCACAACCGCCCCAAAAACAGTTGGAAGTTAGTAGCAAAATGAGGCCTGTTTTCGATGTTGACTTGCCAAATGCAAAGAAGCCACAGTTTTTCATTCAGAAATCAGACCGAGAACATATGTCATTAGATGAAATAATTACAATGATGCAGACTAAAGGACTTTTGAGAAGCAATAAGCAAGAAAGCACACAAACTAGCAAAAGATTCGTCGATGATGTGCCACCGATTGTTTTAATGAGACCTCAACGTTTAGGTCCTGATAACCACAAAGTCACAGTTTATGATAATCCAATCAGAAAGCTTCAAGAGAAGGCGAAAAGCGAAGATAAAAGTGTCAAGAGTAGAGAGAAATCCAAATTGCCTTCTAATAAGCAGAAAGCTTCTGTTCCTGTTGTCACAAAACCGCAAAGAAAGCAGGAAATCGAGAAGAAAATAGACAGGATTCAAAAGATGGCACCACCAGTTAAGAAAAAGACAGTAGAGAATGCAAAATCAACAAATTTAATATCAAAAAGCGCTTCTTCGAAGCAAGTGAATCCACAAAGAAGTGTTCACCAGAATCCCAAATCGTCGTCAGTTTTATCTACCAACAAGTTGAGGAATCAAATAAAGAACAACAAGACTGAAAAGCCGGTCAATGAACCGTTGACTACCCTTGTAAGTTCTTTGAATTTTAAAATGTTGGAAATACGACGCCTAAAGTAACGTTTGATCTGAATTTTGATACGCGTCATTGCAGATTAATTCGCCTAATCAGAAAGAAACTCAAGACTCTGAAGTTACAATCAAAGGTAAATCACATACATAAAGGGTCATGCTTTGTTAATTTTTAGTTGATAACATGATATAAACATTTGAGAAATTAAAAGTTTTGGTATACATTTGTCCAAAGTTTCAAAAACATTAGTCCAAAGTAAAATCCACCGCATCCGTTAAATTTCTAGCTCTGCTACTGGTAATGTTAATGACGCGCGTGCTTTGATATTTACACGCGTGAACTCTTTTCTGTACAGGAACTGAAAATGTAAGGCGTCAAGAACACAGTAGTGCATCAAGAATCTTGAAAACTATAAGTGTTTTTCAAGATTCCGAACCAGAAAGTTTTAAGCTTTTTCAAGACTGTGCACACGAGTTTTTGTCGCATGTAAACCAAAGACAAAATCCATGGATTCAAAGATCCTTTTTATCATCCTCGGTTTGTAGTTCTGAGGATCAGATGATTAGGGACATCGCGAAAAAGTTTGAAAGTTTAAAAAATTACAGCAAGTTTTCTAAAGAGAGTTCTGATGCAGATACAGTTTCTGCATTGTTGGAAAGAGATATGAATATGACAACAATCGGTGGAGGAACATGGGGTACGCCTGGTTGGAAAGACGGCTGCACTGTAAATGAACTTGAGGAAACTGTTTTAGATTTGGAGAAGATAGTTTTGAGCAGATTAATCGATGAAATACTTTTGGAACTTGTAAGCAAAGGCAGATTCGTGTAGAAAACAGAACATTTAATCATGATTCGTAGCTTACAAAATGCGAAAAAAGGCGTTACTAAGTTATAGTAGATATATACAAGTTCAGTAGATAGATTGTACTCATTGTAGGTGTAAGGTGTTGTTTTCTGCATGTTGAAGCAAGCCAGACCTTGTCGCGTCATAGTGACTTGTATTTTGTTTTTGTAAACTATGTATATTACAATCTAACTCTTGAAATATTTACAAGATATGTCAATATGTCATCATGCTAGCTCTGGTTCATATTTCAGGTTCCATACATACATTACAATGAGATGATACATAAAGATTGGTTTATTAAATAAATTACAAAAGTAACATTCTTTAGTGGATTTGGATTTGGATAATCTATTCAAGATCTACAAAAGGTACAAAAAAAAAAATACTTTTTTTTAGTCACAACGCATGTTTTCATTCCAAGACTGAGAGAATTACATTAAGATAGCGGGCAGGTGGGCAATAAACTGCGCTGTCACCCCTTTCTGAATGGCAAACCGTAATTTACTAAAAAACACTAGTTCATGATTAAAGAAATCAATATGCAGCACCTTTAAAGATTAGGAAATTGAGTGTTTCCAATGAAAAATATATGAAAGATCCTTTTGAATGAGTGAAAAAGCTACTAAAATTTGAGCCCACAACACATTGCCATCCACTACCATAAACCATATCAAATTCCTGCAAATTCAGCAAAACTAACATAAAAAACTAATAGAAATTCCGAAAAAAAAATCTTTAAGCATAAAAGAATTAAGATACCTTCTTGATATGCGCGGCAATGGAGGTGCAGTCGACAACATCATAAAGATCAAGCGCTTGAGATGCCGAATCCATGGCATGAGCCTGCATCTTTAGTTGCATATCTGTATCTTTCACATATGCTTTCCCTTCCAACATTCTATCTTTCTAACAAGTTCTTGATTATACACTTAAAAATCAAGATTCTTTGTATTTTTAATAATTCAATGGAAAGTTGAAGTATTAATATTATGATGGGAAAAGGATATGAATATGGATGAGAAATTAGAGGCTATAAACTTCATTGTCCATTAGCAAACATCAAAGATGTAGTTGACATGTTTTGTTGTTTTCCATAAGTGTCTAACATCAACCCATCTTATTAGTTATCTAAATGACATCTCATGACTTGCGATTGTCGCTTTTTCGTCGAAAGTACATACCTTCTTGTTCTTTTTTTCATTATTTATAAGAAAGTGTCACACGTAACGTGTAAAATGATAAGAACTAGTGTCCACACAACCTTGCTATGTGTGAGTTTACGGCATCAGTATATGTTATTGTTAGAGAACAAAGAAAAAACGTTACTAAAAGTCGACTCTACATTATAGATGGGGTGGTTTATAAGAATTTTTTTCGTTACCTCACCAAAGGTTGTTTTTTTTTTTTTGTAATAGACTTAGAATAAAAAACCTCTTTGTCAATACAAGGATTTATTATATCACTAGCTTATACCCCGGGAGCGTCCCGGGTTGAGAAATCTAAGTAAAGTGAATAAAATTAGAAGTATCTAAACTATAAAAATGGCATCTATATAGCAATTACCTGTTGGAGAGCGTCCCGGGTTGAAATATCTAATATGACATAATAAAATATTTAATATGACAACATAATTAATGAGTTGCCAATATATGATTAATGAATATTTTTATTATTATTATTATTATTATTATTATTATTATTTTAAACAAATCTCTGCGATAAGTTATTATATTCTAATATAAAAAAAGGTAATTGGGTTGGGTATCACCTAATCCCAGGCCCGACCCAAACCCACAATTTTTTTTAAACTAATTCCAAACCTAACACAATACCTGTCGGGTTACAAAAAATAGTCGTTTTTTTTTTTCGTTTTTTATATAACACTATGGTACTCGTTGGAAAGATAATAAAACGCTCGTTAATTTGGTGTAATTTTTTTTCTTTAAAAAATCTCGTATATGAAAGATATTAAAGTTTAAAAGTTAATTGGGGAAACATGAGAGAGAAAATAATAAAGTTTAAATATTTAAATTTAGTAGATTAGGTATTTAATAGATTATGTTAAATAATATTTAAACCATATTTATTCCTTTTTTTAATTGGTCTAGAGTTGCCACATCACATATTATGTGGCATCTCTCAAAAGAGAGATTGCATAATATTATGACATGTCATCAAAATGGCTTTGGTTTATTATATGTATAGATTATACTACGGAGTAATCAGTTTAGCTATGAGGCTAAAATATATTCATATGTGGTGGATGTGGGTCTATGAACCATTTCAAACCTAAGCAAGGATGTAATTTAGGATGATTGATATAATAGTAGAGTAGGTGTTTGTATCCGGGCCAGGAAAACCCAATCCTTGCTAACGCTGGGTAGCTTAAGCACAGGGGCGAAGGTTTTATTGGGCCAGGGGTGGCCCTGGACCCCTGTTTTTTGCGCAGTAGTGGAAATTTGCGAGTTTGTTAGGTAAATTGAGTCCGGGTTGAGTCCGACCCCTGACGATTTGCCACTTCTGATCGAAAAAAACTTGAGTCCCCACCCCCCCCCCCCTCGGATTTGAGAACCAAGCTTCCCCCTGCCTAAGCCCGCCTGTGTTTGTACCCGGGCCGAGAAAACCCAATCCCACTGCCCAAAGGCACGACAGTGAGAAGAAATTGGTAAAACTCGGGTGAGATTAAAAATCGAACATGAGACCCTCGTGCCCAAGCCTTATCGATCACTTCACCACTAATGCTATGTTCCCGAGTTTACTAACGGAAAGAAAAGAAGAGAAAGGGAATTTAGGATAGAAAAGAAAATATACGACTTCATTTCGTGTTCCCGAGTTTAAATTAAAGGAAAATAAATTAAATAATTTATGTGTTCCCGAGTTGAAAGGAAGAGACAAAAAGGTTTAATTTTACAGTTATACCTCTATTGTGTATTGTAATAATCTAAGTATGATGGTAAAATAGTAAATGATAAACATTTTATTTGTTTTCCTTTCCCTTTCTTTTACTTCCTTCCATTTTGGGAGGAAAGTTATATTAAAATATTTTTCTTTTGCTTCCTTCCCCTTCTTTTTTACTTTCTCTTCACTTCCTTCGAGTTTTTTCCACTTCTTTCCTTTAGACCATGTGTAATGGAGAGGTGAAAAATTTCAAGACAACGGGGCATTAATTGACACGTGGCATGTGGGACCATTAAGGGATTCAAATTAGAATGAGGTGTAGTGATAAGGTGAACATTTTCATGGGGCATTTAATCATTGGGGCTTGCATATCATTGGTCCATCAAAAAAGCTTATTTCTGATTGGTCCATACAAAATTTCCACCCTGTTAAAATTTTTGCCTTTCTCCTAAAAAAACCCCAAAATCAGCTAGGGGGGGGGGGGGGTGTTGCGGTGTGCAAATCCCATAGGGATGTTTTTTTGCCTCAAAAACGCTCAATTCCTTGCACCATTACACATGGTCTTAATGAAACTATGGAACTACATAGTGTGGGTTTTAATAAGAGAGTTTAACACACTTGAGACGCAACCCCTATTCCCCTAACCAATTTAATAATAATAATAATAATAATAATAATAATTCCCATACGAAATTCACAATTAATAGTTGAAGAAAATCATCGTGCAGAATCAGAAATGGCTGACAATATCATCAGAGATAGAGACAGAGACAGAGATCGAGAGTTGCTTCTACCAATTTCCAATGACCAACAATCATCTCCTAAACCCTCTTCTTCTTCATCTTCTTCTTTCCCTCATCATGCTGGCCGTGAGGTTTATCTCTTTAATCCTTTCCAATTTCGTGTCTTTTTGGTTATTTGATCGGTTCTTTTTTGTTTTTGATCAGGGTTTTTGATGGGTATAGTTTTTTATTCGATTGTGATTGTTGTATGCTTCTGGGTTTACTTTTTAGCTTGTTTTTTGAGATGGGTTTTGCTTATTTTTTAATAAAAATTGAATCTTGATTGTTATGGATTGAATTGCATTGAATGTATAATCAGGGGGTGTTTGGCATTGTTTTTGAAAGTGATTGTGTGATCATTACATTACTTTTGATGTTTGGATGCAGGGATACTGATTCGATTATTATATGTTGTTTACGCGTTAATCTATTAGATTTTGACAAACAAATTAAATGACTAATGAATTAACAAAACGTGCCGAGTGGAAATCCACTCATAGCTTAGCTATTGGTAGGGTCTGGGTAGGGTCGGATAAGGGTAAACCTTTCCTTTGTCCAGACGGTAGAGAGGCTGCTTCCAGTGAGACCTATGGCTCGAAGAACTTTTTATTTTCTTATGACATGTATACCAATGGTGAAGGATAGTGAGGGCCAGGGGGTGCCCGGCCCCTACCGTTTTTTGGTTCAGTAGTGAAAGTTTGCGATTTTCGTAGGTAATTTTTATATGGATTGAGTCTGGCCCCCACCAATTTGATCTTCCGGCCCCTACAGATACGAAAAAGTTGAGCCCGGCCCCCACCGATTTGATCTTCAAGCTTTGCCACTGATGTATACTATAGTAATTCATGTAACATAAAATGTGACTCAGAGATCTAAAGCAACAACCATGTAAAAGTAGGGGTGATGACTGATGAGTACATTATAGACTATAGAAACACTCAAATAACTGATTGTATGATTATTTCAACCTCAAACAATAGATGCCGCACATTCAAACGCAGCAACACTCTCTCATTTAACATGTGGTATTCTGGTTTTTCCGTATCATTTAAAATGCTATGCCAAACACCCCCTTAATCTTGATTATGAGGATTTTATTGGATCTTGATTCGGAATTTTGATTGAAGGCTTATGATCATTGTTTTCATGCAGACTTTCTCAAAGGTTCTTAGGAGTTGGGCATCTAAAAAGTTCATGACCGGATGGTATGCAAAGTTTTCCTTCATAATTTTTCTATTTTTCTTAACGTTCTTGAAACTTAAACATCATCTTGTGATTGATTTACTTCTTTTTCCATATTTTGCAGTAAAATTATGTATTTTTTTTAATCTTTAAATTTGCTATTGTAAACATCGTCTTCTCTTGTCTTTTGAACCTTCTTGCAGTGTCATCCTATTACCGATAGCTATTACCTTCTACATAACATGGTGGTTTATACATTTCGTGGATGGGTTTTTCTCTCCCATTTATGCTCAACTTGGCATCAATATATTCGGTAAGCATACACAGTTACCAATAGCAACTCCTTGTATGTTTCTGCAAACCTAATTACTTTTGAGTCATTTGACCCATAGTTGTCAAAGCGCCTAGGTGCACTCAAGGCGCATAGGCTGAGCCCGAAGCCTAGGCACAAGGCGCATAAAAAGCGAGGGCTTTTTATAATTAGGCGCATAGTATAAAATACATTTTTAGGATTTTAGAGATGTTTTAGGGTTGTTTAGGACTTGTTCATAGCTCATTTAGGAAGTTTTAGAGGTTTAGGCAACTTTTAGCCTGAATTTGGCCGGAAAATCAGCCTGAAACAGCCCTGATAGTGCGCCTCACCGCCTAAATGCGCCCCTCACAGGGCGTAGCGCACTTGGTGCACCTCGCGCGCTTTTGACAAGTATGACTTGACCGTTAATAATCATATAATAAAAATCATAATCAGTTTATTGTCACCCTCAAAACTGATTAGTACGTCTTCAGATAGTAATAATCACATCCAAACGCTATGCGTTTTAGTGATATTAAAGGTGTGTTTGGATTTGTGTTTTGGAACTGATTATATGATTATTACAACATTAGTATAACATTTCTCCAATTACATCTTTTTAGGTCTCGGGTTTGTGACATCAGTCACATTCATATTTGTGGTGGGAATCTTCATGTCATCATGGTTGGGTGCGTCTGTTTTAAGCCTTGGAGAATGGTTCATTAAACGCATGCCATTTGTTCGCCATATTTATCATGCCTCAAAACAGATCAGCACAGCCATATCGCCAGGTAGGCCGTGGTTAATAATTATTTTGTACCAATTTATGGGCCCCACAAATAATTAAATTGTCTACAATGCAGATCAAAACTCACGAGCCTTCAAGGAAGTTGTCATAATTAAGCATCCTCGTGCTGGTGAATTTGCGTTCGGATTCATTACTTCATCCTTCATTCTCCAGGTGCATTATCTTTTACGAGGTGTTTTAGAGTCAGGATCCTGTACATAAATAGTTTGCCTTTTATTGCATTTTTGAAAGCACATAAAAATATTGGCGTAGCTTCATAGGGGCGGAAACCCCCCCCCCCCCCCCCCCCCCGAAATTTTCGCTTAGAAGTTCTGATTATATAGTATCCGGCCCTCCGTAACCGGTGACTTCCGACCCACCGAAATTTCCACTCAAGCTTCGCCACTGCATAAAAACAAAGTATTGTGTGTGTGGATGAAGGAAAATGTTTAGACGTATCTCTGCTTATTTTAGGATGAAATCAGATGTAATGAGCAGTTTTAACAAGTTTACTCTTTGGGTGAAATAAGTTGATTATCTGCTTAATGTTTGGTTAGTGCATGCATGACTGACTGCATGTTCATATAATCAAACTTATTTAATCAGTTTATTTATTTTTCTTTGTTTTTGTTTTTTAAACAGAGTTATACAGGAGAGGAAAGTTTGTATTCGGTATATGTCCCGACAAACCATCTCTACATTGGTGATATATTCCTGGTGAATTCAAAGGACGTTGTCAGACCAAACTTATCTGTTCGTGAAGGAATAGGCAAGTTATCATCTTTTCCATGTTAAAAGCGGCAATGTTGATCTTTTTACTTATGAATGGGTTGATTTGGGTTGTGTTTTTATCTCAGACGGTCAATTAGGTCAAATAAAAACTTAAAAAAAATAGTTAAAGGGACGGCTCAGACAGGGTGAAAAAGGGTCGAATGTTAATTTTAATAAAACACCTCCTAAATTGTTATATTCAGAGATTCCAATTTTTATATTTTTTTATAAAAAAATAACTAAAAAATGAAGAGAAAAAAGGTGTTAGCGGGTCAACCCAGTCCGGCCAGACCTGTTTGAACCTTTACCCAACACGTCCATTTTATAAAAAGTGGCAACTTTGATCGGGTCAAACGGGTGAAAGTCTGGGGAAGTTTTAAGTTTCTTTTTTAATGTATATGACCTTCAAAATGAAATATTTTTTGTTGGTGCAGAAATTGTCGTCTCAGGGGGCATGTCAATGCCGCAAGTTCTAACAACGTTCGATTCAGGCATCAACCAATATGGACCTAGAAACAACCCAAGTTGAGAGCTTTTGTGAATATTTTAGAGTTTTAACTTAAATTTTCTTGCACTTCTTGACGACAGCGTTGAACAAAACATTTAAAGTAGTCTTTGGTGATAACTTTCAGGTTCATAGTTAAGCTGATGTGGTGTTTTTGGTGGTTTAATTGACAGATAGATGTATAGCAATTTCTGTTTAGGAACAATACATATTCATGCATAGACTAACTTCCTCACATTGATTATCTTGTAAACAAACTTAGGATTGCTAAATTGATGAAGCTATATTGCCACAGTTAGTCACAAAATCAAGACTGTAAGCTAATCATGTACTGAAACAAACATCAAGACTGTAGAAATAACCACCACTTGTGCATTGTTAAAGACATTGATGCGAAGAAAACATAAAAAAAAACCATGACTGTTGAAGCCATATATGACCCGAATGGCCGAATCAACGATTTAAACCTTAATATTTACCCAACACTCGTTTTCGTGCAATCAAACGTCTAGAATTTGAAGCAGCCGGCTTTTCTTCTTCACTATCTTCGCTATCCAACACAATCACACCTTCAGGATCACACAATTCTTGTTCCAAAGTTTCTTCATCATTTTTAGAAACATTTGTATCCAGAATTTCAGTATCTGCTCTCAAATTCATGTTACAGTTTTGTTTTCCTTGGAGCGGCTTACGTGGAAGTTTTAAAACCGGAGTTGCAACTGCCGTATTTTCCCTTTCCTTGACTTTATCATCAATTTTTCTGTTCTGGGGTAAAAACCCTAAAGATGGTTTCTTTCCGGTCAAACCTAGCTTCTTGCGTTTCAGATTACTGAAGCAATTTCCATCAGTGGATTTCTTCTGATCCTTTAACAAGTTTTCCTTTTGTGCATCAAGATCATGAAGGATAGTTGAACCCAATACTTCATGTTGTAGATTCTTGCTAGAAAGACATAGTTTCTTTGAGCTTACGACCGGTGGTTTGTTATATTGATCACGATCAGAGTTCATCACAGTCATAACATGGTCTTTACCATACTCAAATGACGTATCTATTGAATCTTGTTTTCGTTCTTGAATCTGTGACTGACATGAGGTGTTTGAAGTAATTTTATTCATACCCATATCAGCATTCCTTGTGTTTGATCCTGAACATGCAGCATCCAATGACAACTTTCTACCTATCCCTGAAAGCTTCTTAAAACTTGCAGCATACTCGCGCAGATCAGTTTTCACCGGTTCTGGTGGTTTATCTTCTCTCTACAAGTAGTAAAATTCACAAAATCAACACACTATGCACTATTCATATAATCATCAGTTCATCACCTGCTTTTCAAGCAACATGCGCATACCATGATTGTGTCACTGACAAGTTGAATGACACCATGACTTGGACTTGCATCAGATCTGGCGAATTTTTCGGTCATAGATCTTGCTTTATGGTCAAAAACTTGTTTGTTGTATTTATACTCCTTGCTCTACAAATTGCAACGAACATGTATAGTGATCAGTACTTTACATATCACTACGTCTATCCATGACAATATAGGACCAAATTAATTGATGAATATTCACTCACAGCTTCACACATTAGTCCATCATCAGGGTTGGGTTCACTCAGTAACAACCCAATGCTTGTGAGAACAGTTGAAATGTTCAAAGATGGCTGCCATGCACCCTAGTTCAAACAGATCACTTAAGCTTAACTAAACCAGAATAAAACAATATTCAATTAACATCGCGTTGAACTAATTAACCAAAAAAACTCACCTTTGGAGGGAGGTTAAGAATATCAAGACAGATTCGCCCTCCAGTATCGATATTCGGATGGTATATAGGAGTCCCAAATGTCACAATTGGGGGCTGAAACGGATACCTACAAATTCACACACAGCCCATATACATAATTCACACGCACAAAAACAACTAACAGTTGGTGGGCTGAAACTGATACCTACAAATTCACACACAATCCATATACCTATGTTGTCAACGCTCACCCAAGCGGAAAGCACGCACCTAGGCCCACTTTTCAGGCCCTTAAGCGCATTTTATATGCCAAGTTCCGACGAAACTCCGGCCAAAAATCATCTTAACAGATTTAAACCATACTTATTAAAAGCCATCACCTATTGCGCTTAGGACCATTTTTCAAGCGAGGCAAGGCACTTGCGCTTTAATTCTTCAGATGATGGTTCAGGCGCAAATTGTAGCCAGACTCCCGTCCCAGATCCCAGCAAGATTTATCTAAGGAAAAACTACTTCTCTACACAAATGCACTAATATTTTAGAACTTTTGGTACCAACTAGATGATACTGAATATTACATAATAGCTTTTGTTTATTTTATAAATCATAGTATTATTTTTCTAATACACAATTTTCGTTTTCTTCATTGTGTGTTTATTTTCCCTCAAGCCCTCGACTTTTTGCGCCTAGCGGTCTTTGATAACTATGGTTTGAACAAGCCTAAGATAATTATACCAACCATAAACAAGCCCGAAATCAACCTAAAACGACCTAAACTAGCCCTAAAGAAGTCTAAAACATTACAAAAGCCCTCACTTTTTAAACGCCTTGCAGACCGAAAAAATGAACCCAAGGCACACCTGTTGCCCCTTGAGCGCGCCTTGTGCCTTCGACAACTACACCATATACATAATTCACACAGACAAAACAACAAACGGTATACAGACTGAAACAAATACCCACAAAATCCCACATAATTCACAGAGACAAAACATCAAACAGTTGGTGTGCACTAAACAAAACCCAATAAAAATCCCACCTTTCGGGTATCTGAATCTTAATCTTGAAAACCCCCTTTTCATAAACAGTACCTTCCGGGCCCTCAATCTCTGTTCCAACAAAACACATCAAACTAATCATAAAGAACATAAATGACACATGGGTATTGTTTTGTATGTTAATTACTTACGGGCGTCAATGGAAGTGAGGGAAAAGGAAGAAAGATCGGAAGAATTAGGAGAGAGGTGAGGGAACGAGGCGCCAGGCGGTGGGTCGGAGAGGAGAAGCTTTAGTTCCTTTTGTAACCGGAGATACTGTCTTGCTGCTTCTGCCATTGCCGGTTTTTGCTGACGTCACCACTTTCCGATGATTGTTATTTTTTTTTAGTTTTTTTTATGAGGGGTTATGTTATTGGTTTTGAAAGTTGGGGTTTTGGAGGTAAAATGAATAGGGCGGGTCAATTTAAATATTTTTAAACTATTTATTAATTCACGCCGGGAAGTGGAGAAAAAAGATAATGCGCGGAATTGTATTGACTACAGCGTGGGTTATTTGGAATGCAAGGAATATGAAGATCTTTCAAGGAAAGGACTATAAGGTGTTGGACGTGATCGCGGAGTTAAATCGAAGACGTTCTTATGGTTAAAGTATAGGTCGAAATGTAAAGATATTGTATGGAAAGATTGGTCTAAATTTCCGTTGTATATGTTTGTGTGATGGGCGGTTCTCGGTTTGAGAGCTTGCCGCGTTTTTTAATGAAAGTTTCTGTGCAAAAAAAAAATGAGTCTTATTATTATTATTATTTTTTTATCATTTTGATCAGTTTTTAAGTGTGATGTATTATGAATGTTTGAAAATTTTCATACTTAGTTTACTTGTATTCGGATGTGTTGTAAGGTGTATTATAAACGAGTTGGCCTCAGCTCGACTTGTTTACACCCGTAGGCTTTAACTCTAGCTGTGGAAGAACCGACATGAGTGACGACCACACTCTACTACAACGGTACCATCCTCAAAGACGGAAGAATGGACGGGGTAATGGAATGGACGACATAATTGAATTGACAAGGTAATAGAATAGATCATTACCATTCTATGTCTTGTTTGGTTGCCATGTGGCGGTGTGGGAATGAAACGAAACAAAACAAAACAATACTTTGTGTTGTTAAATAGGCAGAAAAAGACGAAGAAATAAAATCGTTGGTGAGTGGCTGTGGTGGGAGGTGGTCAGTGGTGGTGGGTGGGTGAAGGTAGTAGGTGGCGGCGATAACGGTGGTTGGTGGTGGCGACAGCGGTGGTGGGCGACGGTGGTGGGTGGTGACGGTGGTGGTGGGTGGTGGCGGCAGTGATGGTGGGTGGTGACGATGCTGGTGGGTGGTGGGTTATGGTGCTGTTAGTAAATGGTGAATGAGAGATGGAACGGAAAAAAAACATAGGGGTGGATGAAATGGTTTTGAGGGAATGAATGCCTTGTGGAATGAATGATTTTATTCCTTTAACTAACCAAGCACATTATTTTTCATTACCTCAGTAATGGTCCAATCTACTCCTCCTACTACTCCATTATACCAAACGCTACCTATATGTTTGTGGAAGATGACGTTTATCTTGATGACAATTCTTTTAATTTGTATTAACTTATTGAGATGAGATGCTTATTTGAATTATCAACATATGGTAGTAGATAACACTATAGTTTTGTTGAAAATTTAAATATGTTAGCAATAATGAACCTTTAAAAAAGTTCAAAAATTAATACCACCAACAAAACTATTATGCACATTTTAATTCACTTAAAAGGCCTCTCAACCACCATCTACCCAATAACAAGTCCTTCACTGATCAACCATTTATTATTAACATTTCACATTCATATCACACACAGTAGTCACACACTTAGTAAGCAAAATGAAGGGTACTTCAGATCTAATAATGTGGTTAACTGTGGTTCTAGTGGTCAGTCTTGCCATGATATGGGTCTTAGTACTACTTCTCCTAGCCGAACTCTATCGGTTTCCCCTCATTCCCTGCACGCGCCATTGTCAAGTTAGAACCACTAATGCAGCCACTGCGGACACGCCCACCACTGGCAACAACTCTTCATTGGTTTACATTTCCAACCCGCTTTACGTTGATGAAAGTGCTACTCCTTTTGAGACCACAACGTCAACGGATAGTTCATCTTCTCATCCCCCCCAAACAGTGGATTATTCGGGCGATGATGAGCGAGAAGACACATGATAGGAATTGAAACCTATGGTTACATACACCACTGTTAACAGTTAACACCAATCAAGAAGCTGCCAATTGAGGTGCCTCAGTGTGTTTGAAACATGTTCGGTCGCTGCAGACTTGGGTGAGTTAAATTTCTATATATTCGTTAACGCCTCGTACTTCACCTGCAATGTAGAGAAAAAAATGAAACTTTAGTGACATATAACATGTACATATTATAGACAAAATTAATATTACTGACCTTCTCAATGTATCAGCCTTTATGTCTCCTGTTCTAGGAACCATATTTGCATAACCGAATGTTAATACGTATCACTTGTAATTGGCTGTCTTTGGTTTTCAGTCTTACAATAAAAATTTCTTACTACTAAAAAAAATTTCAAATATTATTACAAAAGTTATATTATTATAGAAAAGATTATAAGGTTGCAATTTGCATACACTAAAAATATACATGTTTCAAGATTTTGTATACAATATTTCACGCGGTGCAGCAAAATAAGCGTTTTTCGTTTTCTTGAGTTTCGGTTTGTAGTTTCATTCCACTCAATGTTGAAGGGGCAGCTTGTGCTACTCTCTTTGCTGCAAAACGATGTAATTCTGTCGTCATTGAAAGTAAATCGCGATAAAAATGAAGCGGTTCATGGAAACGCAGGTTGAGTACCTAATTCATAGAATAGCTCTTGTATGTTTTCAGCTGTTTTAGCAGAAGTCTCAAAATATTGCAACCCATTTTCTTTAGCATACTGCTTCCCTTCCTGCAAACACCATAGAACACAATAACATATGCATACCGCGATAGTAGCTATTGACCGTTTTAAAAAATTTATCACTTGCGCAAACTTGTTTAGTGAATAAATCGCAGCTAAACACATGGACAGCACTGGGCAAAGAACTTAGCAAGATATACGCCAATTGGCGCATAAGAAGTTTTTCGCGCAACGTAAGCTTGACCAGTGGCGAAGCTTGAACAAAAATACAGAGGGGGCCGAAAGTCACACAATCCAATCAGAGGGGGGCAGGACTCAATACATATAAAATTTTGGGACGAAATACACATAAATTTATACTACTACGCAAAAAAACAGGGCCCTTTATATCCTTCGCCCATGAGTTTGACGCGTGTATATTGGGGCAAAACTTTAAGACTTTTACGTCATACGTTGGCGTGTCACGATCCAATTGGCTACAATATATCGATTGGCGCAAAAGTTGCCATAATATGCACAACATTTCATATATACCTCAATTTCAACCTCCCTTTTTGTACTCAAATCCGATTTATTGGCCACCAAAACAGTAACCAAATGCGGGTTACCCTGCTTTCGTAACTCTTCAATCCACTTCTTGGCGCGCTGAAACGAAGCCTGCAACCGAACAAAATCATAAGTTTTTCTTTTCAAGAATCATTTGAATCAAAAGCTACAAAATACACAAACTTATTACCATGTTGGTGATGTCATACACAACAATGGCTGCAGCCGCGCCTCGATAGTACATAGGAGCTAAACTATGATACCGTTCTTGTCCGGCAGTGTCCCATATATCAAACTTCACAGTTGTTTTGTTTATTGATACAATCTGTGTAAAGAATGCAGCTCCAATTGTGGACTCCTACATCAGTTAATCAGTTACTGGTACTAATATAGCTTAAAGGTGTCATAAACATTGTTTTCATGGTGATGAGAACATGAAACTGAACCTGGTAATCATAAAATTGGCCTTTTACAAATCTTAATACCATACTTGTTTTGCCAGTTCCCATGTCTCCTAGGATTACCTGAGAATCATGAAAATAATATTTTTCAAAGGCTGCAAATGTTCGAACAGCGCTAACGCTCTATACGACTCGGATAGCCCAAAACAACTCGTATAGGTACCGGTACCGAATTTTCCGTACCGAATCATTTTCGGTACCAACTTTTGGTGTTTTCGGTACGGTACTGGTATTTTACCGATCTTACCTTCAAATACAAGTACCATATATACAGAGCATTTTCGGAACTAGTACCAGTACCCAATTTTGACGTTTTTCGGTACATGTATTTTTGATACCGAACTCATCCCTACGTGTATAGGTGACAAAAAAAATATTTTAAGAAAATCACATTTAAAAAAATATATATAGCATTTTGTAATAAAATTAAACAAATTATAATCGTTTTTTATAAAAATAATAATTTTATTAATAAAAGTAAAAAATTAAACAACCATATGATATTTTCTTTGTTGAATAGTAATTTCCTTATAATAAAAGTAACTAACCATAACACTTTGTAATAAAACTAGACAACTTAAGATATATTTTGTTATAAAGTACATAAATTTTTTAATAATGTGTATTTACAAATAGGAAGAGTTATATGACCCATGTAGACACATGATGAGCTATACGACTCATATAGCCGTATACGTACAAAATATCGCATATGAGGAAGTATACGAGTAACCACTACTAGAAAATGGTTTCTTTTACTACAAAAATTTCTGACAATTTTCCCACAACTCTAAATTTATGACATGTACTTACAAGCTTTGCTTGTATGTTGTTGCTCTTGCCTCCAGCCATTAACCGAAATGGTGCACCACTTTTTGCGGACTATTTTAGACAAAGTGGAAATTGGAGAAGAAAATGATGGGAATGTGTCGAATAAATCGAGAATGTGAGAGAATTAAGTAATGTTAATGTTTTTGGATTATTATAACGTGACATTTGACTAGTGAGTTGGATGTTTTGTTTTTCTGCTTTGTTTTATGTGACAATATTAAGTGATACATCCGGACGGCAACGGATGCCACTACCGGGTAAATGTTACATTTCTCAACAGAAGAAACGGTACTCCACCTGCTACATATGTTTGGGCTTATCGGATGCACATTCTCGACTAGGATTGAGCTCGAGCGATTTTAATTTATGAGAGCTCGAATTCTGTTTAATCTAAAACTAGAACTTGACTCGTTTCTAATTTATTATTGCTTAATTTACTATTTTGTATTTTTATTTATGATATTTAATATAGTCTTTAACCTGTGCGTGTTGCAGCGCATGTATTTTTAAGTATGATATTTATTATAATTGGTATTTACACGTGTTGATAAATGTAATTTTATATAATTAGTAAAAACTAGTTTATAAATGATTTTATATAATAAGTAAGCAAAAAGTTATGTAAAAAAACACGTGCATTGCATGTTTGAATAAATCCATATTTTATACTAACTAAATAAAATATAGTGTAACTTGTTAACATATGCAGTCGACAAGATATGTTTTTAAGAACGAATATTGACGTGACAATTATAAATTTCTTAAGCTCATTTTTTAAACATTATTTCTTTCAACTGTGTATTACTTTTGTTTTTTAAAGTCACATATTATCATTATTTAACTTATTATATGTTTACCATTTTACCATTCAACCACATTAAATGTTTGAAAATATTTATAAATCACTCATAAACCACATTTATTATTATTATTATTATTCATGCTTTTAAGTAAAAAAAAATAAAAGTTTATTTAAAAAATAATAATTAATTTCATATTAAACTTCCTCAAAGACCCCACGGAAGGGAGATCCACCCTACGACCCGCAGATCTGCTTGTCTTTGGTTGGGAGAGGGGGAAACATGCTTGTGTGGACCTCACCGGTGTATCTTCGCTGGTTGGGTTAAGGGAAACAGGGTTCGTAGCTGGGCAAGCATCAAGAAAGGCAGAATCAAAGAAAGTAGATAAACACGCTAAAGCTTGTGCAGATAACCAACATGTCTTTATCCCTTTGACCTTCGACACCTTTGGCTCCCTGGCACCAGAAGTTATTCGTTTCTTGACCAGAGGCCAACGGGTCGTCCACAGCAATGTTTCATCCCCAAGGGGGCAAGGTTTTGTCTTTAGTAGACTAGGGTTTGCAATTCAAAAAGGGGTGGCGGCGCAGCTTGTTGCCCGTCTACCTGCTATTATGATGTAACTTTCGTATTTTGTTTTAATGAAAAATGTCCATTTAATTCTTAAAAAAAAAAATTCATATTAAATTGATTTGATTATTGTTATAATAAGCATTTTAATTAGAAAATAATATCCATAATTGATTTGAAGAGAAAAGCGAAAAACTAAAAAGTAGATGAAATGTGTCTTAGCTAGTTTTCTTTTATTAAATACTAGTAGGAAACCCGCGCGATGCAGCGGCGACAATTTACAACGCAGTACTCGTTTTCTGTTAGTTTATCAATCATCTTGTGATACATTTTATAGTACGTATTTTAGTGTTCCTTTTCGTAGCATTTATGTGGTCTGTCAATAACATGAGTCTTACATATACGTCGTTATACATGGGTTGAAAATGTTGGATTGTATCAACCCAACATGTATCACTTGTAGGTTTTAACTGTTACCATCGTATTACTGGTCATTTTACTAACTAATTTTTGTATTGTGGTGCCACGTTTTCTTGAAACCTTTAAAAAAATTTAATCTCACCCAGTGTCGTTAATTCTATGGTAAACATTAGGGCTGGCATAACAGGTTACACGAACCTGTTAAGACACGAACACGAAACTTGTAAACACGAACACGACACGACACGAAATCTAATCGTGTCATTTTTTTCAAACACGAACACGAACTTGTGTATAACAGGTTAACACGATAAGACACGACAAGACACGATAAGGAACACCTAATAAAATAAGTTAACATGACAAGACACGATAAGACACGGCAAGACACGATAAGACACGACAAGGCATGATAAGAAACACGATAAGACACGATAAGACCTGTTAAGACACGTACACGATAAGACACGAACACGAAACATGTAAAAACGAACACGACACGAAAATAAATAGGTCTTAACGTGTCGACCTGTTATAGACACGAAACCTGTTAAGGCCAAACACGAAACCTGCTAAAATCGTGTAGGTTCGTGTTAGATTATCGTGTTCGTGTCAAAATTTCCAGCCCTAGTAAACATGTAGGCAAGATCAAGTAATATTTGAAACTCTGAAAGTGTGTTTGATAAATGAAATGAAAGACTTTGTCAAGTTGGAATGCGTATTCAATAAAAATAATTCGATCTTGCACTCGTTCAGTTGAGCAAATGCCTGCTCAATTATTTAGTTTTCACCAATCTAGTATTTTGTGTTCTACAGTTTAGCCCACTAAAAGTCAGTTGTATCCAATAACTGAATGATGAAAGTACATCAAGAACAAATAAAAGGGATATGAGATTTAAAAAAAAAAAAATAATGCAACCATCAAAGTTTTTTTGCATCAACATTGAAATATTAAAAAAAAAAATGAATCTGAAAAGTAGTTTGTTGACCCGTAAAGTCAAAATGTGCTTCTTTGCATAATAAGTCAAATACCAAGCTAAGTTTAAATGGAAACTAAAAGTATGTGATGGGAATTTGATCAACAATATCACTAAAAGACAATGAAAATAAATCAATAATCAAGATTAGAAAACTAATCCATTGATGTTTTTCATTGAAAAAAGAATATTTAAATCAAATGAGTTGTACTTCTTTAATTGTAATGAGCTGACACTTTGTGGTGTTGCTTGAATATCAACATATAGATTTATTGCCAAGTCTGATACTCTAAAAATGGTTCAGAAGAAGTTGACTGAAAAAAAAACCCTGCAGAACTAAGGCTTATGTTATGTGATTACCTAGAATTAGATTCATCACCAAAAGCAAATTTGAAACCATGAACATAATCATAATATCACTAAAACATAACCATTGATATTGATTAGTTGGATTGAATTCTTACAATAAATGCCCCGAGTCAAATTAAAATGGTTATATATATACGGCTCCATGAGAGAAGATGAAATGCTTGCTTTCAATAAGAGATAATCAGTTATTTGACCTAGGTATTGAGCGATAGGTGACTCGGATAGTTCTAGGGTTGCTACAGAAATTGAATATGCAACGCAAGTCTTATTGATTAGCTTTTGCGCGTCTCAAATAAGGATTAGACTGTTTGCAGCTTGAATACATGAGACAGAGTTGGTGACATAACTAATTTACAATTGTTAGATTCTCAAATAATGTTTTGGTGGGTCGTGTCAGATCTAAACTGACACGAATGTAACATATTAGAGGCAACTTGAACTCCTAAATCCTTGCCACCTTTCAAGATCAACATACAACTATATTTTGACTTTAGATAATCAACTCCAAAAGTTCAAATTTATTTTAGCATCAGAATTGATCCATCTCTTTTCATTAACGGGTTTCCTATGAAAATTGCAATGTTTTACTATTAATCAAATGCACAAAATCAAATCATGTTGGGTGATAGTAACCAAATAAAGAGTCTCCTCTAAATATCAGTAAGGTTAACACAAACCTGACAAACGTCAGATTTCAACAACAAATTGTAAACTAAGTTCAGAAATTTCGAAGTATAGATTTTCAATGAGCATACTGATATTGAATAAAAAAGCCCAATTTTGTGCTAGGATTGGCTTCAATGATGTAGGAACAGTTTTTAAAAAATCTTTTTCATATGAACCAATAAAGTCAAGAGGCGTGTGCTACAGGGATTGAGAAAAACGTGGTCCGACTACAACTAATGGCTGTTTTTGCTCGTCATAACAGTGAGACCATCTGCAAATATTATCCAGACTGATTCTAATCAAAAGCAAACCCTATTTCCAAACAACTTTACATTAAGAATACTTCATTTATTAATAAAATAGAGTTATATTTATTAAAATTTGTGAACCTCACATCTCATCATATCGCTATAGGCAGTGTCAGCCGCTGCATATACACGCGGGTTGTCCAAATTCTTTCTCTATAAGCCGTGATGACATCACTTTCAGAAATCAATGCATTTTTAAACGAATTGGTCGGTAAATAGAACAGGCCTCGCTCCCCACTGTGGTCGTCAAGCAAGATTACAGGTAAAAAAGCAACATTTGCAGGCTTTTTGCCAAAAAAAAAACCAGTTTAAAATCAATCAAAATAGTTATATATTACAATATTTATATATAATGTAATACATTAAATTATCGTTAAAAATATAGTTCTTTACAATTAAGAACTATTAAACAAAAAGTGTTTCGAGTTTTTGATTTTTTATCTCTACATAAACATTCTGGAATATCATAGAATAAAATCATAATCAAAGTCAGTTACAACTATTACCAAATCAGGTCATATATAACCAGACAATCAGTGAATAAATAACAAAACTTGTTTGGTCCTGGTAAATGCGCATTCGTTCAAGAATAAAGATAAATGGGTGAAAAATAAACGTGAAAACATTTAAATCTACTATTCAAAGTAAAGATAATCACATTACCGAGATGCTTACACTCGGCCTTCTAGGTTGACTAAACAGGAAGACTTCTTGCGGCAACTGGAATAGACTTCAGTAACAAAAGACTTCTTTTTTCTTGTTCAAGTTGACAATTTTCTAAATTCACATCTGGATCAATTCAAATTCGGTTTTGTACAGCAAAGAATTCTTGTAATTGTTGGCACACTAAGAATCTTGACCTGTTTGACTTCTGTTAAAACAAAAGTGCATATTACAACTAACCTTAAATAGACCATGCATTATATTGACAATTAGTTTAAAGTCATTTTGTCTAGACTCGCACCCTGCACCGCGTTCTTCTTCCATCGACTAAAAGGGATATGTTAATCTGAACTGTAACTCAATATGAACCCTATGTCATGTTAACTCTCCATTTCCAGAGCCGTTAACAACTTTGTGTATAACATTTGTTTTTCTTTGTAGTAAGAGCTGAAAAATACATGTCAAAAGAGACCATTTTTCAAATAGAGAAACCATCATAGTCGTAGAAACCATTTTTAAAAGGAATGCCAATTTAGGGGGCAGCTAAGCTAACCTAGTTTGACCCGTACTATTGATATGTTACCCAACCCACCCGGCTCATCCTCCCACATCTGGTAATAAAAAGCTAATGATAAAATAAATGGAATTTTAGTAAATTTACAAATTTGCTACTTGAGGCTATACAAACTTGACTTTCTTATAAAAGTATATATACAGTTATGTACTACTTCTTTCATTTATATTTCTGTCATAAATTCTTGAATTCTCTTTTGGAAGTCTATCTTGTCCGATACTTGGTCGTCCTTTAGATTGTTAGGCACACGTCAAAACCTGATGTCAACCCCAAAGCATTTATTCAATGAATAAAACATAACTAACACTTCATTATAAGAATATGGTGAAAGAATAACCTGATGAATGAAAGGCTCCATCTAACTCAACAACTCATAGGCCATAAAGAATAGGCTTGCACCTGCAACATAATCAAATACCCGATTATATGTGTTTTAGAAAGAGGGTTCACACAAAAAATATTACCAGGCGGGAAAACAAACAAACTAAAACATACCTTTTGCTAGAACAAACTCAAGAAAATGAAAATCCATCGATCAAACACGCCCATCATGAAACTCATAGTCTTGTAAAAGCCTTATGACTGTTAAGTCCCATATCTGTCCAAGAAGCAAAAATTAAAACTTAACCAGAATGATGAATCAAATATGATGAACATAAGCTAACAAATCATAGCTTAACAACATTATTGAGTCCTTCTGATACTACCCGAAACGACCATCACGGCTAGATCTGATAGTACTACTTGCTCTCCTATGTCATTTGGATGTGTGAATGCTAGAAAATAATCCATAACACGCGCCAAATTAGACAAATCGCCAACGAAAGAGTATTCTAGGAAGAGAGAGGGGGGAGGAAAACGTAAATGGAAACAGGGTTTTGAACTTTTGATTATGTAAAAGGAAACGGTGATTTTAGTTTGTTGAGTATTTTTGGGGAATTCAAAATTCGGAAAGAAAGAGTAGCCGAATTTGAGCGGGATAATTTTTGAAGGTTTTGGTGTTTTAAGGGTTTTGAGAGGTTTTTCAAGATTCCAGATTAATATGCCTGTATCACTCGTTCACTTGTAAAGTTGTAAACTAAGACCTTACCTTTTTTTTAATAGCCAAAACCAACATTCTATTCACCTTCATTATAATACACTACACCACTAACCCACTAAGGCCTTACTTAAGTACATTTTAATCCACACGTCAATACCGATTAAGACAAATATCTAAACGTCGATAACAATGAGCATTTCGTCACAAATATAATAGTTTAAAAGTTATGATAGAATTAAATAAAATAATTATAATTTTGTAGGGAATTGTAGAAAAGTGTAACTACTAACTAAAAATGAGGGAATTAAAGTATAACTAAAATAAGGTACTAAAGCGTAAAAATGTTTGAATGACTTTTGTACCCTCATTTTAGGGTTATTAATGAAAATAAAGTTCTTAACTTTTGGGTATCTTAAACTACCCTTGCCTCATGCATTATAATATAGTATAGATTATTAAATATTATTAAATAGTATGGATTTTTTCTAAGTTCAAACCTAAATATATACTCTGTATAATTTATTTTGAACTTTTGTGTAACCAATCCTTTGGACATAAGAATATTACCCCACACACGACATGAATCTTCACCAATCACTCAAAGAAAGCATCATATTCAATTCTCAAAGAATCATGTTAGAAAAATGGAATATCAATGCGTGGTAAACATTATATTCTGGACAATATTGAGTATGTATGTCAACGAGCTTTTAAGAGCTTTTAGGAGTTTCAAGCTTTTAAGAAAAATCTTCTACTCAATAAAAAACTTTGTTTGGTTGAAGGAGCTGAAAGTTTTTAGGTTAGAGAAAAAACTCTATAGTGAAAAGCTACTAGTACTAGCTTTTAAGAAAAAACAGTGATGTACTTGATATGGTCTATAAAATAAAACCTAGTCCATACACCTAGTAATAAAAAAGTAGACTCAACTAAACTAGACCCAACGAGAGATAAGTGTACATATCAATGCAGTACAAACTAAGTAAATCCAGAATATCAAACCCATAAAACACTACCATAAAACAAAACAACACTCAACTAGGACTTAAAAAACATTGGTTTTAAATAAGGTTTGATGAATAAATACAAGACTAAAGCAAATAGGAAGCGAAGGATCACTAAGACAGATATTAGGATGGAAAATGTAACTACCTATGATTCGAGTAATACCGATGAAGCTGGAATGGACTTGGTTATGGAAAATTTGTGGGCAATCAGGATCTTCTAGTATTCACCCTTAGTATCCTAGTGGCTCCCGAATCATTTATCAAGACTTACCTAAAATAAATCCTAAGGGTACTAATCTCACTAATTGGATAGATCATCTCTCAATATCACTATCCTAAAGTACTCGCTAGATTGGTTTAGATTTCTCACTCACCAACCACAATAAGTAGTAGCATGTGAAGTCAATTTATGACACAAATAAGCAATAACAATAAAGAATCTAAGAAAACCCCCTCTCGAAACGTTTATAGCCTAAACCTCTAGCACCAAAAACAAACATGACTACCTATTAACTCTCGGTCTCAAGAAAAGAAAAAATACTAACCACCTCTAAACTTTCTATCAATATTTCTATGGAATTCCGACCTAAAACCATATAGTAAGTTAGAAGTACAAAGAAAATGATAATAACAAACATCAAAACATGAAATGCATTCACTAAGACACTCATAAAACATATAATAGATCATAAATCAGCAGGTAGAACCTGCTGATTTGTTTATGACCTAAAATCATAAACAAAGTTAAGGCTGGCATATCATGTAAGACACGACCTGTTAAGACACGAACACGAAACAGGTAAAAACGAACACGACACGATAACTTATCATGTCATTTTTTTCCAAACACGAACACAAAACTGTTTATAACATGTTAACATGAAAAGACAAGAACTTGTTTATAAACATTAACCCTAAAAGCGTATCCACAAACCAATGAATGAAAGACTGAGTGGCGCCGGGATTAAGAAGAATGATGGGTGACAACGGATGGGTGATGGGTGACAACAGACGGTAACAGTGGACGGGTAACGAGGATTGTGGAGTTGAGAAGGAAGAGGAGGGATGACTGGCCGGTGTATATGTCCACACTCTGTGTTTTGAAAATCGAAAATTATGGTTCCTTGACCTTTAATCCACATATGTATAAAGCATACCCACACCCTTTATATAACATTTTTAAATAAAATTATTAACGTATCTTAACGGGTGCTTAACATGTTAACAAGTCTTTTACCTGTTTAGAAACGAAACCTGTAAAGGCCTTATCGTGTTGACCTGTTTAAGACACGAAACATGTTAAGGTCAAACACGAAACCTGTTAAAGTCGTGTGGGTTCGTGTCGTATTATCGTGTCTAAATTGCCAGCCCTAAACAAAGTATCAAAGTGATAGCAAAACAAAATTTAGAACAATCCCTACCTTCAAATGTCGCCTTAGATCTCCAAAACCACTCTAAAATTAGTTATCAACCGTTTTTTCCCATCCAATGTCAAACTAGAGTATTTTTAATAAAACTTTCACGTCGCTGGGATTCTGTTCGTGTGGCGCTAAGGCCAGTAGGCCACTTCTCGCGCATTGCGAGTTTAGTGTAGTCAGCTGGCGGGTTTCTCTTTCCCGGGCAGAAACTCGGTCCAAATCCCTTTTGTTTTCCGTGTGGCTTCTCCGCCTGGGCCTCTCTTTTACTTTCTTAATTAGGCTCGGGACTTTGGCCTTGTTTTACGGAGTAACTACCACTTTTATTATTCTTGTTTTATTTAATTTTTTTCTTTTTATTTATAGAACTTTCTTTTATAAATGGTTTCTCGATCCCGATGTTCGCATATTGATTATTTTCTTCATCTTAAGTTTCTTTTTCACGAACACCTTTAAAAATCATCATCATACTCATTTAATCCCGCCAATAGCAAGTGAAGGTAAGGTTTGAGGAAAGCAAGGAGGGTGAGATGTAGAAAACCTTACCTCTACCCCATGGGAATAAAAGGACTACTTCTAGTGAGACCCCCGGCTCAACAGTGGTTTGCATCAAGCCTTGGACATAAGGCACATATTGTCTCCGATTGGTGCATGTACCCCATGTCTTTTGGCTATCAGCGCCACCACATGATACATGATTAACAATACGCATTTTTAATGTTATTTTCACAAAGTTAGTAAAATAACGTTTAAATCAGTGCAATTTTACTTTTGCCCCTAAGGGCCCACACATATATACATTAATACATTATATGCGCATACCGCAAGTGAGGCTACAAACACCTATTGAATAATATAGAAATTACATAGGAGTGTTTTGCAACACATCAAATATCCTTACACTTATTCTTTTTTTGTCCCTGAAGAAGACTGCAATAGAATCACAACTAAAATACCTGGCTTTCAAAAGTATTAGGTACATTAGTTACAGATATAATAATACACTTACTAAGATTGTCAGTATTGCTATCTACATAACCCAACCACTAACAAATCAAGCTCCTAATCATGTTAATTAAGCATTTAGGTTCATGTTCATTCAATCAATCTACAAGGTCTTACACTAAAGCTACACAACTCTAGGGATGTTCAGAATTTGATTCGGATTCGAAAAATTCAAAATTCGACTTAGTTCGATTCGATTATCAAGAATTCGATTCAATTATTAAGAATTCGAATTCGAGTCTAGTAAATCGAATACGAATTTATGATTTTAAATTCGATTTGAAATTCTAATAAAAACTGTAAATGTATATTTTCAAATATATATATACACACACATACACATTGAAAAAAAAACTTCTAAATTTTGGTCAAACTCTAAGAAACCACAGTCTCTATAACTTTTACCATAACCATATTTTACACATTACCTTATACATCACAAAACTCTAACAAACTATACTTTCTATTATTTTTACTATTCTCGTATTTGTTGTTTACCAATTTTGTAGATTTGTATTTTATATGTTAAAAATAATGAGTTTGTATTAGTTTTAAAACTAAAAGTAAAATAATTTATTATTTATGGTGAATTTGAACTAAATCGAATTTATTCGAATTCGATTTGAATTCGAGTTTCTTATTCGATTCGAATACGAATCGAATAAATTGAATTTTAAGCGAATACGAATCGAACACGAATTCATGTAAAATATTAAATATTCGAGAATTTCGATTCGAATCATTCAAAAATTCGTTATTCGATTCGTTGAACACCTGACAAGTCCAGCTAGTCTCACCTCAAGCTTTCAAGGCACGGGTTATAACATATAATTTTTTGTGCAACTAAAAAAAATCCTAAGGTATTGTAAATTAAACTTATGATGGATGTGATGGATGATTTTTTCATAAGCATATATATTTATTATTCTTTTTTTTTATACCTTACCTTTACCTAGGGATGTTTCAACAAAGATGCAATTTGACGTGTGACACATAGGTTGCAGTATATATACTTTTAAGCTCGATACATGTGTGATGGAATTATGCGGGCGCCACTTTTCTCCTATCACGTCGATTCCTTCAATCAACCGACTTCGATTAACTGCCGCTCATTGCTGTTGCAACTCCATGAGGGGCTGCCCCCTTGTCGGAAAATGACTGTCAAAACCCCCAAGCTCTGATACCAATTTTTGAAAAATCAGGCCCTTGATTGAACACACAAACATGATTTGTACGAACTCGTTCAACTCTTTTATTATTTATCAATCAAAGCACACCAGTTACGATAACCGTAACCATCTATTTATACTAAACTAAACCCAAACCTTTTATGACTCAAACACAAGTAAATAATTATTAAACCTAACTAGATGAACTTAACCCATTAAATAAAATATTAATACCTATCTAGACCCAATAACTAATTAAAAATAAATAAACCAATCCACTTCAACTTCAAATAGGATTAACCCTTCACTTACAGTTTCAAAACTAAATGATTTTGTATGAATTAGTACTAATATGATATAACCCCTTTTCCAGATTTTTTTTTGCGGTCACTTGGCTAACGGTGCACACTGGTATTATAATAAACTGAAACGATAATGCCTGCTAACGCGCTGCAAAACGCATGAGAATCCTAGTAGTAGTAGTACTAATAATAATAATAATAATAATAATAATAATAATAATAATAATAATAATAATAATAATAATAATAATAAATTACCAAACATGTATTAGGCTTAAGACACCTGATCAATTTATGGATTGATCATGTGAGCCGGTACAGTTTTCATGAGGCAAAAGGTTTGGCCAAGTGAGTATGTGAGGTGTGTGTGGCTCATGTTTCTCACCAAATATGGTCATGGAAAAACATGACTACCTTGTCCATGATCATAAAGCAATTCCTTAGCAAGAATTTATTCTAAAGTCTTTTCTTTTCCCCCAACTTTCTTTGTTCCCATTGGTTTGCATGGTATATAAGTCAACCTAAACCAACATATTCTTTTCTTAACATTTGTCTAGGAAGAGCTAGAAAATGTGTTATCAAAGTTCTTGTTATTCTGGAATGGAGAATCTAATGAAAACAAGGTGGTACCGGTACATTCCCCAACAACCACCACCAACCGCGGTAGTAGAAGATGCCCGAAAAACCCAAGGTACAATGAAGCGATGTTTGTGCTCTCCAACAAACCATCCAGGCTCGTTTCGATGCAGGATACATCACCATGAGTATGTTTGGGGTGGCCGTGCTATTCGAGTTCCCATGAAACAGTAATAACACATGAATATGTTTAGTTTCTTTGTGGTATGCAATTTAATGTCTTGTATCAAATGGTATGTTTAGGTCCTCTAATCATGACTTTATGAAGGTGTGAATTTAAAGTTTATGTTTAAGTTGAAGTATATCATTCCTATGTTGTCGGCACTTAATCTTTCTACTTTCCCTTTTTTTTTTCTTTCTTTTTTTTTTTTTTTGAGAAAGGTTAAGTTCATTAAAACCGGCCCAACCTCAAACCGAGGCGGCCACCAACAACAAACAACTACATAATTACAAATTTACACCAATTAGACCACAAAAGGGAATAAATTAACTTAGCTCTATTTCTAGCCCACAAGTAGGGGTGCAAACGAGCCGAGCCGAGCCGAGCCCGAGCTCGACCAGGCTCGAACTCGAGCTCGATTAAGTTATAAGAGCTCGAGCTTGGCTCGTTTATAATTTCTCAAGCTCGAGCTCGGCTCGGGCTCGGCTCGGCTCGTTTAGTATTTATTAGTTAATATATTAAATAAAAATAATATAAATAATTGTTCATTTAAGCTCGTGAGCTCGATAAGTGAAGCTCGGGCTCGGGGCTCGTTTACTAAACAACTTTAAATGAATGATAAATATTATTAAATATTAAAAAAACTAATATTATACTAGGCTCGACGAGCCTAACGAGCTTCACATGTCAGGCTCGAGCTCGATAAATAAACGAGCTTTGTTTTAGGCTCAAGCTCGGCTCCAGCTCGTTAAAGCTCGGCTCGTTTCGAGCTTTTTGCCGAGCCGAGCTCGAGTAGCTCGCGAGCTGCTCGGCTCGTTTGCACCCCTACCCACAAGAAACCACACTAAAGATGTCTTCCAATCGCACCCCTTTGTTTTTTAATTTAAGCTCATTCCTCGCTCTCCAAATGCTCCAACAGCCGATAATAATAAGCAAGTGCAGGATCTCTTTTTTCTTCCCAATCAACCCCGAATGGTTGTTGAACTCCAATAGGTCTTTGAAGGAAAGCGCGAAGAAATTAGAGACATTACACCAAGCAGAAATCTTGCTTGGCGAATTGCATAAATAGTAATTAACCGACGGGTCAATGAAGATACCGGGTGAAATTTATGAGGAAATCGGATGTGATTGCATGATCAAAGACTTCACTGGTTGATCACCGACGGGTTCTACTGATGGAAAGTTCACAGCCAATTTTACTGACATGTCATCGACAAAATTGAAAAACTTCACTTATATTGCCTAGTTATGAAATTAACTTCCTAAATAGATTCATGAATTACTTAAACTAACGACATGTTTGGGTGTCCACGCTACAAGAATTAGCAGCGTCACCTTTAGCAGCGCCCGCCTTTTGATCGTCGCTAAAGGTTTAAATTTGACACAAACAAGATCCGACGGTGGGGATTACATCGTACAAGAGTCACAATTTCTAACTTATGACTTATCTCCTTTTCAAAGCACAAAAACTCCTAAAAGCTCTTTTTCAAACCATTACCCAAACTTTTTTTTAACTTATTGACTTCTTGGATAAGTTATAAGTCATAAGGAGGTGAAAAAATAAAAAGCCAAGCATGCTCAAAGAATCACTACAAATTTTACTAAATAATTAAATTAAAATCGAAACAAATTAGGGAAAACGTCCAAAATCAAAGTTGTCCAAGAGCTTTTCTGTTACGTTTGTTTCTATCTAGCTAGCTAGCTAGTTCGAGTATAAGGGAGGAAGGGGCACAACTGCACAAGCCTCATGTAGACCCATCGTAACCAATCACACATTACCACGTCATTTTTACCCTTAAGTAGCCTAAACACTAGAAATGTTCTAGCCTAAAATAGCCTAAAACTTTTTTTTTTAATATTAATTAATTAAAACAAAATAAAACCAAACAGACATTAATTAAATAAAATAAAATAAATGTTAATACAATAAAAAAATACGAAACATAACATAAAAAAAAATAAAACTAATCCTCATCCAACTCAAGTCCATCCATCGGCCAATTATATGCTAAAGCAATTTCCCGTTTACGCACAATGGCCACTTTCTTGATCGAGCGGCTAAGATTGTCATGCGGTTTGTTAAAGAACTTAAAATCGGTGTTAAATTCTATTTTTTTGATACTCGCCATTTGTGCCGCGAGTAATGTTTGAATGGTTATAGGATGGATGAATGAATGAATGGTAAAATGGTTTGGATGAAAGAATGAATTTGAGTTAGTATTTAAAGGTTTAAAATATTTTTTTTAAACCAACGGTCAAGTTGCATTTAAAAACATTTTTTTTATTAATGTAACGGTCATATGACCGTTGAAGCTTCAAACCATGTCGGCTTCCCAAGCCTCAAACGATAGCCAATTTCCCAAGCCCACCCACCCGAAACCGTGTAGCCGTGAGGCTACTAAAGCCTCAAGCCCCAAGCCGAGGGTGCCACGTCCTACCTAAATACACAAGTTCCCGACCTAGCTCCAAATCATTAAATCATTAATAACATTACAATTCGTACTGAAAGATGCGTGCGTGTTGCTTAATTAATAACTTTTATTGGCTAAAAGATAATTTGAAAAAATGCACCAAGTTCCTGAATTAGCTTCCAATTATTAATAACATTAAAGTTCGTAATGAAAGATGCGTGTAGAGTAAGGGTGAGCGGTGTGGAGTTCTTCGATCTATAAAATCATTAGTTGGGCAACAAAGAACCGAACATCTTTCTCTCGTTCAAGGAATAAATAACAAGTGACGTTGATGCCAAGTAATTGAATTCACTAATATGGGTAAAAGAATATGATTAGTATTTTTATATATAACTAGATTATACCCCGGGAGCGTCCCGGGATGAGAAATTTAATATGATACATCAATTTTACATGTGAAATAGACTTATGTATAACTCTAATATTAATATCTAACCTAAAACAAATTAACAATGTACAACTCCAATTCTAACACCTAACCTAAAAGAATGTTAAACTTTAATGTAACTCTAACATTAACACATATCCTAAAGACTAAACAAATGTACAACTCTAACATACTAATATTGATACCTAACTTAAAACAACGTATAACTCTATTAACCTATTCGACCCTGGTTGAAAAAAAAATTCATATTTACTGATTTAAACATAATTAGTGACTTGTCTATACATGATTAATGATTTACCTGAACACTTAATGTTTTTTTTCCTGTATGAACAAAACCCACAAAAAAATTTCTCCGTTTTTTATATAGCACTATGGTACTCGTTGGAAAGATAATAAAACGCTCGTTAATTTGGTGTAATTTTTTTCTTTAAAAAATCTTGTATATTAAAGATATTAACGTTTAAAAATTATGGGAGGAAACATGAGGGTGAAAAATCCAATTTTGTTTTTAAATTATTTTTTTCCTAAAATATCTCAATGCCACATGGGATGACACATGGCACACTCAAGGAAGAGAATGCCTATTTGAGTGCCATGTCATTAAAATGGCTTTGGTTTATTATATGTATAGATTTAAAATTTTATAAGCAACTATTATTTATATATCCGAACACACTCACCAATATATTGCAAGTGCATAAATAAGGCATTTCCAATACCCGGTTCTGGGTATTATATTGTAGAGAAAGATCGGATATTAGAAGAATCAGCTACGGTTTCGGTTCTTGGCCAAAAAAACTATACCCCATGTACCCAATTTCGAGTCAGGTATAGAACCGGTTCTTCAGGAATCGGGTATTACAAAACCCGGTTTTCAAGTATTACAAAACCCAATCCAGATATTGAAAAAAAAAAAAACAATCGAGGGGCCACAACTATTTTTAGTCTATTTTTTTCCATAAAAACATAAAAATCAATATATTAGAAATAACACAAAAGGGCACATATATTAGAAATTTAAATATTACAAAGATATAAAATTTAGAGAAAATTACTCGAATAGTCCCCGTGGTTTGCTCAAATTTCACCTTTAGTCTCCAACTTTTGAAAAATACACGTATAGTCCCCAACTTATGATATTTTTTTAACTCGGATAGTCCCTGGAGCTAACAGAGGTTAAATAATCCAGTTAAGTGGGTGTGAAATTACTAAACTACCCTTACTTTAACAAAAATATATAATAATGTAAATTAATACTATTTAATGTGGGTCCCACACTTCATCTTCCCACCTCATCACCTTCACAAACCACCACCACCCATCTCCACCCTCCACCACCACCGACATCCACCAACTACCACAACCACTAGCCGCCCAGCAACCACCACAGCCACCACTGACATCCCCCAACCACCAAAGCCCCCACCGAACCTGGGACCAGTCGTTGGTAATCCCACGCCCAGGCCAGCTGCTACTTCTTATGGATTTGTTAATTTTTATACACAACTTGATAAAACAAAAATCCCCAAATTTAAAACTTATAAACCCTAACCCTTATCACAATCAATCGACCCACAATAAGAACCTGATTGTGAACAAAAGCTTAAGACTAGTTGTTCTGAGTTTAGTCGACCTCGACCTCTTTCGATCAAGTGGAACAAAAACAGGGTTTGTAGACAACTGACGCAGACTCTGATGAACATTTAGGCCAAAAATGGATGTGTTATCCATCAGAGAAGTAGTACCCATGATATCTTTTTGTAGTGCCATTTAAATCTTGAAAATAAAATGGAGACAGAGGAGTTGGGTAGATATGAAAGAAAGAAGGAAGGGAGGTTAATTATGTTATGGAGCGAATGTGTAGTTAAGTATATACACACAGGTGGTGGTTTGTGGATGTTGATGGGGGTTGTGGTTGTTGTTGGGCAAGTGGTGGCTGTGGTGGTGAAGGGTGGAGATGGGTGGTGGTTTGTGGAGGTGATGATGTGGAGGAGATGAAGTGTGAGACTCACATTAATTAGTATTATTTTTTATGATTATATATTTTTATTAAAGTAAGGGTAGTTTAGTAATTTCACACCCACTTAACTGGATTATTTAACCTCTGTTAGCTCTAGGGACTATCCGAGTTAAAAAAATGTCAAAAGTTGGGGACTATACCTGTAATTTTTAAAGTTGGGGACTAAAGGTGAAATTTGAGCAAACTACATGGTCTATTTGAGCAATTTTCTCTAAAATTTAAAAACTTACAAACTTTGATTTATGTATTTTTTTTTTAATTTTAAAACATAAAAGTTTGCCTGTTGAAAAACCCGGTTTGAGGCATATTACTGGAACCGGTTCTTGGGTATAATCAGCTACACTCGGGTCCGGTTTCAGGTCTGGTTTTTATCATTGAAATGCATACCCTATACGTATCTTGTGGGTAGGGTCGGTTCTGAGTCTTATTCCTAAATAATTGGTTCCCTGGGTTTGGGTTCAGCTTCCAATTTTTTTTTTTTTTTTTCTTTTCAGTCTCTTTGAATATACAAATTGATGGATCATAAATTCATAATGGGCCTTTTGGGCTAATACGTGCAACAGCCCATGAAAGGTACTTCGGGCTGCTTCTATAGTAGTTTACTTTTGCGCTGTTAAGATTTGTTATGAACTGATGGCTGCTATAATTTGTTTTTTCCATGCTTTTTTTTTTTTTTTTGAGAAAATTGCAATTTCCGTCTTTATGGTTTGCCTAAACTAACAGGTTCAGCACACGTATAACACCCTGAGTACATGAGGTTTGTTTTTTTAACACTTTACGTCCCTGAGACTAACGGCCGTTAGGCTTGTCTGTTAGTTTGTAGTGAAATGACTATTGACTTGGTCAATTTACGAAAATAGCCACCTCAACCGTCTCGGGAGTGACGGCTCATAGGTCCCGAGACGTCTCCATGAGGCTTTAGTGGTGAACCAATAGCCGATTGCCATGTGTCAAAAATATAATAAAAAAATCTTCACAGGTCCCGAGACGTCTCCATGAGGCTTTAGGCGTTGGGAGACGTCACAGAGACGCTTCCGACACGGTTGCAAAAGACGTTTTAGGAGTTGGGAGACGTCACAGAGACGCTTCCGGTACAGTGGAGACGTCACAGAGATGTTTTAGGCGTCGGGAGACGGGGAGACGTCACAAAGTCGTTTGGAGATTTTTTTATTAGAGGAGAGAGAAAGTAAAGAGAGAGAGAGACTTAGGACACGTGGCTTGTTTTTATTGGTCACCGTCTCACCTATCTTTGAAGTCAGCTTAGATGTCTCAGGATGGAGGAACTGTCTCTCCTAAAACAGTTGGGATGACTATTTTGATAAATTGACCAAATCAAAAATCAATAGCCAAAATTGTGATTTTCCCACATTATTATTATTCTAGTAATTTCCTAGCAAGTGTTGCTTTCGCGTAAGAATCGAGTCAAGTCAACACGCTGTCATCCAGCCAGTCAAAAAAATCCCACTCCTTTCCTTAAATAATAATAATAATAATATTCACGCGTGTCTTCCACCTTACTTCATCCCTCACCAGTCACCAATATTATTATTTAAACAAACCATTCCATCAAATATTCAATCATCCGTCCCTTAAACCTTAATCTTGAATCGACCCATTATACCCACACACTCTACGATCATTAATCCCAAATTCTATTAGAAAATGATGAATTACTCAAGATCGGTTGTTGTAGCACTCATTGGTTTCCTATTCATGGCTATGTTTGATGTTAATCGAGCTCAAGAATTGGCTCCTTCTCCGGCTCCGTTTCCGGTTAGTCATGGTGCTGCGATTGATCAAGGGGTGGCCTATCTTCTTCTGCTTTTGGCGCTTGCTATCACTTATCTTGTTCATTAGTTTTTATTTGTTCGATGATCGTATTCTTTCTATTCTTATTTGACTTAATATGATTGTGTAGTGAATATGTGAATTTTGGTTGGATATTATAATTTATAAGAACATTGATTGACTTTTATACAGCTTTTGTTTGATGTTTTAAGATTAGTTCTTGAAACTTGTGTTGAACAAACGTTGTTTAAGGAACATCAATGCAGAACGAACACCCCTTAAGCATCTCAATGCACAGTCTAGGGATGAGCAAATGGTACCGGGTATTGGTACTGAACATTTTTGGTACCGGTACCCGTTTTTGAGGAATTTCAAAGCCGGTATTTTCAGTATCGTTATTGGATTGGTACTGAACTGATACCATGTTCATCCCTAATGCACACCATAACAAACCACTTCAAATCATCACAGCGCCACATCACCATGGCATATCGTTCCAAACCATTCTAAATCACAACTCGCTTCATTGCAAACCTTCACTTTTTTTATACTCTACACACAAAACCTTTTTTTAAGAGTAAATTACCAAACCCATCCTTGTGGTTTGGCCAAATTTGCCACTCCAGCCAATCTTTTAAAAAGTGCATGAACAGTTCTTGATCTGTAAAAAAATATGCTAAAATAGTCCAACAGGCATTTTCGTCCATTCATGTATAAAATCATCTTCTTTCCAATTATCTTCTTCCCTAATCAAACCCACCATTATCTTCACCTTTCACCACCACCACCACCACTACCCACCACCTCCTCCATAGTTTAGTCAGGGGTTAGTTCCATCATGGATTCCTTCCAATGACTCTACCACCTCCTCATCTCAAACTCCTTCAACTAACCCCTCTCCTACCACCTCTACTCGCCCACAACTGTCTCGCAATCCTAACCTAAAATATTACAATTCCAACTTCATCAACTCCACCACACTTCACCCACTTCCTACATCCATTGAGCCCTCTACTCACATCCAAGCAATGAAATCCACAATGGCGACAAGCAATGGATCTTGAATACAACGCTCTTCTTCAAAACCATACGTGAGAGCTTGTCCCTCATACTACCCAAAATCCAATCGGATGCAAATGGGTATTCCGAACCAAACGAAAGCCCGATGGAACTATTGATAAATTTAAAGTGCGCCTAGTCGCAAAAGGGTTTCATCAACAGTACGGTAAGGACAATTTTGATACCTTTAGTCCGGTAACGAAACCTGTCACCATTCATACTGTTCTTTCCATCGCACTCTCTCGAGGGTGGTCGTTACGCCAACTAGACGTCAATAATGCATTTTTTCATGGCACCTTACATGAGGATGTGTACATAATTCAGCCACCCAGATTTGCAAATTCGGCGTTTTCTAATCACATTTGCAAACTCAAAAAATCTCTCTATGGCCTTAAACAAGCCCCGCGGGCTTTGTACATTGAATTAACCGCCTTCCTCATTAGTTTCGGTTTTAAAAAATGTCTCTCTAATGCATCTCTTTTTGTCTACACAAATGGTAACACTTGCTACCTACTCGTCTACGTTGACGACATTGTCCTCACCGGAAACAATAATCCATTCATGGACATCTTTGTTCAAGCCATAAGCGAAAAAAATTCGATCAAAGACTTAGGCCCTCTACATCACTTCCTAGGAATCGAAGTCATTCCAACTCCTCATGGTCTATTCCTCTCCCAACACAGGCACATTCAGGACATCTTAACCACTTTCAAAATGGATGGTGCCAATGAGGTCCTCACCCACCTAAGAGTCTCTGATCCGCTTATCCCCTCGGATTAGGGCTGGCAATAGGTAACCTGTATAAGACACGATTAGACCTGTTAACTAAAAAATACACTATGCCATTTTTTTACTTTATTTAAAATAATTAGAATTAAGAGGCAAAAATCCCTCATTTCTCCTTTTTGGTACATAAAACGTCTAACTGCGTTATAAACATGAGATATAAAGTAGTTAAACGAGCAGTGTTCACGTTTAAAACTTGTGTTGTTCGCGTCGTCAGAAACCTGTTAAACCTGCTAAGACACGATTTGCCAGCCCTGCCTCGGATGCCTCTCCACCAGCTGGTGACCCAACTCCTTATCGCAAACTTGTTTGCACACTTCAATACCTTTCCTTCACCCGCCCTGATATCTATTTCGCTGTCAACAAACTCTCCCAGTTTATGCACCACCCAAAACAGTCACACTGGCAAGCTCTTAAACGGTTCTCCGCTATTTGAAAGGAACATTGCACCATGGGTTATTGTTAAATAAACAGTCCTCACTTGATTTACATGCTTTCTCAGATTCTGATTGGGGAGGCATACATGACGGAGGAAGATCTACTACAGGTTATATATTATATCTTGGATTCAACATCATCTCCTGGCATTCATCAAGACAAAAAATGGTCTCACGCTCATCCACTGAAGCAGAATACAAAGCACTAGCAAACCGCAGCTGAAATCTCATGGGTTAAAAATCTTATCCAAGAACTCGGTCTTCGCACGACACATACACCATCTCTTTTCCGTGACAACACCGGTGCCACCTACCTTTGTGCCAACCCGGTGTACCATTCCCGCATGAAACATGTGGCCCTCGACTACCACTTTGTTCGTGAACAAGTCAATGCCGGTTAGTTAAAGGTCTTTCACATTAGTTCAAAGGATCAACTAGCTGATGTCCTCACCAAACCACTTCCACGATCACCGTTTCTTTCCTTTCGCTCCAAGATTAGCGTATCCAATGGATCCTCCATCTTGCGGGGGCGTATTAACACAAATCAATAGTCAATAGTCAATCCCATATGATTAGCAAGTCAACAGTTAAAGAGCTATTTTTATGCCTTTGTAATTATTTAGTCATAGTCAATATTCTTAGTCAATAGTCTAGTCAATAGTCCTCCTAGAATCAAGCCATTGTATTAAACTTGTAACCATTATATAATCTTCTGTGAATAATTAGAATAGAACTTTTGATCCAATTCACTCTATTACCTATTACTCTATAGTCATTTAGTATGAAGATTTGGAATTCTAGTGGTCGATGGTTGGAAGTGGATCTCCTAATTTATAAGGTGCCGACAAATATGTTAGATTGGTTGGAGTCATCTCGATGGAGGAAAACAAAAAAAAAAGATGCCGTTGAGGCTATTATTTTTAAAGCATCGTAGATTATTTGGAGAGCCCAAAATGAAGTTATTTTTTGCCATCAGAATGAAACCATAAATAATATTTTTGATTAGATTATAAAAGTATCTTTTTGGATTGGGTAGCATGACTCAAAAACCCCCTAGTTGAGTTGCTCACAAGTTAGACTTGACCTATTTCACTTTTTCAATTTTTTTAATTATAACAAAAAACGTCTTCTAATCCACTGCTTGATTGCTTTTGCAATTACCATTGCAAAACCAAAGATACACTTATTAGAACAAAACTCATACATTAAACGAAATTATTCAAGAAATGGACCGACACGAGCCTTCTTATGCGATTGATTAACGACGAATTGCGAATGTTTAGAGCCATGGGGAATCATATATGGGTGTGGCCACCGTCTTGACTTGAAGATAATGTTCAAGAGCCTCCAATCCTTGTTCTCTTCCGAACCCACTCATTTTATAACCTCCATGAGGTGCATCACGGTCCAACATTAGATAACAATTCACCCACACTGCCCCTGCACGAATAGACCTTGACACCGTGTTTGCAGTGTCGATGTTTTTTGTCATAACGCCAGATGCTAGTCCGTATTTTGTCGCATTTGCTCTCTTGATCACTTCTTCGATGGTCCTTTAAACATCCACACCATTTTTATGTTATTCCCACATAAAAAAACTATCATAACCATAGGTTATTTCAATAGCAAGTATTTTTAGCATATTTGCAAAACTAATTTTAAGTAGATGTACATATAAATATGTAACTTGTCTCTAGTCTACCCTAATCGTTCGCAATTCAAACATTAAGAGTTGTAGATTAACTGATCGATGACATTTTTAGGAAGGAAATCAAGAAAAAAAATTGAAAACGCGTACTTGAATTTGAGGACCGAGATAACTGGGCCAAAAATTTCGTCCTTTGCTATGGTCATATCATCCTACAAAACCAAACAATTGAAAAAATCACCTATCACATTTTAAACAATAACATAAGACACAAATCATACCTTAACATTTGTGAATAAAGTTGGCTCGATAAAATATCCTCTCTCTCCGATTGGTTTACCACCGGTTACCAACTTTGCGCCTTCCTTCTTTCCATGCTCTATGAGCGAAAGTACTTTCTCGTATTGTTCTTTGTTGTTCTACACAAAGAACAAAACAAAGTTGTGCAAATTCATACGATATAGTGTTTCTTAAGGTTTAAAATCCGAAACTTTGTCATACTTGAGGTCCATGACAAGTGGCTAGATCAAAAAGATCACCCTTTGGCCAACCTTTCACCATTGTTTCCAATTTCTTGACGAAAACATCATGGATTCCTTCTTGAACAAAAATACGAGATCCCGCCACACACATCTCACCCTGCATACATTGAACAAGTTGAAATATCAAAGGTTGTGACTCCAACCCATCTATCATGTTAGCTTATCTTTATGATACCAATGTGTTGTTGATACAAATAAAGCAATACCTAAAAAGGAATAAGCTTATATATTTTGTTCATTGGAAGCGACATGTTATAGTTTGAACTATTTGAACGACTAACCGAGTGGCGGATCCAGGGGATTCCTTGGAAACCTCTCGGTTTGAAAAAAAAATGAAAAATTTAGTAGAAATAAGCGAGAATCTACGAATTAGGAACCCCTGAAAGTAATTTTTGAATCCGTCACTAGATGAACTAGAACAAAGGTTTGGCCATATTAAAAAAAATCCACTATAAAATTCTATTGACATCCATTACCATCTCAAATTCCATATTTTTGTTTAGTTTAGACTTCATATTTTTTAACACTAAAGAACACAACATAAGATAAAAATAGTTTCGTATTCTATTAAGATATTTATTACACTATCTAATTTGTTCGACAAGTAGACTAGTGAGATGGTCGATTTAGTAACCGATACCCGCCCCATCCCTTGCAGTGTAGTGGTAAAGGTGTTGGTGTTTTAAAGGAGAGATTGGGAGCTCAAGCCTCGTTAGAGGCAAAAATAGGTGTATTTAAAGGGGAGAAAGATTTAGCCGTTCAAAAAAATAACCGAAATCATACCTTGTTCATTACGTTTCCCATAAGAGCGAGCTCTGCGGCTTTATCAACATCGGCATCATCAAAAACAATGAAAGGCGATTTCCCCCCAAGCTCGAGCAACACGGGCTTGAGATTGCTCTCTGCCGCAGCTTTCATGACGATTCGACCGACTTCTGTGGATCCCGTAAACGTAATCTAGATTCATTAAACATCATTAGTTATTAACTATCAATGAGTGTTACATAAACTATACACATTATAAATGTCATATTCATGTTTTTGCACCGTGTCAATGTCCATATGAGAGCTAACGGCTGCACCCGCAGTTTCTCCATACCCGTTAACAACGTTAATCACACCGTCAGGAACTCCAGCCTGTACATCAAGATGTATAAGACTCGCGCGTCTCTAGTGCATGCAACGACGAAACCACATTTTACTCTGTGGTCACAATACTGATTTATTTTGTACCGGTTACAGCTAAGGGCTCAACTAAAATCTTTTAATAAAAAATAGTCATATTTTATACATAAAGATTCAACAAAATCTAGTGAACGGGGATCAGTGGACCCTCTTGTCCCCCCTTGGCTCCGTCGTGACAACTACTTTCAAGAAAATCAAAACCTACCAATTTCGACAAGTGAGCGAAAAATAGAGTTGTAAGAGGAGTTTGTTCAGCGGGTTTGATCACCATAGTGCATCCAGCGGCTAAAGCCGGTGCAACCTTGAAGGCAAACAAGATGGCGGGACCATTCCAAGGAATGATGTGCCCGACTACACCGACGGGTTCGCGTAACGTGTAAGCTTGAATGCTACTAGACATTTTGAGAGTGGCTCCACGGATTTTATCAGCTGCACCTGCGAAGTAACGGAATGTTTCGGATGACATTGGGACTTCATAGTACCTCGAATGCCTGAACGGTTTTCCACCGTCGATTACTTCTAATGTCGCTATTTCGTCAGCATTTTCGTCGATCAAGTCAGCAAACTTCAATATAATCTTTCGCCTGGCCTGTTTTTGTGCAATTTCATTGAGTTAGAAAGATTGGATATTTTTTTTGTTTGTTTTAAACTTTTATTGACTAACTTTCACTTTGTTGTAACTAAATTTAACTTGAGTAAACCGATTATATGTAGTTAATATACATTAGTGACAGAAATTTCCATCTATATTGGTCACTAAATGATCTATTTAGCCGGTTATCCTAATTTTAGTGACCATGAACAATAGTGAAACAAAATTAGAGTGAAAGTAGAGAACGTATTATATAATAATAATAATAATAATAATAATAATAATAATAATAATAATAATAATAATAATAATAATAATAATAATAATAATAATAATGTGTTTTGAATTTAAGGACTTATTTAAAAGCAAAATATATGAACTTTAGCGACCAAAAAAATATCAAGAGTATGCAAGTTAATTAATTAGAACTTTTTTTTATTAGAAAATGTAGAATTTTATATATCCAATACGTAAACTTGTAAAATTACATATTTTCACAAAACAAAAGTTTTCAATGCATGATTTACAATACTTTTGAAAATATTTTTGAAAATTGAAAAATATGTAATTTTGCAAGTTTAAAGAGTGATATATGAAATTTTCTCTTTTTTATATCAAAAGACACACCTCGCCCGACAAGCGAGGCCAAGGCCCATTGTCGAAAGCTTCACGAGCAGCCTTAGCGACCAAATCAACATCTTCCTTTCGGCCTTCAGCCACCGTTGCTAACACTTCCTCTGTAGCTGGATTTATCGTCTTAAACGTCTTTCCTAATAATAATAATAATAATTTTATTTGAACCTAGTCACTTAACATAAATCCAGAAATGGTGTTATGTTTTAGATATAATAGAATTGCAGAAGTTAAACCGAAACCTGAAATGGAATCAACAAATTCGCCATTAATAAAGAGCTTGGTGAACTTGATCTCATGAGTTGCAGACTTAGAACTCATATTTTTAGTGACTAATTTTTTTTTCTTGTAACATTCGAATGTGATAATCACTCAAATGTTACAAGTGGCCTACTTATAGCCAATCCGTCATTACCGTACGTGGGGAAATATGGTTTTATAACATTGATTATGTTTTCAGTGTATTCTATTTTACATAATAAAATACAAATTATATCTAAAGTTAAGGTATATAGGAATCATACACCACATAATTAGGAACCATATACCCTAACTTATGATACAACTAAATCATACATTGTATTGTACATCTAAAACTAGTGGGTTAGCCCGCGCGATGCGGCGGGTGTCGCTGAGTCTCTTTTAAAAAGTGTTTTCTAAGTTGATATGTCTTAAACACTTATTATATTCAGTGACGAATTCAGGAATGATTTCCAGTGACTTCATTTCGTAGATTTTCACTCATTTTCAACTTTTTTCCATTAAAATTTTCATTTTTCCAAACTGAAGGGGTTCATGGGAACCCAGGAACTCCCCCTGGATTCGGGTCGGGGGATCTGCCACAGATTATATTTGGGTACCACCACTACTATATCTAAATAAGATGATACTAAATTTAAAAATATTTAGTTATAAAAATATTAATATTATCATGTACAACCATTTAGTATTACTAATAGATTAATTATACAAGACTAATGTAAAGTCTTTGATATTACTATGGTTCATTAACTATAATGTGGTGTAATTAAAGACAAGTTTAAAAGACAAATTTGTCCTTAAAAAGTAGTTAAGATGTGAATTATGTATTGTATGATAAGCAAATATACTTGTACTTCTTATTTTTTAAGAAGTCCTTGAGAAATGCTTTATAATATAGTATAGATATAGATATAGATATAGATATAGATATAGATATAGATATAGATATAGATATAGATAAAGTAATTATAGATTAAAAAAATCTCAGCAAAACTACATAACTCTATACGTACGTGGTAGATGTAAAATTTAATGCCAACTAGGGGGATTCAATCGCCGCGTTGCGGCGGGAGCGGGGTAGGGATTTTAATGGCAGACCATGTCTCTCTATCTGGAAAATCCATATTGGTTACGATTGTACGCGCCAGAAAGCAAACGCACGGGGAAAAACAATAAAGACGTCATACCTGAAAGTTCGGCCAGCGACATTAACCTATTGCGTTGGATGGAAATCCTCAATCCGACATTTTCTTCTCGTCACCGTATCAACACCGTTCGTATATGAGGTTAATCTATGTGATAGGGATTGCTTCGTATTGAATACTGGATGCTGCGTGGCAGGTTTTAAAGGCCACCCCTATTTGCACCACCCCAAAACTTATTTGTAAAACCCTAAAATATCCGGTGTAAATAACATAACCCGTTTTAAAAGAATTGGAACACTGTAGATGCTGCGTGGCAAGTTTTAAAAGAAAGAGAACAAAACCCTATAACACGTGTCTTAATACTGCAAGCAATACATGTGTTAACTAACACCGTTATAACTGAGCTGTTATCTCCGTTAAATCACTATTCCTACAAATGTAATATTAATAGATAGGTAATTGATTATCAAAGTCAAAAGAGGATGGTAATGGATAGCAAATAAAAAAAATGTTATTTAGGAGTTATATAAATTAATTAAACTAGTAATAAAAGAACCGCCTAGTGATAGCACACCTTAATAACTATATATTCGATGAATCTAGAAGTGTTAACAACAAGAATTTGGGTAAATTTTGCATAACCTTCCGAACACAACAAAGAGCATGTTGTTTCACGTATTCATTGAAAAACTAGAAATATTTCGGTATTCATTGAAAAATTATATGAAGAACTATCTCGAAGTCGAGTCTCTCTAATCAGTTAAAATCTTTTAATAGAAATATATAATATAGTCATTTTCCTTAACACTGTTATCTTAAAAGACTCGATACTGAGAATAAACGCGTACGTTGGGCTTATTTTTTCAAAAGTATAACAATATAGACATGATGACTGATGAGTTTATTAACAAACATCAACTTACATATTTAGTTAACTTTATTTGAAGCCAGAATTTTCTAGTGTTTAACCATTCAATAAGACCAACAACACTCATCATGTACAAAAGACGTGTTACATGTGATATACTTTAGACTTGATCACAAACGACTTTAATTGCTAACACTTTACCTAAAAGTATACACAATATACAATATTAGCAATAATACCTAAATGAGTGATCATACAAAGACCTAATTCATCGCAGCTCAACACCCAAACTAACCATGAATAACCAGCACGACACATTATGCGCCATAACCATTTCTCGGCCAACCGTAATAGCCTTTGTTTTTAAAAAGTTAAGTATTATAATTTAGAACTATAACAAACGTTAGCAATTAATAATTCAATCACAACAAAGAATTAATTGCACTTTTGGTATTTGTAGTTTATATAAATTTCAATTTTCATACCTATTTACTGAAAATTACATAATTGGTACCAATTCTTACAATTGGTTTCACCATCAGTACACCATAGGTACTAACTGTGTAATTAATGGTCAAACTGTTCATAAAAGTTGGTACAAATTGTATAGGTGCACCATAAGCTTGAAAAGCAAGGAGCTTCATAATCGAATAAAAGGTTGTTTGGGGTTGTGCAACAAGATTGAAAAGCAAAGGAGCATCATAATCGAAGATCTAGCACAAAGGAGATCGTGTTGGCGATTCTGATACTTTTCGTTTCTGGTTGTTTATTCCAAATCACATGTTCAATGAATTCAAGCTGTTTATCTTTGATGATTGCTACCTAACCGTCTTATGGCTAGTTAGGTAGGATGAATTCTAGAGAAGAACAAAAGATTGAAAGAACTGCTAAAGACCACAGACTAATTATTTAAATGTATTTGATATTATTACTCGTCTAAATATATTGATTTTTTGATTTTATATATTATGTCATAATTATATAATGATTTATCTTTATTGGATGAAAAATTCTAATTTGAATAAAATAATACCGAATAGTTATATCAGTTTCTTGTATACCTAGTTTTGGAAAAACAAGTCAAAATCAATAGTCTACTGTTAAAGTTAACTGCTAAATATATATTAACAAAGGTGCTGAGCATCTGTTTGAAGATTAACAGATACTCCATTAGTAAAGAGAGTAAACAGAGTAACGAATTCTCAGTTGAAAATTAAGATTGTCTGTTTCTTTTTAGTATTTGTTATCCCGACAGAGCTTTCATGCGTCTGTTGATTTATCTCTCCGTGGTTGTAACACCCTTCAGTATTAAAACATCTGATCAATACTATCAATTGGTATCGTGTAGGAACAGATATTACTAAACAGATTTTTCCTTAAAACAGACGATTGGCTTCTTGATCTGGTCCTTAGTAGACAGACCTTAAAATATGATAGAGTGTTCCCGTCACATGAGATTTCACCTAGTATATATAATAAACCAAAGCAATAAATCTCACATGACACTCAACGAGGCCAACATCCTCACTGAGTGTGCCATGTGACGTGCCCATATGACATTAAGTGATTTTAGAAAAAAAATATTTAAAAACAAAATTAGATTTTTCTCTCTCATATTTCATTCCATAATTTTTAAACGTTAATATTTTTTATATACGAGATTTTTTAAAGAAAAAAATTACACTAAATTAACGAGCGTTTTATTATCTTTCCAACAAGTACCATAGTGTTATATAAAAGACGGAGAAAAAAAAGCGACTATTTTTTATTTGAAGTATTAGGTATTAGCATTGGATTTATAGATTGTTTTAGGTTATGTATTAAATATTGATATTAGAGTTATGCATTTTTTAGCCTTTATAATAGGTGTTAATATTAGGGTTATATATTATTTTAGGTTAGGTATTGAATATTGATATTAGAGTTATGCATTTTTTAAGTTTTTATGATAGGTGTTAATACTAGAGTTATACATTGTTTTAGTTAGGTACCAATATTAGTATGTTAGAGTTGTACATTTTTTAGCCTTTAAGATATGTGTTAATATTAGAGTTACATTGGAATTATACACTATTTTAGGTTAGGTATTAATATTAAAGTTATACATTTTTTTGATTAGATGTTAACATTAGAATTGTACATTGTTTAAGGTTAGGCGATAACATTGGAGATACATTGTTAATTGTTTTAGGTTAGGTGCTACCCGAAACTTTCCTTCATGTAACTGTAAAGCACACCAGTTTATTTCATATGTAAAATTGATGTGTCATTTTTCGGACTGGTCAGATCGGGTTGGCAGTCTTGGGTTGGGCTGAGCGTCTTATCGGGCTGCCAAATTGGGCTTTTGTGCTGAATTGCATCAACTCAGCAGTTGGGCTTTGGATTCATAAGTTAGCATATGTTAGTAGAGGTGTACAAAGACGGGTTTTTTGAATACCCGGGTTCGGTTACGTACCCGGGTTCAGGTATGACCGGGTAAGGTATAACCGGGTATTACGAAATAATCGGGTTGGGTTCGGGTAGGGTATTTTCGTGAAAAGCCATACCCTATATACCAGGTTCAGGTCGGGTTCGGGTTTTCAATACCCGGTTTCGGGTACACCCATTTTCGGGTACTCGATACCTATTTTCAAGTAAGCGTGTGAATTTCCGACACGACCCAAAAACACGACCAAAACCTAACACGAAATTGGCGGGTTTAGGTTTAGTCTAAATGGGTTCGGGTCAACTCGGGCGGGTTGGTTATACTATATATTGTTTTTTTACAATATGTTTTATGTTATAAATTAAATTGGTTAGGTATTTTATGCTACACTTATAACTTAAAACAGAAATTGGCATGAGATTTTATAAATAAAACATAAATGTTTTATATATATTTGTGTTTTTTTGTAGTAAAATTTTAATTTTAATACATTAGTTTGCGAAAATACCCTATGGGTAGGGTCGGGTTCGGGTATTAAATAACCAGGTTTTAAAATACCTGGGTTCGGGTATTTTTTTTGGGTTCGGGTATTTTGTACACCTCTATATGTTAGTCATGTTAAGTTGTTCACTTAACAGTTGGGCCAGGCTAATTACATTAGAATTTACACACATTTTTTGTTGGGCCAGCCTATTATCGTATCTTAGTCTATTATAGATATGTACATGGTACTCATGTACATGCTTAATTTATGGAGAGTGTATAAGAATAGAATTTATTCATAATAGAAATAAATTGTGACAATTCAAAAATAAAAATTCCATCTTTCAAATCATTAATTTATAACGGGATAGCGGCACAACTTGTTTTTCGCTTACTTATTATCCAGATGTAACTTGGTTTTTAATGTAAATTATATAAGTGTTTTTAATGTAAATTATATAAGTGGTGAAATGTTATTCATAACTTGAAGTCGAATTTTAACCCATCACCACAATAGGATTTCCATCCTAGATATATGTATGGGTAAAGAGCAATTTTAGGTAATATTATTGGGGGTGTCCTTTTGTTACATCCACAATCATCTCATACCACACAACCTTTCTTTCTTTCTATACCTAATTCTAAATAGCAAAGTTTGCTAAATTAGATGGGAAAACGATATGATGCAGAAGAGGAGCCCGAAGACGACGCGTTGGATGAGGATGAAGATGACGACGAGGAGGAAGAAGAAGAATACGACGAAGAAGACGATGAGAAAACAAGCAGGGTTACAAGAAGCAAAGAGTTAGGTCTCTCGTGCATGTTAAACACGGAGGTTGGGGCAGTTCTAGCAGTAATTCGCCGTAGAACTGACTCGACCTCCCAATATATTCATCAAGATGACGCCTTAGATTTCTCCATAACCCAGTCGTTAAAATCCTTAAGATCACTTATATTCACTAATCGACAACCGTGGAAACATATCGATCCTTCCATCTACATCTCTCCGTTTCTAGATGTGATATCATCCGATGGCGTGCCAGCGGGTGCCACCGCGGTGGCACTCTCTTCGGTTTTAAAGATTATGAGACACAATATGTTTGATAAAAAGACTCCGGGTGCGCGAGAGGTAATGGCTAATGTGGTCATGGCCGTTTCGGGGTGTCGCCTAGAAAAGACACACCCCGTCACGGAAGGGGCCGTGATGATGAAGATACTACAAGTTTTAGCCTCCGTAATGAGACACCCGGCCTCGGTCCTCCTAAACGATCACGCTGTTTGCACCGTCGTCAACACGTGTTTTCAGGTTTTTATTATTATTTTTTTAAAAAACCGGTACGCTACATCTATAAAATTAAAATTACACCATTTAGACCATTCTAACGACTCAAAACTCGTCCTGTTTTCAGGTGGTACAACAATCCGCTCATCAAGGTGATTTGCTACAACGAACCGCTCGACACACAATGCACGACATAATCCACATCATATTCTCCCGTCTCCCCGAAATCGAAGTCGAAGACTGGGAGAATTCCGAGTCAGACACCGAAGACGCCTTCGAGGAATCCGGTTACGGTATCCGTTGCGCGGTTGACATATTCCATTTCCTATGCACCCTACTAAACGTTGTCGGGACCGCGGAAACCGAAGGTTCACCCGCACTAACCGCGGACGAAGACGTCCAGGTTTTCGCACTCGTGTTAATCAACTCCGCGCTAGAATTAAGCGGAGAAAGCATCGGTAATCATCGAAAACTTCTTCGAATGGTTCAAGACGATCTTTTTCATCACTTGATCCATTACGGGGCAACTACTTCGAGCCCGTTGGTGTTAGCGATGATATGCAGCACGGTTTGGAACATATACTACTTCCATCGCGAATCGATTCGCTTACAACTCGAAGCGTTCTTTCAATTCGTGTTGTTTAAAACATTAACCATTCATGGTTACATGATAACTTTACAAGAGCTAGCACTTGAAGGGACTATAAACTTTTGTAGACAGCCCACATTCCTAATAGAAGTTTACATAAACTACGATTGTGACCCGCTTTCGTATAATGTGTTCGAAGACATTGGAAAGAACCTATGCAAGCACGCGTTTTTGTCCGCGGGCAATGGGCCTGGTGGCACCGTGCCCGCAACTAGCTTGCAAATGCAAGCTTTTGAGGGTCTTATGGTTCTCATTCACAACATAGCTGACAATGTTGATAAACAAAACTCCAGCCCAAAAGGCCCATACCCGATTGAGATAACCGAATACAACCCGGTTTGGGACGAAATCCCTAAAGACGATTTAGATTTCGACGAATGGATAGACGCTGTGAGGATTCGAAAGGGCCAAAAGAGAAAGCTTATGATCGCTGCGACCCATTTTAACTTGGATGAGAAGAAAGGGCTGGATTATTTGAGGATATCTAAACTGTTACCCGACCCACCCGACCCGAAAGGACTTGCCATGTTTTTAAGGTATGGGTCGGTTTTGGGCTCAAACCGAACCAAAACCCAACTATCCATTTTTTAGTGTACAAAACCGTTCGGTTTTGCCTTTTTGGTCTATGGCTTGGGTTCGTAAAAAAACCGGTTTTTTTAAGTGCCGGTGGTTATAGGATCGGTTCCCCATCTCCACGAGAAAAACCGAACCGAACCGGTTTTAACTCAAACCGGTTCCAAAAAACCGGTATGAAAAACCGGTAATTTTTAATAAAAAAAGTGATTTTTATATTAAAAAAATTATATATAATAAAATTATACAAAAAGGTTTCCACACATATTGATATATACCCATACACTTAAAAAAATTATAAGAATCAATAAAATTTGAAATTTATGTAAAAAAAAAATAAAATTTTGTGTTGCCTTTTTTAAAAAAGTGCGTGCAAGAATCGGTTCACGAACCGAAACCGGTCTTTGAAACCAGTCTTACAAACCGACAAAACCGGTCAAAACCGAAACCGGTTTGGCTAGGAACCGGTAATATGGCGAATCGGTTTAGCCAAAAAACCCGATTTGTACACCTCTACTATAAAGTTGAGCATGAAACTATATGGCTTTGGAGTTCGGTTCAGTACGGTTCGGTTTTGATACAAGGCATAACCAAAACCGAGCATGATTTTCAAAGAAAATAAAACCGAACTATCGGTTATTAGTTTGGGTCGGTTATTTAAGTTTTGCTAATCGATTTTTTCGATCCGTTAACATAGGTACACGCCCGGGCTAGACAAGACAAAGATCGGCGACTTCTTAGGCGATCCGAGTGAGTTCAACCTTAAGGTACTCAAGGAATTCACGGACACATTCGACCTAACCGGGTTGGTTCTCGACACAGCGTTACGAGCGTATCTAGAAACCTTTCGACTTCCGGGAGAATCGCAAAAGATTCATCGAGTCATGGAAGCGTTTTCCGAAAGATTTTTCGAACAACAATCGACCGAAATATTCGTGACGAAAGACGCAGTCTTCATATTATGTTACTCGGTGATCATGTTAAACACGGACCAACACAACCCACAAGTTAAAAAGAAAATGACCGAAGACGAGTTTATACGAAACAATAGAGCGATTAACGCTGGTCAAGATCTCCCGCGGGAGATCTTGTCCAGCGTTTTTCAATCGATCGCAACAAAAGCTATAACTATATTCGGCCAAAACGGATCCCCGGTCGACATGAACCCGAGCCGATGGATCCAGATCATTAACAAGTCAAAACACATCCTACCATACATCACAACCGATTTCGACAGCAGGATCGGTCGAGACATGTTCGCAGCGATCGCGGGCCCAACCGTCGCAACACTCTCCGCCATTTTCGAACACACGGAAGACGAAGAAATCATTCACGAATGCATCGAGGGACTATTCGCGGTCGCTAGAATCTGTCAATACGGGCTACAAGACACGCTCGACGAGCTACTCGCGTCGTTTTGTAAGTTCACAACCTTGTTAAACCCCTACGCTTCGGCCGAGGAAACATTGTTCTCGTTCGGGCACGACTTGAAGCCGCGAATGGCGACACTCGCGATCTTCACCATAGCTAACAACTTCAAGGACTCGATTCGCGGCGGATGGAGGAACATTATCGACTGCTTGTTAAAGCTAAAACGCCTTCAACTCGTACCGCAATCCATAATCGAATCAAGTGGACCGAGTAAACATAAGCGCACTGACTCCGAATCAGCAAACGATCAAACCGGACGAATAAACACATCTAACTTAATGGCGATTATTTCGCACTGCTTATCGATGGAAAACATCGAAGAGTCCCTAAACCTCGGCATAACCGAATTCGAACAAAATTTAAAAGTCATCCAACAATGCAAAATAGGCTGCATTTTTAGCAAAAGCTCAACACTGCCCCTCGAGCCATTGCTAAACCTCGGTCGGTCCCTAATTTTCGCGGCTGCAGGCAAAGGACAGAAGTTTAACACACCTGCAGAAGAAGAAGAGACAGTACAATTCTGTTGGGAATTAATACAAGCAATGGCTTCTAGTAATGTCCATCGTCTTGCAGTGTTTTGGCCTACATATAATGACTATCTGCTTAATGTTATTCAGTTTCAACTGGTTTCGCCTATGCCATTCGCTGAAAAAGCGATTTGCGCGTTGATAAGGATATGTTTAAAGCTTTTGGCGTCGAATGCGAATGAAAAGGTTGCAGAAGAACAGGTTTTCAAGTCTGTTAACTTAATGTGGAAGTTAGATGGTAAAGTTTTGGAGATTTGTAATGAGTTTATAATCAAATCGGTTACGAAGATGTTAAACAAGTATTCGGCGAGTTTGGTATCGCATTTGGGGTGGAAGACGGTGTTCCTTTTGTTAACTAGCGCTGGACGGCACGCTGAAACATACGAAAGGCGAGTTGAAGCGCTTATTAACTTGATGGCTAAAGGTACTGGGATTTCGGTTATAAACTACGCGTATTGTATAGACTGCGCGTTTCGGTTTGTTGCTTTGAGGAACAGTCCTGTGGATAAGAACATGAGGTTAATGGATTTGATGGCGGATTCGGTTAAACTGATAGTGGAATGGTCGAAAAACGGGTATCCGGATCCAGGAAGTAACGCGAGCACGTATAGTGTGGCGTCGGGTGATGACAACATGAATTCGACGTTATCGATGAATATGTTTTTGAAACTTGGAGAGGTTTTAAGGAAGACGAGTTTAGCGAGGCGAGAGGAGGTACGAAACTACGCAGTGTCGTCGTTGAATAAAAGTTTTGTAAACGCGGAAGAGCTTGGTTTCACGCCGAATAATATTATAAACTGTTTCAATTTGGTTATATTCGCAATGGTGGATGATCTGCATGAGAAGATGTTGGAGTATTCGACACGAGAGAACGCTGAAAGGGAAACGAGGAGTATGGAAGGGACTTTGGGGCTGGCGATGGAGTTTTTGGTTGATGTTTATGCGCGGTTTTTGACAGTGTTGATGGAGAGTTTAGGGTTTAAGACGTTTTGGTTGGGGATATTGAGACGGATGGATACGTGTATGAAATCTGAGCTTGGGGTTTACGGCGAATCAAAGATGAAAGAGCTTGTTCCTCGCTTGTTGACGAAGATGATCACGCTGATGCAGGAGAAAGAGGTGTTGGTTCGGCAAGAAGGGAATGATTTGTGGGAGATAACCTTTATTCAAATACAATGGATGGCGCCTTGGCTTAAAGATGAACTGTTCCCTGATGCGGTCGCATGATTTGTAACGACTCGTAGTTTTAGAAACCTGTAATATAATCGAATTCGATTAAATGAACAGAAAGAATGCAATATAAGCGTCTTAATCGTGTGGTTAGCATCTGCAAACTTACTGCAGCAGTGGCAAAGATAAAATCAAAGCGCAGACGTCCCACGTCCAAGTTTAATCAACTGATCAAGCAAGCATTCATAAGCGCGATTAACCTAACTATACATAACATAAAAACAAACCTACGTCCGTTTGCGATGACAGGTGGTTTAGCCTCGCATGGTTGTTATGAAAATAATGAACATTTATGTCCGAACGCATTTGGAATGATAAAACATGAAGGAATCCTTTGTCTTAGGGTATGTTTGATCCGTAACGCCCATTTAACAATCCATGTGGCCTTCAACGCTACCATATGATACAAGAAAAAAAAAAGTTACAGTTCATTAGGTTCGAAATTACGCCATTTTACACGAACATGCACTCCACAATGTTTTTGTTTAGAATTAGAACTTAACCTAATATCCTTTCAGAGCATATATGTTCATTTAATCTAAAGCCTCTTCATAGTCTAGTGTACATTTTCATTACATAAAATGATTGATGACTATGTCAAAAAAGTTAGGAGATCAACCCAATCCATGAGTGCTATTAACATGACTATAATCCTTTTTATTTAGAACCTGCACTTAACGAGTAACAAATCTGGGGTGCTTTTCGTCAAAAGTAAAAATTTGCTTTCGATCCTATGATTGATACATCATCTATGTGTAAGCATAATTATAGGCCACAAAAATCACCGCCAACACGACTCAAAAAACTTTTTTTTTGAACGGCCAACAAACATTTCTGCCTGACTACCAAGGGGAGTCCCCACACTATGGACAGACCCCCACGACCAACCCAATGGAGGGCCCATACGTACCTCGGGCGGCTGGCGTAGTCAGGCCCGCCCATACAGTTCCCGAAACCGGAGAAAACCCAACCCCTCACCCGTCCGTAGGCACGACGGTGAATGATTGGTAAAACTCGGACGAGATCATGACTCGAACTCGTGATTTCTCATTATGTCCCTCGTGGGAATCGAACCCGGGACCCCCAAGAGGGATCCCCGATCCATTCACCAACTGAGCTACCCGTGAAGGACACGACTCAAAAAACTTATTATTCGAACAAAGACCCCTCACAAAGTGATTTAATGGGTGCATCAGTGCTACAATTAAAATCTCATAGTTTGAGTAATTATCAGTTAGCCTACTTCTCATATATGTTAGAGATTTCCTCTCTTAAGTGAATTATGCTACATAACCAATGGTGCAACAATGATTGAGCTATAGATCAAGTTTGAATAACATTGACATATTTTATGCCGAATAAAATCAACTAGATCAAATGCAAAATTGCAAACTAACTATAGTAAAAAACAATTACTTATAAATGTAAAAATACATAGAAAATCCAAATTCAAATGCACTTAATGAAGGAAAAGAACGGAAATGGAGCAAAATTTTTGGAAGGATGTTAACGAAAAATCGTGTTTTACAGTTTTTTTAAGGAGAAAAAGAGAGGGAAATGGAAAGAAAATTTTGGTTTATTTCTTTTATTCTCAACCCTTCCAGATTGGAGATAATTTAAAGGAAAAAATATTTTAAACATAAAATACATATACTTTTCTTTTCATTTACGTTTGAACCCGGACACACGGTAGTTAATTAAATCTTTCAATTCCACTCGCTTCTTCTCTCTCCTTAATTTACTTTCTCTTCTTTTCCTTCAAATTCTGGAACTTGGGAACACAAGTTAATACGAACATTTGAACATAATTGATCATTAACCAAACTGATTACTCGATGATTCATTCTCTGTATTTTTCAATTCAAACCTAATTTTGATGGAAATTAAAAAAATAAATATTAAAGCGAAACACGGACCCAATTTACAAATATATATTTTAGGAAATAATTTGGGCTCTAAACAAATAGGGACCGAAGCTGTCGGCCTGTTGCTTTTGAGTTTTCTCCTATGGGCCGGCCCAGTCGACCAGTTGTTACTTGTTAACAACTAGTTTTATACCCGCCGCGCGTTGCGGCGGCGGGAGCGACCGTTTTTTTAATTGTTTTATATCTAATTTTATAGTCATAAAGCTAGACGTAGAAGTGTACAAATCGGTTAACCGCATTTTGTAGAAACCGATTTTTCTTAAATATATATATAGATATAGGTTCCTATACAAAATACATTTTTCGTACAAAGTGTAAGAAGTCTATATAGTCATTGTGTTTTAAATTTTAGCTATAATGTTTTCGATTCCTTTTGCATTGATTTATATAGTAAAGCACCAAAAGTTACAATTTAAAACATAATCAAATGTATTTTAGACATGACATTTAAAACACACTGATTACTTTCTTCGTATGGTGTTTTAGATTGCATGTCGAGAATACATTAATTAGTGTTTCAAATTGCTAAGATTTGTGTTTTTCTATATAACACTATGCTAAAAGAATATAAAGCATCATGCCTAAAATTTAAAACACAATGCCTATATAGACTTCTCACACTTTGTACAAAGAATGCACTTTGTACAGGAACCTCACCCTATATATATATATATATATATATATATATATATATATATATATATATAGGATAAGGATAATTTAGAAACTCTCTTGAGTTGGAGAAACTCAAGAAACTCATTTGTGACCCTTGATCAACCAACATCAATGGATGAGATTGATCAACTAATATTATATTATTAAAATAGTTATCTCTTTTATTTGTTTGAAGCAAAAGGGTATTTTAGGAAAATTGCATTTTGTCCATATCTCCTCTCTCTCCTAAATCTCTCTCATCTCTCTTCTCTCTCCTGACTCTCTCTCCTCTCCTCTTCTCTCTTCTCTCTCCTCTCTCCTCTCTTTTTTCAATGCTTTTACATTTTTTTCAATTTTTTTACCTTTTATAGGTAACAATAAGTCAGATTGATCTGTAACAACTTATGCGTTACGTTGTTATATTGTTACATTTTATGTATTTATATTGTTACATTGTTACATTTTCAAGTGGTGCTTATGTAATTGTTGATCGATTAACTAAGTCCGCATATTGTTACATTCTTACCACACTGTAAAAAAAACAATTTTACATATTTACATAAATATCATAGTTAATGGTGCTTATGTAACTATCTAAACCAGTAAAATAGATTTGTAATTTTATTTCATAAACAACAACAAAACACAAATCGAATAATTAAATTACAATCAAACAAAAAATAAGCCTTTTTCCTAACATAAATCACACAACTTCAAACTTGAAGAAAAATAAATTTATGATAAAAGATAAAATGACAACCAAACAAACCATTACATAAAAAACATAAATTTATGATAAAAGATATTAGCCAAAGGTCGATGCATAAAGAAAAAGAGGGTACTCCAAATAAAGAAGATGATACTGCCATGAGTGGTATAGACCAAGTGTTGAGTTCTAGTTCACATTTTGCTTCACCGGATGATTCAAGAAGTAAAAGAACAACCCAGATCCACCACCCTCAACCCTCAACCACCACAGATCCACCACCCTCAGCCACCACCGCCCTCAAAAACCACCACCGCCTTCGTCATCAACCCTCAGCCACCAAACACCTTCGTCATCAAACCTCAGCCACCACCTTCGTCATCAACCACCAGCCACCACCTTCGTCATCAACCTTCAAACCCAGCCCCCGTCGTCATCACCCTTTCAAACCTTCGTCATCAACCTTCAAACCCACCCCCCATTCGCCCCTACCCACCACCATTAAAAACCCTCTGCAAAATCGTTTTCTTGTTTGATTTTTAGAGAGAGAGAGAGAAAGAGAGAGAGAGAAGAGAGAGAGATGGAGTCTTGAAAAGTGAATTCTAAAAAACAATCAGATCTCAGATCTCTCTTTATTGGGGATTGGGGTGGAGTGGGTTGAAGTTACCATCTTACCCTTATGCTAAAATGAGGTTAAGAGGGATGTGGAATCATGGTGACCATTGGATGGGTTTCAATGGTTTCTCCAACTCAACATGGTTTCCTATGGATATATAGCCTATATATATATATATATATATATATATATATATATATATATATATATATATATATATATATATATATATATTATTTTGCCCGCCACGCGTTGCGACGACACGCGACGGGTTTGTACAGTAATACACGTCGAAATGTAATACACAATACGTGAATTTCACATATATTTTGAAGACTTAATATTTGCAATTTGGAGTAATACTTTGTAAGGCGTGCAAATTTCAAAGTAAATTTTAAAGGTAGGTTTAACAGCTGTAGGCACATCAACCCATGATAAAGCACCCCACTATTTTAATACTCTCTCTGTCTCCATCTGTAAACCACCATCCAAATGGTTAATCCATTTTATCTCTCAACACTCTCTCTCTCTCCACATACATCATCTCCTTCCTTGGCTCCACCATCACAAATAGGCTACACTTCCACAACCATCCGACGCCACCACCAACAATCACCGCCCAACACCACCCGATACCACCACAAACAACCCTTACTGCCACAAACGCCACCATTACTACCATCATCAACTGCCACTGTCATTATCACCATCCAAACACCACCACCATAACCAAGACGCGACTAACCACAATCCAACGCCGGCCACGACTGTCACAATCGAACTGATGCATGCACTGCTGCTGTTTGGTTTTGTTCGGTCTACCACCGCTGGTTATAAGGAAACAACCCAAGAAGCCGGCAACAGGCGTAACCGGTCAACAACACGCAACCAGGGTGCACCGCGTAAAGCTACCGCTCCAAACGGCGATCACAACTGCCGACAACATAAGCCCCTCTCTTCTCACCCTTTTTTCCGCTGTACATCTGTTATATCCCGGCAACTTCAACAGCCATCCGTTCACCATCACCAACAAACCCTGTAACCTCTTCTCTTGCAACCTCTACTTTCGTTCGCCTTCGCCTCCACAATGTCGCAACCGTAAAACAACCACATGCATCAACCGATCTAGCTTGAGAGCCTAAAATCATGGCGAAATCTGCATAACGCCCATCTCTGCGAAGCCGGAAAAAAGGCATATGAACAGAGATCGACGCCGTTGCCATCATCACGGGCCGTAGACGCATCTGAACCGTCGCTGCCAAGCGTAACAGGTGTTTTCTGGGTGGTTTGGCAGGTTTTCTTGGGCGGTTTCGGGTAGGTTTTTTTGGGCGGTTTGGTTAGCATTAAATACTTGTACGTGACGTAGGCTGACGTAGGAGATGACGAAACCGAGCTTTAAAGGTTGTATTGAGCGAAATAGTGTTTGTCCCTCACATCCAAACTTACCGTTTGTATATATATATAATGGGTCAATGACATTTAGTTTTGTTAGATGTGCACAAACTGGTATTTTTTAAAACCGGTTCTGGGTATGGTTAAAGGAGTCATTAACCGGCTATTGGTGAACTGGATCGGGTAAAGGAACCGGTTTTTGGAGAGTATGGATTAGGTTGGTTTTGAGTTTTTTCGGGTACTAAACGCTTCAGGTCTGGTATAACTGGGTTGTTATCGGTTTCAAAACTTAGGGTTACAACCTGATGCATACCCGACATGTAGGGTCGGGTATGGAAGTGGTACATCAGTACCAACTTATTGCAATGCCTAGTTGCGGGTTTTTTTTGGGGTCAGATTCCATACCCGATTTATTTTTGAGCCCTCTATGTTTTGTGAGAAATTCTGCATTAATTTGTAATGCTACTATTGAGTGTTCGACAAAAAATGTAGGTAAAGGAATTATCTTGTCTTTATTTCATGCAACGTGCATAGTTTTTGTCGGACAGTTAAATCGTTAATTAGCTTATTATTCAGTTATGTCTCCATTTGCAAGCTTAGGCTATACGTGTGGTGCCGTATTTCCCTAACTCCCTCAAATGTTATGTCAACGCCACATTATTTTCCTCTTTCTCTCCTTCTAACCAAGAAAATGGTTTTCCTTACTTCCACTTTCCTTTTTTTTTTTTAATTATTTTTCTCTTTTATTTATTTATATATATTTAATATTTCATTAATATTTTTTCATTAAAATTAAAAACAAAATACATAGAAATTAAAAAAAAATAACCAAAAAATATATAAAAAAAACTAAGGCATATTTCCTCCTAGCCACTTCCTTGCGATCTTATCTTTCATCATCTCCGCTACCATACGTTCGCACTCGGATCGACCCTCGAGACTTTGAGACATAATGTTAAACTCTCTGACTCCTGTTTCGAAATATCCAATTCGAGGCGTTTCCTATCCAACTGCAGCCTCTCCATATCCCTCGCCGCGACTTCTTCCTTCTCCTTCTTTCTATGTACCTCTCCGCTTGCACTTCTTAAACTCGTTAAAGTTTTTAATCAATTCATCTATTTTCTCCACCGCCTTTTCTTTCGAAGCGGAGGCCTTTCCATTTGAGCTCGAGGCGGCTTTTTTTGTGCGGTCCCTTCCAATTGGCCGCTTCGATTCGAGAGTTGAAGCTTCGTCTTCAAACTCTGGGTCATCGTTTATGTTTATAGCACAGCGTGCATCGGACCCACCCGCACTATAACTTCCCGAGGCGCTCATCTTCGTTCTTTTAGCTTGTGCTACCTCATTAGGTATCGCTTTCTACTTTTCACATTTGCTCAAAATTTCATAAGGCCTCATGTAGCCCCATGACCCTTTCTTGTTGCTGAACTTTTTAAGCGCCTCTTTTAACGCACTTTCGTCACTTTGACCGTTCGTTCGATTATTCCAACAATTTTGATAAACACCCGCAAATGCTTGGCATTTGTTGTTCGACACAATTGTCCCTAAACTTGGTACTAACGGAGTAGAATGTTCGATAAGGTTCACGTTGCATTAACTTGAAAATTGCACGCAAACGTGGTTCCAAAAACTTTCCTTTTTTTGATTTGTACCTACAAGTTAATAATTTTTTTAAAGAAAATATATATATTTAAAAAAAATTCTTACTTATTATAGGATCGGTAGACACGTTCACCCAAACTCATGCTGGGGCCTCCAACTCGATTGGACTCCAAGGAATGTTGTCTGCCTACGTAGTAGCTCGTTATTCTTGTACATGTTTTTTCCCTTTAGCGTCTTTTTTTTAGGTTGGTTGGGTTTCCGGTATAACGTTGTCATCGACGCCTAAAGATACAAAATCGTGTTCAGGTTGTGATTGAGGTATCGACGGGAACATTGGCATTTGTTATTGCTGTTGCATTTGTATTTGAAATTGGTGGTGTTGTATTTGCATTTGCCATGCGTTTTGGGGTTGACTAAAACCACCAAACGCGTATGTAGTAGGGACAACTGGTGTCGTGGGATATTGGAAGTTTGGGGCTTGCGTCGAGAGAGTAGCGGGGTGTTTAAGAAAAAAGGTTACGGGTTTGAACGCCTTGGATCCATAATGTATTTGTGGTTTGAAGGTAGTGAAAATGTATTGTTTTTGAAGTTGTATGGTTAAAAAAAAGGTTTGTGGTTTGATTTATATAATAAAAAGTGGATTTTTTTTTTCAAATGGTCCATTCCCAACGTTCACCTCCAACGTTCCAAAATCATCCATCAATCAAATTGTTTCTTTTCCATTCGGTGAGAACGGTGGGATTTTACCGAATCCACCGGAAATGAATCCGAGGGAGGGGCGGTGTTCCCGAGTCGGTGACATGCCACCTCACCCCCACCGAATGATTCCCCGAGTCCACACCATCTCGTTTTATTGAAGATATCCAGTCACCCAATTTCTTGTGGGTGAAAAACATATCGTAGCATAAGAAGTTGGATTGGTCACATTGGTGCAGTGGCGGACTCAGAAATATTTTTCATGGGGTGTGGAATCTCTAAGCCTTTGGGTCATTATCTATCAGGTGATCCGAGTCGGGTAGGCCGGGTCGACTCGTATATCAAAAATAATAATACTAAAATTATATAATCAACAAAATGAAACCAAAAGCCAAAAGTAATTTAAACGTCCTTACGTATGCATAAAAAATTTCTAAAATCTAAAGTTGTGGATACATCTAGGCTAATCATAGTAGTTTTGGAACAGCAAACACACTAAAATTATCATAAGGACTCAAGCTATTAATAAAAACAAGTAACTAAGATGTTACCCTCGTTAAAATGGTTTTTAAATTCTTGGATTTACATATCTAGAATCGAACTGAATAGTTAGATTCATTTGAATTATCTACACTAGACTATAGTCTCACTCATTGTACTTGATCTTATCTACCTGGAATTTTATTAAACCTTATAAAAAATAATAGAAAATAAACTAAATGAAAGGACAAGTTAAATAAAGTAAAAAAAATTAACAAAAAGAAAACATTTTAAGAATTTATCAAAACTCTTAGCAATTATAATATGAATTTATTTAACATTCGCTTCAACTACTCGTGACCTTCACGGTATTGGACATTTTAAACGCTCATTTTATGACATATTAATCCTTTGGTGTTTTGTTTATTTGCTAAACTAGGTTAGAGTCTCGTGACCTTCACGGTTGAACAAAAGATAAAATGATATATTTTGTTTAGGTCCTTACTTAGTAATAGGAAGATCTCGAATTTGTTCCTTAAAAATCTCCGTCAATTGAAAATACATGTCATATTTTAAGGTATCTTTCCTCTCTTCCATGAGAAAAAAAAAAAAAACAAATCTCACAAGGCCCTATAGTTAACTCCTTGACTGTCCTTTGTAGTATCTTTTGTTCCAATCTGGACAAGGAAAGATAACACATTGTTTGAAAACTAAAACAATGATCATAATAATGCACTGGGACACTGGAAGTTAGTTAGTAGTCAATAGGAGTAAACATGTCATTATGCACCAGATTTTTAAAAATTTCCTAAAGATTATAAAAAAAATTAGGGTAAAATGCTAAAATCGTCCCTGTGGTTTTTTGAAAGTTGCTACTTACGTACAAACTTGTGATTTTTTGGCATAATCGTACCATGGTTTTAATTGTTTGTCTAAATCGATATAATCAATAATCATACCATTCATTATCATCTAATACCTCTCAATAATAAATTGACAGCACAAAACTTTTTTGCATCATCCAAGTTACACATATGATAGTTCAAAATAATAAGAAGAAGACATCTAAATACAAGTAATCGAGTGGTAACCCATGAACAAACACAAGGAAAAAATCAAGCAAAAATCGAACTTTTAAATCAAGTGGTCAACTAACAAAAAATAATCAAGCACATTACTCCTTTAAAACTTTCATTGCTCTTTTGTGAGGTACAAATTTGGGTCATTAGTTTTTCTGACTCTATTATGGATATTGCCTATTCGTTCATTTGCTATCTGCATTGACAATATTATAATATAGGTCTCATAAAATCACCTAAAGAATGAATGGAAAATAAGATGACATAAAAAGTGTGAGTATATCAAATTAACAATAGTGTAAGTCTATAATAATGTTTTTTTATTAAAACATGAGTAACATGTTGGGAGTAGATTACTCAGAAGGAACCTCAAGAAATAAATCTTACAGATTTTGAATCAGGGCTTAATGTTTGACTTGTGCAGAAAAAGTCAAACATGTTGAATACATATATGTACACATGCTTGGTGTTTGGATCAAACCATCCTACAACTGATATCGATTCAATAGCAATGCAATCTACTATACTTGGTGCTATCCTGCAAAAGAAATTGATTAATACCCAAACGAGAACTTCAAGCACAAAAATGGCATCATAGTTTCCTTCGCCATATAATTGTCCTAAGGAATTCGAAACATCCCAATGACACGGCCAGAGCACGTCCATGATCTCAGAAAGATAAAATTATTATCATGTTACACTATTGAAACATTAGGTAGTATATTTAGCAAAACTACCAAATATATTTATGCAGAAACTTACCGGATCGGGCGGGTATCTTTGTTAGATCGATTGTGAGAAGGACAGTGTATGCTTAGTTGGAGCCTATAGTAAGGGGCCATGTGGCGCCTGGGTTACTCTTTTATTAGGGTAGGTAGATTTTATGTTGCGGTTTTTTTAGCAGTGTCTAATGGAAAAGTCCAATCCTGCATTAAACAAAAACACACTTGGTAAACTTTATACCTTGACTAAAAATGATTAATGATTCGAATAACCATCATAAGCAATGTATAGATGGTTGATCATAATTAAACAGGTTGACCTGCCAATCTTGTTAACCCATTACTTGTTATTACAACTAGGGGTGTAAGTGACGTCAACCACAACAGAAAGTGCTTGCAGTCCGCAATGTAGAAAACTTTATTTTACACAAATGTATTACATGATATACTACCAATATGCAGAAGCACGTTTCTTTTTCCTTCTTTTTTTTTTTTTTTTTCCAAAATTGTTATTTTTTCGCATAATGCATCAGTATATCCATAAATAAAAAAATGAAAAAAAGAACAAAAACGTATTATTGCATATTGCATATTGCATGTGTGTAATATATCATGCATTACATATGTGTAATAATGCATATGCATTTGCTCATTGTCGACCACAAAGCACCTTCTAATGCGGTCCACATCATTTTTTATGAAGTTTTGAAGTTATATATATATATATATATATATATATATATATATATATATATATATATATATATATATGTTTAGGTTTCTGTACAAAATATGAGAAGTCTATGTAGTCATTGTGTTTTAAATTTTGGCTATGATATTTTCGATTCATTTTGCATTGTATTATATAGAAAAACACCAAACGTAACAATTAAAAACACAATCAAATGTATTATAGACATGAATTTAAAACACCCGGATTACTTTATTTGTATGGTGTTTTAGATTGCATGTTTAGAATACATTAATTAGTGTTTTAAATTGTTAAGTTTTGTGTTTTTCTATATGATACTATGCCAGAAGAATATAAAACATCATTGCTAAAATTTAAAACACGATGTCTATATAGACTTCTCACACTTTGTACGAAAAATGCACTTTGTACAGGAACTCTACCCTATATATACATATATGCACCATTCTTTAATTGAACTAGTAATTTTACCCCACGCGTTGCGCCGTGAGTTTGATTATCAGTACTGTATTGGTACTCGGTATAGCAACCAAAGAGAACACATAAAACAATGGGAAAAAGAATATTGAGACGTCAACATAACGTATCCAGTTATCCAAAAAAACACTAAAAGACGATATACTAAAAGCAAACAAAATACTAGTTATGATAATACTGATACCTGTAACGATATTGTTCGCTATGGTCATTTTGGTTCGTCATGTTGAAAAAAAAAACCCACTGAAAAACAAAATACTAAAAGGAATAAAAGTATAGAGACTAAATAAAGTTAAATTAAAAGTTAGCTAAAAGAGACAAAACTTTATTATATTAGAGAACTAAACATATGTATTAGCAAAGTTAAAGTTGATGAACTAAATAACTAAATTATCAAACTTTTAAAAGTACCCACTATTTGGGTGAGTGACAATCGCAAGGGAGATAAGAACTAAGCTTTCTTTGGAGGTCGTCAATATGAATTCGAGCCTCACGGGGGTTTTGTCAACATGTGTTACATCAAAGAGTTTCGACTCTTGTGGGGGCGCACTGGTATCAAGTGGTATCAAGGGTTATGGTTTATCCGAGAACATGGTTTGGGCCCATTAAGCAGATGTTATGTCATCTATGAAAAAACCCGTGGATTCTCGAACTGGCGTCGGTCTCGCAAGCCTTCCTGCGACCCAGTCATTCTGAAATTCGCCGTCATGCAAAAACCAAATTTTTAAAAGGAAAGTTACCTTGAGTCACCACCATGTAAAAAATGATAAGCTTGAGTCACTCACATGTGAGTGTGACTCTACTAGACAAACCCCAAACTTTTTTAGAGTATGTATAATTTTATAATGTTGATCTAATCTTTATAATATATTCTTTAAATAAATTTTATAAAAATCATATAAACTAGGGTTATAGGTAAACGCACATTTTGTGACGAGCAACGACTTTTACACATTTCTTCGCGCGATGCGTTACTAATTTGGTTGGTACCAGTTCGTTAGTGGTAGCGGCACGCCGGCACATGCTATAGCAAACATGAGTTTTGATCGGTATTGGTTAGATTCGGTACGATGCTGTCACGTAAGATATTACCAAACGAAAATTCAAGTTTTTGTTACTGATTTTTGAACCGGCTTATATGTTTTAGAGGATATCGACCCGTGTTTTATAAAAATGAATACCGGTACCAATATTGTTCGGCACATCATATCCGTTCAATTCATTACAATACCACTACCATATAGCCAAGTAAAATGAACAACGGTTAATGTTTAAAAATAAAGATTTTAGTCATACTTGTTTGATTTTTTACATTCTTTTGGATTTACAATTATCATCTAAGTAAAATAAACAACGACTAATGTTTAAAATGTCATCACATAAACACCATATAACATACCCATTATATTCCGAATAACTAAAACAATTCTAGTTACTCCTTATGGACGTCATATTTAATGAACTCCTTTAGTAATACCCTTTGATAAAAAGAAAAGCCACACATCTTTCTCATGTTATGTAATATGGGGCCTAAGCTTCACTGTGTGGGGGAGAAAATGGGGTATAATTAAGTTTGTGTGATTTTTATAGCCATAAGTTGTTAGTGCTTATAGCATAGACTTATATGATGTAACATCACATTTCCCATTTGCTATACAAATTTAAAATTTCCAAGGCGCAGTTTGTTCATAAGTCAAGAAAGGGTATCTTATATATCAAGCTATGTGATATTTCGGGAAACTAGGTTGTTATGAATCATTGCTTTGAATGCATTTGTTGAAGAATGTTTTGCATTGCTAGTAAGGAGATATATTCGTAAGTTGGTTAACCAGTAGAGAAGCTAAAATCTTTTAATTGGGCTTCGGGATAGTAGGTTTGTGGCCGGGCAAGCGGTCATGAGAGCTGAATCCAAGAAAGTGGAAAAGCATGCTAAAGCATGTGAGGATAATCAATATGTTTTCGTTCCCCTGGCATTCGATACGTTCGGTTCCTTGGCACCGTAAGCGGTGCGGTTTTTGGCTCGGGTTCAGCGAGCAGTGGTACAACAACTTTTCCACCCCTTAAGGGCGGGGATTTGTTTTTAGCAGATTGAGATTTTCGATGTAGAAAGAGGTGGCGTCGCAACTTGTTGCCCGCCTGCTTACTATCCTTATGTAATGTTCCTTCTAATCGTATGAAATGAAAAAAGAGGTATATAACTTAAAAAAATTGCAATTATAATATAAATTTATTTAACATTCGCATCAACTACTCGTGTACTTTAGGGTGGTTTGTCGGGTGTCTTACATTGTGTTAGTTTCTCACTTGTACAATGTATGTTTATTTTGGGTGATAAATGAAAGTAATTTGCCGTTCAAAAAAAAAAAAAAAAAAAAAAAAAAAAAAAAAAAAAACTACTCGTGTACTCCATCATTGGTAACTTGAAGGTCAAACTATAAGTAAAGAATGACGCTAAATCTTATAGTAAATAGAAAATGTGAGTGGCTAAAGTTTATATCAAACTTTATATATATCAACAACAGTAACGAAATTTCGATGAAATAACTTTAGACATGAGAATATATAAATTCGACTTCTCTTTGATGTTACTAGGTGGATCATTAGTAATATATTAATAAGCAACTGCTAAACAAATGATCTTCCAACACGGTTTTAATATATATTTAGAAGATATATATATATTAATATAAAAGGATAAAGGTGGATATCCCACAAGAAAAGGAGATGTTCCGATTAAGACCATCAATATCTAAAAATTGACTCGAATATATATGTTCACTTTTCTGCTACATTCTATTGACTTTTGCAGCAGCCAAAAGCCGATTAACAATGGCTGGTGACATAAGCATTTGGGTCCAGAGGTTGGTGAAAACGGCTTCGAGGTTTATCACGTGACATAAATTTCTTTGATGGCGTCATTTTTTTTATTACGACTTATGTCGGACACCAAATGAAGAGATAAACGAGTGTGCTATGGCGGAGCGTTGCGACGGCTTCACCGACTAGTATGGAAAACCAATAAACTATAAAAATGAATACAGGAAAAAAAAATGAATATCGACCAAAAACCATAAGAACAAATACTTACATCAGTTCATATAATACATGTACTAGTAACGAGGTTGTCTGGTCAGTAAACATTAAATAAAAACCGACCAACGGTTTCAATGATACGAGTACTGATATTGTTTGGTCAACATCGGTTTGGTTATGGTATCAATACTCGATATGATACAATTTTACGATACCAAAAAATACTATATTTGTTACACAATTTCGTGTTCAATAAAATTTATGTCAGAATATTAGAAAAAATTATTAAATAGGATTGATTAGAGAGTATCATAGTTAAAATAGAAACTTAAAAAATATAACAATAAAATAAAATTGGTCACTGCTAATCAAATCAAGTTTGTAATATATATATAGGGAAAAACTAGAATGAAAACTCATTTAAGTTGAGAAAACCCGTGAAAACTGCATGTAAAAGAAACGAACCTGGTTAAAAATGGTAATATCCGATACTCATGAGTGTGCCCGATACATGAGGGGTAATTACCTGACATATAATGGGCGGCATGGGAATGAGATTAATCATACTCGACCTCTTGTCATCCTTATTTGAGTGGTAAAACATTCGGCTATGGCAATTCAGGTTTACCTCCCTAGTCAACACACAAAAATATTAGATAGAATATTTTATTCAAAATCAGATAGAATACAATGGTATTGGACTGTATTATTGGACTAGGGATTATGAGCCCACGGGCTTAGTTAGGTTATTAGGGTTTCTTGTGATCTCTATATATTGTAACCTAACTATTCAATAAGATTATTCAGTATTGCATATTATCTTACATGGTTTCGACTATTTTTCGCACCGGTTTCCATCGCGTTTTTTTTTTGTGTGTGTGTGTGTCAGGTTTGATCACAACCGGCCAATTAATTTGTGTTTGGTCGATTAGTTAGCACCCAAACCGACTAGGCGACTACACCAAAGAAACCTGATTTTACCGAGTAACAATAATTGTCTTGAGACATTGGAGATGTGTCACAGTTAAACATTTTAGTTAAGGTAACACGTATTATTAAAATATTAAATGTAAGAATCTCAATGACATAAAAACACTCTAAATTCTTCTCAATATTTTTTTAGTTGTCTTTCTACACGTTCTTATTGCTTTCCACAATATTGTGTTTTGGAGGCTTTGAAATATTTGATTATATCCGTATCATAGTGGTAGACACATCACACATACATATACATTGTATATATATGCACAATGCAGGCATTGGAACAACAACATGCTTATAAATTCTCCTTCAATTTCAAAATATATTTTTGACTTTGCATTCTATCAAAGAAATACGCCAACCTTTACTTTTATTTTTTTAAACATATATAATAACTCAACATAAACATGATGTCATTAATTTGTAAAACTTCAATGACTATCTCCATCCCATTGCCAGTATAGCCGTAGAGGAATCCATGGGTGAGGTGTCACAATTTGTGGGAAGGACCAATGGAGAGAGTGTCCGTATGCAAGGGCTTGGCCGGTTCAAAAGTCTGGGTCACATTAAAAAATAAACTTAACAAATTCTTTTGTGTGCTTTAACTACTTATAAATTATGTGATTTAATAACTTATACATCACACTAATTATGTATGAAAACATAATGTCAATTGTCAAATATGATTCATGGCACATCTCATGTCCTATTCCCTTTACATAAAAGTTATCAAAGTTTTAACATTGCGCTCCCGGGTTTCATTTGAAGAAAGAAAAGAAGGAGAGAGAGCAAGGGGGATGGAAGGAAAATTTTGGTTTATTTCTTTCATTTTTCATCCTTTCAAATTGGAGAAGTTTGAAAGGAAATGATTTTTTAAACACAAAATACTTATTTTTCTTTTCATTTTTTTCGAACTAGGAAACATGATAGTTAATTAAATATTTTCTTTCATCACCCTTTCTTTTCTATCTTTAATTCTCTTTCTCTGCTTTTCCTTCGTTTACTTAGTACGGTTTTTTGTTGCTTTGCAATCCATATAGGACTTCTTTTTAGTGTGCACACAAGTTTTTCCTTATGGAAGGTTGTGTCACACACACACGCATAGGAGATGGATGAGAAAACTCATGATTAGTGAGACATTTGAAAACCCCATGAAAAGCGTTGCGGATCGCACTGGAAGGTGCTTGGTGTCCGTAATGGACATATGTAGTATTACACATATATAATACATGATATGTTGCACATTTGAGATAGTACATTTTTTATATATTTTTCCATTTTTTTTGGAAAATTACATATGTGTAATATATCATGTATTACATACGTGTAAATTGTAATGCAACATTTTTTACATTGAGGATCGCAAGCACTTACCCATGTGGCATGCAACGTTTTTTTTTTTTTGTGGAGTTTTCAAGTTTTCTCATCAAAATGAGTTTTCTCATGATCCCTCCACTACATACATTGTCTTTGTGCACTAAATCATTTTAACATCTAGCTACTCTAAATACAATTTAACCACAACTAGAGATGAGCATTCCGGTACTTATATTGAGGATCGCAACCTCAACAAACCTTGGCGAATGCTCTTTATGGTAAACACGTGCAGACTATGGAGGGGAAGTTTGATATGACTCCACGACAAAAGGCAGTGTTTGCATGCCTTCAAGAGGCTCATGCGCAAGATTTTCTGACTGTCGTGCCCATTGAAGGGCTTGGGCAGCGGATGTCGGCGATCGAATACAGGGCTGTTCTCAAATACCGACTCATGATCCCTCTGTTCCCCTCGGATGAACCATGCCCCATTTGCAAAAAAGCATGTCTGGATAAATTTGGCGAGCATGCGCTCCACTGCAAGGAATTGCCGGGGTTCAAGTACCGCCATGATTTGGTCAGAGATGTTCTATGGGACGTGCTTCGAAGTGCGGGGGTCTCAGCCAAGAAAGAAGCACCAGTCAATTTTCTGACTGATCCGCGGGAGGGGAGATCTACCTTGCGTCCTGCGGATGTTCTTGTGTTTGGATGGGCTGGGGGCAAACATGCTTGTGTTGACCTGACAGGGGTTTCCCCCTTGGTAGGTTTGCGAGACAACGGCTTTGTACCGGGGCAAGCAGTTTTGAGGGCAGAAGCTAAGAAGGTCGCTAAGCACGAAGCAGCCTGTTTAGAGAATCAACATGCGTTCCTGCCGTTCGCTTTTGACACATTTGGATCTTTGGCCCCTGAGGCAGTACGGTTTCTGAAACGAGTGCAGAAGGTGGTCCACAGTGACTCGCAGAGCCCTAAGAACCAAGGGTTTGTGTTTAGCAGGATAGGTTTTGCGATTCAAAAGGGGATAGCGGCGCAGCTTGTTGCCCGCTTACCCACCATCTAAATGTAACTTGTTTTTTCATGAATAAAAAAAAAAAAAAAATTAGATACCCATTTTTGGCATTTTTCGACATCTGTACTTTCAGTTCGGTATTTACTATATTTTACCGACTTTTACCTCCGAATATGGCCTCGTACCGTACGAGCATTTTTGGTACCATTATCGATACCCATTTTGGCGATTTTTGGGATCATCCTTTCGGCACATAGACGTTATCGAGCTAATCCCTAACTAAAACATTATTCCTTAAAATCAAAATGGTTGCAATTATCTTTACAAATGAATAGAAGAATACCACAGTCAAATGAGTATCTTTTCCTTTAGAAGCACTTAACTATGAATATAGCAATGTATATATCTTGTTGTTGTCATTCTATTCTTTGACCCTAAATACCAACTCATTCAACGATACTTTCTTCTTGCTGGTAGCTTACCCAAATACCACACTTGGTTCTTTTCTAGCGATCACAAGTCGTTTTTCATGCTCAAGGCTTCTATGTATGACTATGCCTCACCATTCTTAAGCATTTGAATTCTAACCAATTTTAGTCCTCACACAAAGGACCTGAAATACAACTAGATGTAACTGTTTTTAAAAGGGGGTATTGGATTTTATTAATCCAAACTTTTACTCATTGGTCGACAATAATCTGTACTTCAAAAATACCCAACAACGATCTCAAATTTTAATGTATTGGCCGACAATGAACTTTTGTTAACTGAGAACTAACTTAGTTAGTAGATGATGGCGTGGACGCTGACACGACATGCTCACACTGATGTGGCATGTCATGTCATCGTCCACTAACTGAGTTAGTTCTGAGTTAACAAAGGTTTATTGTCGGCCAATACGTTTAAAGTTAGGATCGTTGTTGGGAATTTTTGAAGTACAGATTATTGTCGGTCAATTGAACGTTTAGATTATTAAAATCCAATACCCCCTTTTAAAATAAAATTTATCATCAATTATTTTATCGGCTTAATCTATATCTATACTACTATATAGTGTATTCTAGAAGGACATCATTGTAATTTACATCAAATCATTAATACATTAGTTAATATAAACTTCTAACTTTTTTTTTGAAGGTAAAAAAAAATAAAAAAATAAATAATTTTTATACTTATAAATAAAAAATAAGGTAGCGATACATATATAATTAGAACAAAACCAAAACTAAAGAAATTTATAAAATTAAAATAAGTAATAGTATTATGTTATGATACACAACTAAGGAGCAAATATATAGACTTAAAGTTATCTATTTCTAAATATCATACCGTTGATACGACACATAAAATTGAGAATATTATACTCTTTAAATTAAAATAACATTATTAGTTATATGTAATAAGAATAAGTTATTTAATATTTTATCAAATGAATTATATTTCTTTAAATTAAAATAGCAATATTTAATATGATATGTAATAACATTAAGTTATTTAACTGTTTATCAAATGTTTAAAAACTATAATTTGTTGACTAAATCAAACTGTAGATGATACTTTTTTTATTCTACCGGTGGCCCTAAAAAGCATTGCAATACTTATTAGAAACATTATATAAAAAATTACCCTTGCACATAATATAATTTGAAGGTACGTGAGGAGATGAGTTAGTGGCAATTATTACTAGATATTCATATTGGTTCAAGTTCTCTATTCGTACTTCCGAATAAATGAATTATTGAGACTAAATGGATATTGAAGTGTTTTTTAAGAAACTTATATTTCAACGTCTTTGACAACAATATAGAAAAAAAATGCTCGAAAAGTGTCTAATACATTAAATTAAATTAGCCTAGAGATAACCCATTTTTTTTCTCAAACCAGTTTGGGCTTAAAACAAGTTTGGGCTTAAAACAAATTTGGGTTCTTTTAAGTTTTTGGCCAAATCGACACGGGCTAGATACCACGATTGGCCAAAAATAAACCAAACCTCCTAGAACCAATTGACGTTGGAAAAACTAAAGACTTTTTTTCTATTTTTACAATATTTTAGTTTTAGGTTTTTTTATTAGTGTTATTATTACTATTTCGTCCACAGTTCCATTTAACTTTTATTTAAAATTGATTTGTCGCGCTGCGTAGGGCGGGATCACTTCTAGTTACATATAAAGTTTTGTGATACTCAATTATTTTTGCGTGACATAATGTTGGACGTTGAAAACACATTTTCTAAAGAATATATTCTAAAGATGCTTAGTGGGATTAGTTGCTCAAAAAGTAATTTGACCTTTGGGAAAATCTAACACTCGAGGAAATTGCTTGAGTCGGCGGGAAGGAGACATGTCCAGCTAATTCACTATTGGAGTAGAAAATCTATTCAAGTATATTACAAAAGTCTTGTTTTTGTTTTTCAATATATCACCCTTTAACTTTTAATAATTATACTAACAATCCTATTTTGAGGTTTTGTAAAAATTTTAGTACTCGATCACCCAAAATACACCCCACCTTCTTCTTTGAAAATTTTCCATTTTTTATTTATATCCGAATTTAAAAATCTACAAAAGTATGATGTATTTGTTTGCAAAAAGAATTTGAATTACTTACATTTTGGTTAATTGGTTTTGTATTATTCAAATCCCTAACGTTTTCATCTAGTATCTAGTTAAACTCTTGAGCTTTAACCAAAACCCTTTTTTAAAAATTATGCACGACGTTCTTGATGATCGAAATACAGTGTACAAGCCTCTTCTGTGATTGGCGATGCTCGATGGCATCTGGAGGATTCGTGATTTCACAGATAATCATATTGGTCTTGAGGAATACAACGATAAATTTTGATTTTGTTTCACTAGACTAGAACGTTATATGTCGATATTGATGGTTGATTATTTATATTGCTTACAACAAACGAGCCTATCAATGTTTACATTGAAAATGTATCATGGCGGTGAGTTCACTAGCTTTGCTGATAGGTCATATGAAAATGGTAAGATGGGTTTTATTGATTGTGTTGATATTGAAGATTTTGGAAATGACGTGCTGAAAAAAAATGATTAAGAACATTAGATATCAACGTGATATTATTTTTTTACTTCCATTTATAAGATTATTTGTGTGTTTGGATTTAGGTTTAAGTTTTTTTAGTAATGATAGTGACTTTAATGGCTTGTTTAACATTAGAACTCATGTGTGTTGATCAACTCATTCAATGATGATACTGCTCAACGTAGTCCTAACACACCCCCAATTGAAAGCCAGCTGTTAGAGGTGGTTAATACCCAATTTAATCCAATGTTCAATGTTGTGGTTGATTGGAAAAAGCTAACGAGGAAAGTGAGGAGGAATGTAAGGACAGTGAACCAGGATCAGAAGATGATCTTGACTATACGGTGGATGAGGATAAAAAGAAGTTGAATAAGATGATTAAATCTTAAGCAATCTAACTTTAGAAAGCAACTATATGTATATTAAGAAAAAAGGATGTACACTTAAGTTAAGTTTTTGAGTAATGATAGTGACTTTAATGGCTTGTTTTATCATGTATGAAGAGGGGGTAGGGTAAATTTATTGAAGTATATGTTTAACATTGGAACTCATGTGTGTTGATCAACTCATTCAATGATGATATTGCTCAACGTAGTCCTAACACACCCCCAATTGAAGGCCAACTATTAGAGGTGGTTAATAGCCAATTTAATCCATTGTTCAGTGTTGTGGTTAATTAGAAAAAAGGTAACGAGGGAAGTGAGGAGGGATGTAAGGACAGTGAACTAGGATCAGAAGATGATCTTGACTATACGGTGGATAAGGATAAAACGAAGTTGAATAAGATGATTAAATCTTAAGCAATCTAACTTTAAAAAGCAACTATACATATATTAGAAAAAGGATGTGCACTTAAGTAATATTTTATTATTAACTGAGTACTATTCATGAAACTTCATAAACTAATATATACTAGTTGTATAAAATCACGCGCGTTGCGCGTTTTACAATCAAGATTTAGATGAGGTGTTGATCAATCAATGAATTATACAATGGAGATTCCATTTTGGTTGTAAAAATTAAAAAAAATAAAGAAATCTATACATAAGGTAACACATGAAATTTGTAATGAAATTACATAATATTATGTTATTTATATTAATAGCATATAATATAATAAAGTTTTTTAATAAAATAATATGAATAAAATAATAATGAAATTAATAATATAGTTAATTAAATAAAATAATATTATAGTTACTATTCATTTTAGATTACTATTCATTTAGTATATAATTATTAATAGTATATAATTAATAATATAGTTAATTAAATAAAATAATATTATAGCTACTATTCATTTTAGATTACTATTCATTTAGTTTATTCATTAATAGTATATAATATATATATATATATATGATAATGATAGTTTCTTTATGATTTTTTTACTAATTTTATTACTTGTTTTGTTATTTTAATATGTTATTATGGTTACTTTTAGCATATTTTGTCTTTCGCTTATAACTTTTTTCAAACATGTTAAATAGTTGAATATTTGTATTTAGCATGAGAAACCTAATCGATACCCTTTGAACAACATCAACACTAGTATCGTATTCCTTTTGTTAATTACTCTAGTTATATAGCTAGAGTATAACTAGAGTAATTATATAATTACTCTAGTTATATACGGCCCGCGTGTTTTTCCGTGTTTTTCTTTGATTCGTACAGTTCATACGAAAAAGTTGTTTGTATTTGATCTTTTGTCTATATTTATATATATTAATATTCCAAAGCTTAAAATCCTACATGGTACTAAAAGAGGTCATCCCCCCCCCCCCCCCTTTAGTGTGCCATGTGGCACTTAGTAATTAAAAAAACCCTCATCATTCCATATAAAATTTTATTCTCATCTCAAACCCTAAAATCTCACTCTCTCCTCACCTCCCCTCTCTATTTCTCCACAAACCCTAATAAAACATCGCCCCCACCAATCTGTGTTCGGACCTACAAACCACGACAAGGTATCCTCCTTCCTGTTTCTCTCGAATTGGTTTCTTTACTATCATACGGTTTGGGTGCTAGCGACCGGTTCGGTGTTATCATTCATTCAAACACACAGACTTGGTTTAAAAAAGCGTGTCTGAGGCGCTAGGAAAAACACTTTTTGGGCTTGAGTTGCTCAACTACATGAACCGCTGTGAGGCGCCAAGGCACCGCCTAAGTCAAATTTAGGGTTTTTTTGGGCCAAAAGTTAGAATCAAGGTTTTTTTTTAAATATTTTTAAGTGTGTTTCGGCTTCAATGTAAGTTTAATGAAGTGTTTAAGTGTGTTTTATAATTATGTTATTGTGTTTAGGATTGATTAAAAAGTAGAACATGTAGTATTGACTTGTTTAGATATTTTTTACTTTTTTTTTTCCTTGAGCGCCTCATATATGTGAAGCTATCGCCTCGCGCTTTAAGCCCCACGCCTCGGATTTTGGAACAAAAATGCCTCGGAGCGCCTCGCGCTTTTTTAAACCAAGCACACACTACCTTACGCCGGTAAACGGCGGAGACACCGATAATGGAGGACACTACTACCGTCATTCCTCCAACAACATCTTATCCAGCCAAGACCAGAGAAGAAGGCGAACTCTTAGCTTCCGAAAACGACGTAGTTTCTAAAACCGGAACCTATTATTTCACTCTATCTTATTTCTATAACTTTATTATTATTACTATTCCTATTTGTTTCGAGTCTATTGTTTTATATGTTTTCATCTAATGTCATCTTTCATCGTTGGGTTTCTGTAGCTGCTTATTTATTTATTTAAGGAGCGTATTGATCAGTTTGTTTATGCTTCTAATTTGTATTTCACATATTTTATATTTAACAGTTGTTTTAGGTTTATAACAAGCTCATATAAGCTAGTTATTTATATATATATACTTTAAAAAAATATGTGTTTTACAACCATTCTTAATCGATGTTACTTTGATGACCATTCTTTCTCTCACAATCCACTTTCTAGAATAAAAATCTCAGTTTGCTCACCATTAGCCGAACGTGAATCATAACTTAATGTTAAGGAAATAATCTCAACTACAACTTATGAAACTAGGTTTAGATTCGACGTGTCAGAGCATTCACATCTCCTCCATCAAATTTCCTTTATCAAATTACATTAAAAATCACTATTCCATCCTAAAATCTTCTCTCTCCTTTTTTAAACAATAGGAGTAATACTTCTTTCATACTTTTATCAGTACATTTTCTCTCTTCTCACTCACAACCACTTCCAAAAATATTAAAATATTTTTAGGGGTGAACAGTGACTTCTCAAATATAGGGGTGAACAGTGTTTCCACCAAATATTTTCTCTCCCTTCCACTCACAACCACTTACACTCACTTCATATAATTTGACGGACACATTCACATACATTTAGTTCCTCAAATGTGAATAATGTGAATGTTCTTAGACAAACTAATGGGGATGTAATATAATAAGTTTAGAGTATAAATAATTGAGGTTGTTGAAATAGTTACCTCACGAAAAACAAGCTAAAGAATTCCAATTTTAATATGATAGAAAGTAGGAAACAAGTACTCGGGTGGGTTTTATCTGATTCACATCTAAAAAAAAAAGACAAACATTCCACGTATGTTTTAACTGAGGGAGGTTTATATGGGTATCGAAAAACAATCATGATTCTTTTTTCTTTCTAGCATCCAACTAAAGTATCTCATTGTTTTCAAGTAGAACTCTTAAACGGATTATTCCATAATATATCAAGGTTTAAATACATTGAATTCAGATAATTAAATTAGTGATACTTTCCTGGAACATAAGCCAATTTTAAAAATTAAACTCGAACAAAATAAACGTCATATTCAAGAAGTGGAAGTATATAGAAGGAGTCGAGTCTTGGCATGACTTAGATACAATATTAGAGTGATTATAGTGACAGTTCACAGTTGTATTCCACTGAACCGGTAGTTAGTTACAACCACTACTAGAAAATTGGAAACTTGCTATAAAAGTTTTCTTACGAAAAAAATGCGTCATAATTTTTGACAAAGTTGCTACGCATTTGTGACGACAAAAAAACTTTAATTTTTTTTAACAAGTTTGCTACACAATAGAGACAAATACTTAGAAAATTGCATAGGAAATGGCATAGGAAATGCGTCGCAAATTTCCTACACCATATATTCGTAGAAAATGCATTGAAAATTATGTAGTAAATGTGCGGTAAATGGTTTCCGATGAGGTTTTTTCCAACATCAAGATTTCCTTGTAAATGCATAGCAAATTAGCGAAATCTTGATTTGCTACGCATTTACAACGAAATCTTGATGTTGGAAAAAACTTCGCTGGAAATCATTTACTACACATTTACTACGCCATTTTCAATGCATTTACTACGAATATATGGTGTAGGAAATTTGTGACGCATTTCCTACGTCATTTCTATGCAATTTCCTAAGTATTTGTCTTTTTTGTGTAGCAAATTTGTTAAAGAAAATTAGAGTTTTTTGTCGTCACAAATGTATAGCAACTTTGTCAAAATTTGTGACACATTTTTTTCGTAGAAAAACTTTTGTAGTAAATAGCCAATTTTCTAGCAGTGAACCGGTAATGTAGTTAGTTATTACCGGTTATATCGGGTAATGTTAGTTAGTGATGTGCGTGTGTATATATAGAGATGTTAGCTTTGTATTTTCGTTAACACAAAAATATAATACAATATATATTCTCTCTCTAAAACCTTTCTCTCACTATCTTGGACAACTATGTTTTCATACAGGATATAAAACCTTTATCTCTCTATCTTTGATAACTATGTTTTCATACATGATATAAGAGTAGACCTAAGACCAAATGAGTGAGAAATCCCACCTAACTTAAATTTGTTTAGTTTAATTTATACGTTTTATTGTATTTGTTTTTGCCTAATTCATTAATTGTGTGTGCTCAATTGATAGCATTTTTATCTATAGATATCTTCTTTTTCCTTCTTTGCAACTAGTATACTCGAACCAAAACAAACATTAAATGTGTATACTTTAATGTCCTTACAAAGGTGCACTTTTGTTACATAATATGCAACTACTGGTTTGCTAAATATTCATACAAATATTATTTCATGTTTTCGCATTCATGAAAACGACTTGATTGTAAAATCAGTGTGTGGTACATCCTTGTAAATTAGATTATTCATTAGTTTGAAAACCTATGGAACACAATTTATACTGTAAAGACATACTTTATGACACTAAAAACTAAAAGAAGTGTGAAGTTCAATCTTTAGTTTTTTAAGCATCCTTATTTTATAATATATAATTAATTAATGACTTTAAAAACTTTTTTAACTAGGTCATGATACGGAGGTTTTTTTTATTATTTTTAATTTTTTATGTTAGGGCTAATAACTCTAACACTGACAATTTGAACGGTACAATAATAAGAAACAAGTAACAACAATAACAATCATACCCAATAAAAACTTATAATTAGTTTGGCTATTGGTAGGGTCTGCTGAGTGTGAGATGTAGATACCATATCTCTACCAGATGATAGAAGGACAGTTTCCAGTGAGACCCTCAACTCCGAGACCAAAGCCCTGTCAAGTCATGAAAAGAATACTAGAAACATCGAGTTCTTCAAATTAATGAAATCTAAAACACATGAAAATATAAATAAGAATAAGTCACACATTTAGTGATGTGATCCAACGGACACATAGTTTTAATATGTAAAAGGCACACACTTATAATGTTTTACGTAAAATATAATTGAGATAAATAGTTATTAATGAATTGACGATGATTTGCACCTGATGAAAGAAAAAAGAAGGTTTGCACAAAGATAAAAGGAAATGTTAGGGTACGACCCATATGCACTTACTAAAGTACGCCCCGCCCCGTACCCCGTTGTCGACAAAAAGAGACAGGAATAAGCCCAAACCTTAGTGGGTCTAGTTTAATGTAGGTGTGACCCATATGCTCTTTACCAGAGTACGCCCCATACTAAAGTCGAAACTCTAATTGACGCCGCCTACTTGTACCATGTGACGGGAAACGTTAGAGAGACATTTGATGGTTGAAACGATGAAGAACGCTACCAAAGTGTTGTTTGAAAGAGAAGCAAGTGGTGTAGAAGAGAGAATCAAAGATCTAACATCGTAGAAGCGAGAGCTAACCTACTGGGTTACTTCTTTATTAATTTCTTATCTCTAAACTTGTATTTTGATGATGATTTTGTATTGGTTTTACTTTTTTCATCAGGTCTGGCTAAACACCTTCATAACTATCTGAAGGAGAGATGATTCGTTGAATGATTTGATGTTCGAGTTGTTTATGTAGTAAGATTTCAGTAGTTTGTTATGTATTTAATATTATGATGTGTATGAGTATATTTTGCGTATTGATTGTGATGTTTTGTAATGTGGTAGGTTCCAAAATTATTTCAAAGTTGGCACTGTGGTATAAACATTAACAACTTGAAGTCATGTGGATTAACACTTCATTGGCATATGATCTTGGTGCCGAACTTTCATCTGATAGATTGTCAAAATCTGAGGTTTCAGGTATTTATATTGTTGATCCATCTGAGGATGGACTGGTTGTTTCTCAGATATGAATCAAGGCTTATGTGTCACACGTTGGGTTGCAGCCTAGTTGAAACACCACTATGTCATCGTACGCTGATTTGAGACAACCAAAAGTCCTAAAAAGAGCAAAAGAAAAGAAAAATGCCAAAACTTAATTCTTACTGAGAATTCAAAGCTAAAAGGCAACAATCGAAACACCTATAGCAAATCATACCGAAAATCAAAATAGTATTTGCCCTAACCCTGGCCAAGATCGCACTGGTATCTTTGCTTGCATCCTACTTGCTAACCTGATCACCAGTGAACTTGTGCCTTGTAAAAACGACGACAACAATATACTCACCTGTTATGAGGAAACTTTGTGCATACCTTGATACGGGAATGTGTTGTGTGTGTGGGTACCCCAGATCTAGAGTATAAATCTTACATCTTAATCATATTTAAAGTGTCCAATGAGCAAATTTAATTTTAAGGTTTAAGCGGATAGCAATATTGGTAGTTATTTGTTTAATGTTTATCTTAATATTAACTAATTGAACAAAGAGTTATCTTGGCAGGTCTGAATACTGATATGATTCTCTTACCCGTGACATTCGCAAAATATTGCATGTGAATATTTATACTACTGTTTTATGTCTTTACTATTGAGGAAAAAAACTTTATTTTTCTATCTTATTTTGTATTGACCGTGCTAAATTCTTCAATTGGAATTTCATATCTAAAGCCAAAACACAATAAATTGAAGTTTTAAAATTTAAGGGTAAAAACGTCAATTTTATAAGTTTAAGGGTTAAAATTGACAAGTACTAGAAGTTCAGGGTGCAAACTGAAAATATTCAAAATTTCAAGAGGAGAATGAACCATACGTCCAAAGTTAACAAGTGAGTTAGTGTTCTCTTCAAATGGTGGTCAGAATTGACAACTTTGGGAAGTTTATTGAAAGATTCACTTAAGAATTCAAAATTTGAATTTTTTTATTAAGTCCGGATTTTTTGTCGTATCTAATGGAAGTTGTAGTTTGTTCAGTTGTTTGGTTAATTGTTCTGTAGGATCAAACACAATGAGTGTTCTCATCAGATTCAACGACAAAGTATAAACCTGAACAAGACCCGAACATGAACAAAAAAATCAACCTAAACAATCAGTAACCTGAGATGTAATCTTCAAAGTAGCCAGACAATTTTAAAGATCCGGCCAGCAACCTAAGATGAAGAAGACGTGAATCGAGAAATGAAAGTGAAATTATCGAAACAGTTGATGATACTAAAGTTGATCTCCGTCTTCGTCACAGAATTGATGATCATAACAGGAGAGATTTCTTGAATCCTCCCAAGTGGTGGAAGCTAGTCGAAGACCAAGACGATATCTCATAAAACCACGACACAAGCTCAAAACTGAAAGTATTCAAGTCTTCAAGGGAAGTCGGTAAGTACATTGGGGTGTGTGTCCCCATGTTGAAAAATGCCAGATTTGATGTTTTGAAGACCTCAAGACCGTAAATCACTAGCTAGGTCCAATGGGGGTCTATAAGTACACTTTAATCTCTTCACTTTCATACACTTTAATTCACTCAACTTTACTAAACTTTTACTTATTTAAATAATAATTACATTTTTCTCCTTATTTTAAGCAAACTACCCACGATTTTAATCGACCATAATTTTTTCACAAGTAAAGACTTTAAAAAACATTATATCATAAAAACAAGCATTTTATGCTCTTTAATTTGTGTATAGTATTACTATTATGTTTTAGTTTAAAAAAATTGATGTGTTACGTGATTAACAATAACTCAACTGTTAACCAAAATTGAAAAATGCCAGACGAACCAAACCGAAATCAATTAAAAACTGAATTAACCAAAAACTGAATTAACTTAAAATCGGTTATCAGTTATCTGTTTTTTTGTATCCTTAGTTCACTGATAACATGTCATGGCATAACAAAATTCCTATAAAATACAAATTCTGTAAAACCACATCATACCTGGTTTTAGAAACTAGGTCTCGTGCCATCCATATCAAAGCACTTGTCTCCTTCCTTAATATTGAATATCTGAACGCTTATAATAATCTAGTCATACTATAGGAAATATTCCAAACACTTAATGTAGGTAATTAAGGTTATTTTGAGATTTGAGAACCTAAAAATGTGAGTCGAACCTGAATATTAGGCAAGGATAAAGGTAACCATCAATAAAATGTGAGTCCATCTCATTCTCCAAGACCAAACCCACACAAAGTTCCAAAGGGAACGTCCGAATGCGATTCGTTATTAAAAAAACTATTAGTTTCATATTTGGAAGAGTTTATAGAGCTACTCACTTATTTTGCTTGTTTTTTTGTAGGTAAAAGAAAACCATGTAACCAAGTCATAACAACAAAATCATACAAAACAATAAAACCAATTGAGAAACTACTGGTCTAGTGCATTATGTGCATTATAAGCGAGTTTTATGGTCGGGTTACACGTGTCTAAATAAAGAAGCGAGTAACTGTCAATCTCATCCCTGTGGTTTGTTCACTTTTGCCTCTTTCGTCCAAAACGTTTTTTTTCGTATCTGGGTCCCCGTGGTTTCAAAATTTTGCCATTTCCTTCCAACTCGTTAACTCCATCTAAATTTTTCGTTAAATTTTTGTTAAAAGATCAAGATACCCTTGTTTGGATTATTTTTGTTTAAAATCATAAGAACTCAAATACGAAAAAAATACTTTTTAGACGAAAGCGACAAAAGTAGCCAAACCACAGGAACAAAAATGGAAGTTTACTCTAAAGAAGGGAATAAAGAATCACAATACCATCTAAATCAACCTTTGAAAATTATATTTTCACAAATGATATATATTACAAATCATAGAGTTTTGTTAAAAAAAAATTTATAAATAATATATCACTTTGAAGGGGTAGGGTACCAACTCTGGCGCGCAGGCGCACCCTACCCTACAACGTCGTTGTAATAATATACCCGCAGAGAGCTTTCCATTCGAAATGGTAACTTCAAGACCATAACATACTTCCGCGAGTGCAATCCACCCACGTGACACCATGCACCAGTCCTAGCGATGGTCTCCCGCAAAAGATAACAGCAAGACACACCTCAGGTCTGTTGCGCCTATCCGGCGCTCCAGCAGAGAAGATACAGCTCCCCTGAGCCCCACTTGCTGCACAGGCTCCTAGGTGTCAGGGGTCACTTCAGTTAATTTTCTAGAGGAAGCTGAACCACCTGACACGTCCTGACACATCCTGGCAACAGGAAGAAAAGGAGGTCCTTGCAACAACCGCAACGTGCCACGTGTACCAATGGTAGGGCGCCGCCCCAGACAGCCAATCACAGCGCGCCACATGGACCAATGGTAGGACGTCGTTTCCGCCTGGTTTGCTTTATGCAAACCTCTGGTCCAAACCCAACTGGATGGACTTCTCGAAGGCAGGCCCTAGTCCCGGGCCCAAGCCCGACACTCCTATTTTGGGCCACGACACCCGACCCATGCATCCTCTATAAAAAGGAGACTTCACCTCATTTGTTGGGGTCGATGAATCCACCACTCAAACACACACACACACACATACTTGTAATAAACATACCACGAGTTATACTCGTTGTTTCTTCATACTTGCACCCTTATTCTCTGACTTTTTGGTTTTTATTTTATAGAAAACTTGATTGAATTTAGTAAACGGGTGACTTAATTGGTCATACCATAGAACTTGTAAGTAACCGATTGTTAAACAATCAAACAATTGTAAACAACACTTGATTGAATTTATTAATGAATATTCATGAAATTGCCCAAGCTAGAACCCCAAGGTCTAGCCTAGAGGTCTCGGTCGTATTTCATTATGCTCGAAATCACAATACTTTTAATCGAATGTGTACTTCACACCTTCTAAAACTTATTTCATTCATCTAAAATTACTTGATAATACTAAAATTACAAACATATAATGTTAAATGTATAAATATAAGGGTGGAGGAGTGGAGCTTGGGTACCCTATCGGGTAGGTGGTACCCGTGCGGCCACACCACTCTCGGTGGGGCAGGTAGGGTTCTCGACTGCTACTACCCGATGGATTGTGAGTGTGTAAGTGAGAGACACAGAGAGACGATAGTAGATGGTGTGTAAAATGGTGAGACCGATGATTTATGGTTGTTTCGGGTTGCAACCCCCACCCCAAGGTGTTTTGAGGTAATTTAGTGAGGAAGTTGCGGTGGAGATTATGAGCTTCTTTTCGGAACGTGAAGTTAAAGAAGTCGAATAGATTGAAGAAAGTTATGGTTTCTATCACTCACGAGACGCAATCGGTTTTTTTAATGGGGAGGTATATTCTTGATGGTCCTCTAATCATTAGTGAAATATTATCTTAGGCGAAACGTGTGGGGAAATAATTATTTATGTTCAAAATTGATTTTGAGAAAGCCTGCGACAATGTGCATTGGGAGTTCTTGTTATCTGTGATGCGTCAAATGAATTTTCCCAAAGTATGGTGTAAGTGGATTTTTGGAGTGTTATCTTCGGCTCGATCTTCGGTTCTTGTAAACGGATCCCCAACGTTCGAGTTTGGTTGTGGTAAAGGTCTTCGGCAAGGAGACTCAATATCTCCATTCTTGTTTATTATTGTTATGGAAGCGTTTTCAAGCATTATTTGGCTCGATCTTCTGAATGAATTAAATCATATCAGATTGAAATATAATCAAATCTGGTTTTAATAGAAGTAATTAAATAAATCAAATCAAATCAAATCTGATTTTAATCTTGAAGGGTAAAAAAAGACCTTCCATTTTAACTCTCGAGTGCTTCAAAATAATTAAAAAGCACCAAGTAATAATTCTCACTAGCATTTGTCTAATTATAATCACCTTTACATTTTCTTAATAATAATTTTATTTTATTTTTAACCTGATCCTTTTTAATTTTAAGAACATGTGTTGTGGGTCACCTTGAATACAAACTCTATCCTCTCATATCACGACAACTAGACGCTGACGTGCCACCAGATAAAGGAAGCTGCTCGTTCACCTGTTGTGGCTCACCTTGACCTCCCACGCTAGCAGCCCCTCAAAAGAGTCGTTGCTCTCCTCTCCCTCCCACGCTAAGCCACACTCGCACACTCACGCCAGCTTGCTCGTAGCCTCCCTCGCGCCACCTCGTTATCGTGTTTATAAGCCACGTGGCTCGTCTGCCCGCTCGCGCACCACAACACATAGTCTAAGATTACTAATTTAAATTATTGTCGTAAATAATGCAATTTAAATTCAAAGAAATAAAGAAAAAGGTCAAATCTAAATTATTGTTGTAAATAATGCATTTTAAATTCAAAGAAATAAACAAAAAGGTCAAATTAAAGTCAAAAGTTAACCTATTTTTTCAACTTGTTACAAATTATTATATATACTAAACCACAACATGCTTTGCAATAGTTAACTTTAGGTTTTTTCACTTTGGCTACTAAATTTCATACTTTCGTTTTCCTTAATTTGGCACTTTATTTTTTTTTACGATTTGGCCACTAAATTATTTGGCCCGTAACTTGAGTACTTTATTTCTTTCCATTTTGGCACTTTATTTTTTATCATGCGCAATAGTAGCTTTTAGGATTTCAAACTTTGACCTCCTAACTTTTACTTTTAAGAATTTTAAATTGTGACCACCCAGGTAACTTTTAGGATTTCAAACTTTGACCACCTCACTTTTAGCTTTTAGACTTTGACAACCTAACTTTTAGCTTTTAGGATTTCAAACTTTGACTACCCAACTTTTTGATAATTGCATAGAGGCCATTACTAATAGCAAACAACTTTCAGCAACCTTCGCGCAACACGCGGTCGAATAACGGTGCATATCCCGTGCAACCCGTGTTGCGCGTTGGAATAGTGGTGCATATCCCGTGCAACCCGTACGTAGCACGGGTGCAATCTACTAGTTTGTTACTAAATAGCATCATTATCCAAAATCCTAGTTATTTGTTACTAAATAGTTGGTATAATAATAATAATAATTACATCATTATCCAAAATCCTAGTTTATTGTTGTAAATAATGCATTTTAAATTCAAAGAAATAAACAAAAAGGTCAAATTAAAGTCAAAAGTTAACCTATTTTTTCAACTTGTTACCAATTTGTTACTAAATAATTGGTATAATAATAATAATTATTTAAATAATTACATCATTATCCAAAATCCTAGTTTATTCCACGTACTATCCCTCAATCTTCTATAAATACCCCAATTATACCACCCTTTCCGATAACACCTCTCTCTCTCTCTCTCTCTCTCTCTCTCTCTCTCTCTCTCTCTCTCTACATTTCAATGGCGCCGGCGAGAGTAGGTGCTACCGGAGAAACACTTAACAAGGTGAACTTTGCGGCCCCGAGAAGCTTCGCGGCCGCGTTGAAATCGGACGTAAAGGAAACGTTGTTTCCTGACGATCCGTTTCATGACTTTAAAGGGAAGCCATTGCCGATCAAGGCCCAAAAAGCCCTAAAATATTTCGTTCCAATCTTCGAATGGCTTCCGAAATACACCCGGACTCTGTTCATGCATGACCTTTTAGCCGGAATCACCATTACTAGCCTCGCCATTCCTCAAGGCATAAGCTATGCCAAACTTGCTAACATCCCTCCCATCATTGGGTTATGTAAGTCTACTTTTAAAACGCTTACCACTACGTCACCCCTTACTCATTAGCAAGCTTTGTCACCGTTTTTTTTTTCCAATCAGTATTTGTAAATTTATGCGTTTTCGTCCAAAAATTTTATATGTATGAAACCCAGCCCCCTCTGTTTTAAATGTCATGTGACTTTCGGTCCCAATGAAAAAAAAAAAAAAATTCAAGCTCCGTCACTTCTCTTACTCGTTAATATAAATATGCCTTATCTTAACTTTTCTAAATCAAACGCTTAGCAGTGTGCCACCTCTTTAGTTTTTAGTTCTTACCAAAAAATAATAATAATAATAATAATAATAATAATAATAATAATAATAATAATAATAATAATAATAATAATAATGTTACTTTGATTATTCTAACATGCTTTTAAGTTTTAACCAAAACTGTATATATAAAATACATTTATGGCCAAGTTGGTTAAATATAAAGTTTTAACCAAAATTGCACACTCACTCAATGTATGTATATTTGTATGTATATATAAAGTTGCATGAGGTTTGCTATAGAGAAAGAATGAAATGGTTGCTTTATTTGATAAATAAAAGAAGCTATTTATAGCCTTATACATGATGGCCTACCTAACTAAACAAACCAACGTACAATATGCATAATAGTAGAAATAATCAAAAACTACTACCACAAAATGTGGAGTACTCAAACAGTAATAATCAAACTACTACCACAAAATGGGTAAAATCCCTTTATTCTAGCTTGACTTAATCCACCACCACTTGACCCGTTAGACCAACCGATTAACCCAACATCGGGTACATTTAGCACAACCTATCATTTAACTAACTAACTAAATAAATTGCATTTGTTGCAGATTCGAGTTTTGTTCCACCTCTAATCTACGCGATTTTTGGGAGTTCAAAACATATAGCCGTTGGAACTGTAGCCGCTTGCTCATTAATCATAGCCGCAACAATTGAAACAAAAGTGAACCCGACCGAACAGCCAGACCTCTATCTTAATCTAGTCTTCACAGCTACACTCGTCTCGGGTGTAACTCAGCTCATACTTGGTGTTTTCCGGTTAGTTCATCCCCAAAACAAACGAAAAAATAAAAAAACAAACGTACCTAGTAAAATTCCACTTATAACAACAAAAGCTATAGAGAGTAAAATCATGTTTTATATCTATATGACTAATTATTATTAATTATTAATGAGACTATATTCAATGTAAATAGGTTGGGAATTTTGGTAGATTTCTTGTCACATTCAACAATCATTGGTTTCATGGGAGGGACAGCAACACTAATATGTCTTCAACAACTTAAAGGAATATTGGGTTTGAAGCATTTTACTACACATACGGATATGGTATCTGTTATACGTGCTATCTTCAAGAACAAAAAGGAGGTATATTTTCGTCTTTAGATTAGAAAATAAACCGAAAATGCGGGTCCCACAAGTCCCGTGTGATCGATCTGTTTTATTCATCTTTTCGATCCATATACTGTTATACATGCATTATGCTGTCTTTTCGATCTTCTACAACATATGTTTGATTCTAAATCCTGTCAACTTTGTCAACCTTACAAAGGTGGTTGATGTTCTTGACTAATTACATGCAACATGCTTTATGTCAACATCCACAAAAATTACAAAGTCTTATAAAAGAGTAATATATAATGCATCTTCCTAAACTTTAATATATAATTATCTTATTCTATATGTGGTAATCTTCATATTTCGTCAATAATATATCAAAAGCTCTAATTAATTAAAAATGGTCTCTTAGTGAACATGTTTTATTATTATTTTTTAAAACGAAATTGTTACTTATAACAATATGATGTGACAATAGTAACAAGCTTTGTCCGTATGCAAATTATCTAAGCACTGTTTATATAATGAAGTGTGACGCAACTAAAAGAAATTATTTTTGTTTAATTTATGACTATGATGTGACAATGATATGAAAAGAAAGTTTGAAGTATTTCCTTGTGATTTAATTATAATAAAGTATGTTTCTGATTTTGTTTAATTGAATTTTCAGATAAGATGGGAAAGCAGCGTTGTAGGTGTTATTTTCTTGGTCTTTCTTCAATTTACACGATTTGTGGTAAGTGGCTATAGAACGAATTTTTTGCTGTTTTAGTAGAAAATCCAATCTTTTTATGCCTATGGAAGATGTCAGAAATGGTTTTGGTAGAACCGCAATATAAGATTGCGTTTCTATCTTATGAGGCAATTGAGTCGAACAACGTGGATGGATGACTGGGATGAAAAGTGCAAGGTGATGTTGAAACCCGCAATCTTAAATTGAAGTATTGGATTTTTATAATGAAACCCGCAATCTCAGATTGCGGGTATATCCTACATGTCCATACCAACGATACATCACCAGTCAACTCAGCAACCACATAAGACACAACCGCAATCTTAGATTGCGGTTCTACCAAAATCCAAAACTTGTTTCTGACATCTACTAATTACAAAAAAAAAAGTTTTGGTTTTCTACTATTCAGCAAAAAAAAAAATCCTCCAAGAACAGTAATCTTTTGAAACATTATTTTTGCAAACACATAAATAATGTTCTCTTTTTAGTAACGCATAATCATATTAAATAAAAAAAACACAATAAAATGTTCTCTTTTTAGTGACAAGCAGTGCTGACATTGTTGACAACACGCTAGAAAACGAATTAGGTGGCCGGATCGTGGACTACTTTTTCAATAAATGGAATTTACAACAACCCAAATAACTTATGTTAAATTGCTACCCTTTATATCATTACCAAATTTAATTTAGTTTTTTGCTAAATATTTTGACGTCATAAATTGTAATCCAATTTTGTTTTATTTAATGTTGTTAATACGTGAACGTATATATGGAATCTCAGAAACAAAAGAAACCCAAATTGTTTTGGGTGTCGGCAATAGGTCCAATGGTGGTCGTCACAAGTGGATGCATCTTTGCCTATTTAGCCCATGCAGAGAAACATGGCATTGCAATAGTAAGTTTCAATGTTTCATATCTCTTAATTTAACATTTATTTTAATTAATTAAATATCTCTAAAACAATATATAGTTCTATTAAATCAAATTAAATTGTGTCTTATGGTTTGTCCTTAAAACTTGGATTATACTCTTTTTCATCAATTGCAATATATTAATTCGTTATTATTGTCATTAGTGACGGAGCCTGAATAAATATATAGATGTGTCAAAAGTCACAAGACCCTTAAATTAGGAGGGGCCAGACTCAATATGTATAAAACTTTCAAATAAAATACCTGTAAATTTAGATTATTGAGCAAAAATTAGAAGGGGCTGGAGGCACCCCGAGCTTCGCCATGCTTATAATGGTGTAAAGTTTTGTATAAATTGGGATATCAAACATTTTGTCTTTCTCTGATAAAAAACTGTTTGTCTCCTATATACGTATAAAATATGTACTTCATAATAATAATAATAATAATAATAATAATAATAATAATAATAATAATAATAATAATAGTGTTCATTTTGTTAAGTAGTTGGATTTGGTCCAAATATATTTTGAAGTGTCACGTTTTATTCCTGGGTCCAAGATGGAAATTTTTTATTAGAAATTAAGTCTAGTGCCACTATCAATAGTCGATCTCCACCAAACTATTATTTTCTTAATAAGCATGCTACTATTTTGTTCACTGTAAACCATCAATCACAAACAGGTAAACAAATAAAGTAAGGAATAAAATGAATAGAGATCGATATGATATGTTATTCTGAAAACGATTATTATTAAGACAAAAAAAAAATAATAATAAGTATCATAGTATCATTTCTTTGACTCTAGATAATTAAACATGCTTTTAAATGAGTTGATTCAGATATTAATTTTCAAACCATGTCGTCACCTTGAACTAATCAAGAAACAAAAGTCATAAATCAAGATTAAGTTAACCATTTTTAATTAATAAATCATTCATGCAAAGTTAATTATAAAATGTTTGTTATTTATTTAATTAATCGATATATTATTGTGAATTGATATTAATATGTTTGAAAAAATACAGGTGGGTGACTTGAGAAAAGGAATTAATCCTTCTTCTCTAAAGAGATTGGATTTTGATCCTAAATATATATCCGCACCTATTCAAGCAGGACTCATAACAGCCGTGATAGCTCTTGCTGTAAGTACAAATTATTCTTCTTCATTATTATTTAATATCATTTAATAGTATTATTATTTTGTTAAAACAATATCTGGAATGAACTTTGGGGTTTTACAGGAAGGAATAGCAATTGGAAGAAGCTTTGCCATAATGGAAAATGAACAAGTTGACGGTAACAAGGAGATGATAGCATTTGGTCTCATGAACATAGTTGGATCTTTTACATCTTGTTACTTAACCACAGGTTTTAACTCTTAATTTAAAAAAAAAAATAAAAAAATAAAAAATTCTTACTATGATTGAGTATTTTATTCACCTCTCCATTTGTTTATTTCAGGGCCGTTTTCAAAATCCGCAGTGAATTACAATGCGGGGTGTAAAACACAAATGACTAACGTAGTGATGTCGATGTGCATGATGTTAACATTACTCTTCTTAGCACCCCTTTTCAGTTACACTCCTCTTGTTGCTCTCTCGGCCATTATCATGTCAGCGATGCTTGGTCTCATCGATTATGAAAAAGCCTACCATCTCTACAAAACCGACAAGTTTGATTTCAGCATTTGCATGGTTGCTTTCTTTGGTGTTGCTTTCATTAGTATGGATGTTGGCCTCATGTTGTCGGTATATTTCAATCCTTTAATGTGTATTAGCTTCTTGTGTTGTGAACAACAAAAAAATTAGTTTTAAGAATATTTGGGATTTCTTATTAAAACTGCCTATCTAACTATTTAAGAATAGAATAAGAAGTTTGGAAGAAACAATTTGAAGTTGCTTATTCCAAACTGTTAATTTTTAAATAGCGTTATTTAGATAAATATTTTTCACGTAACTGAAACCTATTTTTTCTTATGTAGGTCGGGTTAGCGTTGTTGAGAGCCCTTTTGTATGTTGCTAGGCCACCAAGTTCGAAACTAGGTAAAATACCAGATACCAATGTATATCGTGACGTAGAACAATATCCAGGTGCCATCGGCGTTCCTAAGACTCTAATTTTGCAACTTGGTTCTCCTATCTACTTTGCAAATTCTGGTTACTTGAGAGAAAGGTTAGTGTATGCTTAAAATCTTGATTTCCAATAAATTTTAGAAATGTAACATTGAAATTGACATTTTTAAATCATAATTTTGGTATTTTTGAAGGATTTTAAGATGGGTTAGAGATGAAAAGGCCAATAAAGAATCTCAAGGAGATGATGTTGAGTATGTTTTATTAGACTTAGGAGGTAAGATTCATTATGTTTTCATCATTCTCTATGTAACAGTACTGATTTCTGGGAGATTAACATGGACCTTTGTATGACACCCTAGGCAAATCACATACCGTCTGTGGCCAGGAGAGATCCTTGGTTCATAAGTAATCCAAAGCCTCTTAAATCATCAACGCGTTTTGGGCTTAATGCTAGTGGATGAGAGGAGAACTCCACAGTTAAGCGTGCTCAGGTGGGAGTAGTATCAGGATGGGTGACCTCCTGGGAAGTCTCCACCAGGGCGACCAAAAACAAATCCGTGAGCTCTGGATGGGCAACCCATCGGGGCAAAGCGGACAATATTGGTGGTGAGAGGGGCCGGATGTTACACTCTATCTATAAACATATGATTTATAAATTAATATACCACATGGTCATTTTTTTTTCATAGTTCCTTCATGAGTTGTTATTATTATGAATTATGAATATAATTTATAGTTACATTTCCATTTTTTACGCACAAGACTCAAAAACTATATGTTTAAAAAAGTTGTGACCAAGAAGAGCTTTTAACTCTATCATGCTTCATTGCTTCATACGGTTATACTCATTATGTTCTTTTATCAGGGGTCACGTCTATTGATATCACGGGTGTCGAAACCTTAAATGAAATATGCAGAAGTTTAGAGGTCAAAGAAATCAAGGTAACTTGTCAACTCTATTTCATAATGCTCTCTAGTTTGTAACAAGCATTTCAAGATTATTTTGTGAGCGATTGTTAATTATCGAACGCGCAGGTTGTCATAGTAAATCCAAGACTTGAAGTTATGGAGAAGTTAACCGTTACACGCTTCATAGACAAAATTGGAAAAGAACGTGTGTTTCTTTCTATCGAAGATGCAATTGAGGGGTGCAAGTTTTCACTCATTCGCCCAAAGGATTTTGGTAGCGAAGTATGTTAAGATTAAGATAAAAGCTAGGAAGTACTCGACTAGCTCATATATGCTTGTATCTGTCATCTTTGTGGTTAATTGTAGATGCATTAATCCTTCTTGCAATAGAATAGTTTGTGCTAAATTAAATAACCCATAATTGTAAATCTAAAGTGCATCGTTTAGAAATTTAATGATGAATACTATGAGCTAGGTATAAGTTTTTTCTGGCATGTATACATTTATAAGAACGTCTATATGTAATAAACTTACAGAAATGATCATATGTCACACTAATCCTCCGAATGGATATTTTCTAACAATTACTATGACAAATTACAATAAAACTCAGAAGAAACACTAATATGACAATTAATATAGACGAGCACAGTTAAGAGATTTTGTATTGATAATGGCGTAGACGATTACAAATACTCGAATACAAATTGTTACAATGTTTCGACTATAATCTACCTTTTCCAACTATCACGGAATTCTCTAAGTATGAATGTTTGAGAGACAGAATGGATCCTTCTCCTGGGTATTTATAGGCCTCAGAGATGTCCTGTGATTGGTTGGATTGAGAATGACAGCTGTCCTGTACGTTTGTCAACCGTTGGAGCCCAGACGTTGTCCTCCTGTGATAGGTCCACGTGTCTTGCAATCGTCCTTTCTGTCCTTTCTCTGAACCTCGTACCTGCAGGTGATCATGGAGCAGGGAATAACGGCCTCTGATTGGCTGCATGTCCCTTTCCTTGTCGGGTCACAACTGGAATGCACTAGGATTCGTGTGCAGGCTATCCCTCTGAAACCGATATCCAGAAAATCTTATTTTCAAATGTTGTGACGAGTCACCGATGGATGGATCGTTTGTCGCAAATTTACTTTTACACAACAAATATGGAAAATAGTTGAAAGCAAATGTTAATCTGAAATCTTAGTAGAGGGTGTTTGGAATTGCGTACAATAAAGATTGTGACAGACTATCCCTCTGAAACCGATATCCAGAAAATCTTATTTTCAAATGTTGTGACGAGTCACCAATGGATGGATCGTTCGTCGTAAATTTACTTTTACACAACAAATATGGAAAATAGTTGAAAGCAAATGTTAATCTGAAATCTTATTAATTAGAGGGTGTTTGGAATTGCGTTTTGAATCTGATTTTTAGATTATTGCGTTTTGAAAACGCAGATAATCAGTTTTTAGTGTGTGGATTGCGTTTTGAAAACGCAGATAATCAGTTTTTTAGGCTATCAAAACGCAATAATCGATAAGCAGATCCACCCCTGTTTTTACAAAACGCATAATCTGTTTTAAATAATCAATCCCAAACACCCCCTTAGTATATCTCCATAAGCAATCAACTAATAATTAATTACCGAAAACTTTACAATTTTAATTTTCATTTGCTATTTTATGTTTTTGTTTAATTAAATAAAAAATAATAATATTCAGAATTCATAGGTGTTCCGAATAGATCACCGAGCTTAAAAACTCATCGTTTTTTTTTCTAGTTATTGTTGGGTCCGTAGCAATGTTTTTAGAATTGGTCCGGATGTTGAACCAGACCCCCACCGATTCGAAACCCTTTTTACCCGGTCTGACCACCAGTTCACTGCATGGCCGGTCTAACCCATCACCAACAGATCTAAGGTACTATAAAAAGAAAAAAGAAAAACCAAATTTTTTTTCCTTATAGATTTTATTTGATTTGTATTTTTTTTTTAAATGAGGATATCATTCCTAAAAATTACATTTAATTTTTGTTTGTAAAAAGATTTGAAAATCCATAGATAGTAACGAATATCATCAACCAATGGATTAAACGATAAGATAGTAGAAAATGGTCAAACGTAATTTGTATTTCTTCTTTTTCTACTCGAATTTGAATACGTCAACTAACTAAATTCATGTGAATCTATCAAAATATAGCGCCTTTAATCTCTAACTTACTCCGATAATTACATCATTCACAATATTTCTATTCTATTCAAAGATATATAAACCACACACACATACACCTTCAAATACAACCGATGGAAGTAAGTTATGCACCACCAAGGCGTTTTGCGACCACATTCAAGTCCGATTTAAAGGAAACATTTTTCCCTGATGATCCATTTCATGACTTTGATGGGAAGACATTGCCCGAAAAGGCCAAAAAATGCATACGGTATTTTGTTCCGGTGTTTCAATGGCTCCCGAGTTATACACGAAAGTTTTTCATGCATGATCTATTGGCTGGAATCACCGTTGCTAGCCTCGCGATTCCGCAAGGCATTAGCTATGCTAAACTTGCTAACATTCCGCCCATTATTGGGTTATGTAAGTTTCTGAATTCTATTCCCAATTGTTGCATGCACCATACGTACGTATTGCTAGAAACCGAGAAATTGCTACGCATTTTTGTCGCAATATTATCGGTTGAAAACCTTGATTTAGGGAGAATGTACCGGAAAAGATAGAAATTTTGGTAATGTGTTTGAAAATTCAGATAATTTTCAGACGAGAATACGTATGTTGATTTTTTTTATATATTTAAGGATGTATCGGTAATGTGTGTTAAAATAGTTTCCTAACACAATTTCTCTAAAGAAATCATTTGTCAAAAAAATGTCGCTAAAACCTATGATTTAGTTTTCTAGTGGTGAAAGACTGAAAGGTAGAATACCTAATGTCTCAAGGGTATTCTACCTAATGTCAGAGATTACTTCATATTTCCACTGAGCATTTGAAAAACCCCTAATTTAGCAACATTCGAACGACAAAATACCAACGACAAATACCGAAGAAAATAAAAAACCTTGGTACTATGTTAGAAAATTCCAACCTGTTTTCCAACAAAGATAAGTAATCTTGATTTTTTTTTATTGCATATTCCTTGGAAATGCATTACAAAAAAGTTTCCTATGACACTAAAGGCGTTTCTTACGCATTTCCAACGAATTTTGATGTCAGAAAACGACCTGGAAAGTATTCCGCCTAATTTTCAAAACAACCTAGAAAGTATTCTGCCTAATTTCCATAAGTTATATACAAATTATAGAGTCCGTAAACCTATTTTAGTTATTAACTAGGCCCAACCCTATCAAATTTGGTATCAAAGATCAACATATAACAAAAAACACTTTAATCTTTAAGAACTTAACCAATAACATACACAACATTAAAGAAATACACCAAAGAACAATCCTCTCAACACTAGCAGATCATCATCTTAATCATCTTAACAGCATTCTCTCAACGCTCAACAATAAAGACTCTAAACTCACAGAATCTACGAAAGAAGCAAGATAATACAAGCCCATTAAACATTGACTACTTGACTCATGATTAGTCCAACGACACACCTACAAGCCCATTAAACATCCCAACTTTGTTCAACGTCTCTTAGGCTCAGGCCCAACATACAAAACAATTAAAAAAAAACAAAAGATATTAGAAATTGACATTATGATTGAGAGCGACATCAACAATTATAAACATAATGATAAAACATATGTTTGATATTGAATTGGAAATAATACACACATTTCAACATACCCGTTATGTAACTCAGCCTGTCTGTTTTATGTGCAGATTCGAGCTTCGTTCCCCCTTTAATATACGCAGTGTTTGGGAACTCGAAACATATAGCAGTTGGGACTGTAGCTTCAAGCTCACTGATCATAGCCGGAGCCATTGAAAAGAGAGTGCACGAACGTGATGATCCGCAACTCTATCTTAATCTAATCTTCACCGCTACACTAGTATCAGGTGTAATTCAGCTCATTCTTGGTGTTTTTAGGTAAACTTATATTAACACACAAACTTTAGTTTTTTTTTTTTGGTGTATATATAACTAATTTAACTAATTACCTTTATGTTTTACAATGGAAATTACAGACTAGGAATTTTAGTGGATTTCTTGTCACATTCTACAATTACTGGATTTATGGGAGGGGCAGCAATAATCATATGCCTTCAACAACTTAAAGGCATTTTTGGTTTGAAGCATTTCACTACACATACTGATGCTGTATCTGTTACAAAGGCCATCTTTGAGAATAAACATGAGGTGTATATAATCCCTCAAGACATATATTATATATATTGATCTTTAGTAGATTGGGGTTTGCGATTCAGAAGGGTGTGACGGCACAGCTTGTTGCCCGTCTGCCTGTTTTAATGTAATTTGACAGTCATGAATTGAAAAGGCCTTCTAAATGGGAAAAAAAACTTTAGTAGTAAGGGCCTGTCAATGGTCTCATTCATGAAATTCAATTGCCTCACACTTTGTTTGTTTATGCATACTTGATAAAATAAAATAAAATTAAAAAATTAAAAAAAATTAAAACTTTTTTTTTGTGAACCTTGTGGTAGCTGGTTTAAAAAAGCAATTTTCTAAGATATGTTTATTTGGTTTTATAGATAAGATGGGAATGCACACTTGTGGGCATAATCTTCTTGATCTTTCTTCACCTTGCAAAAATAGTGGTAAGTAGTAACACTCACCAGCTAATATGTAGTTGAACATTTTGACATCATAAAAAGTCTATATTATTATCTTTTGGTTTTATTTTGTTTAATGCATAATTTTGTTAACATGTGTATGACTTTAAAATGTTTTTGCAGAAACAAAAGAAACCAAAGCTATTTTGGGTGACAGCAATTGCACCGATGATGGTTGTGGCAATTGGATGCATCTTTGCTTATGCAGCAGACGTAGAGAAATATGGCATTGCAATTGTAAGTATTGTGTTTACAATCTTTACACGTTTAAATTCGTAAGAATGCGAAAACTAATCATCTGTTTTCTTTTTCGTATAAGAAACTTGACAAATATATAAAACATTACTTGTAGATTTAAATCATTACAAGAAATTGCAGTATAATTTACTTGTTGATTAAATATACAGGTAGGTCCCTTGAAAAAGGGAATCAATCCTCCCTCTGTTAAAAATTTGGATTTTGATTCGAAATATATATCTGCTCCTATTGAAGCAGGAATCATAACAGCTTTAGTTGCACTTGCTGTGAGTACACAATTCTTTTAAATTGTATTTTAGCTTAATGTGGTATTCAACTTGTTATTAGTTTAATATTATGAAAATACAATTTTAAGAATAGAATGTGGGGATGTTTAGGAAGGAATAGCAATTGGAAGAAGCTTTGCAATAATGGTAAATCAACAAATTGATGGTAATAAGGAGATGATAGCCTTTGGTCTCATGAATATTGTTGGATCTTTAACCTCTTGCTACATAACTACAGGTTTGTTCTTATTTTCTATACATTTTTATAACAAGCAAATACAATCTTTACATTTATTTAAAAAAAACATCTTTTCATACATTTTGCAGGGCCATTTTCAAAAACTGCAGTGAATTACAATGCAGGGTGTAAAACACAAATGGCTAATGTAGTGATGGCAGTATGTATGTTGCTAACATTATTCTTCTTGGCACCCCTTTTTAGTTACACGCCTCTTGTAGCTCTTTCAGCCATTATTATGTCAGCAATGCTTGGTCTTATCGAATACGAGAAGGCTTACCATCTTTTCAAAACCGATAAGTTCGATTTCTTGATATGCATGGCTGCTTTCCTTGGTGTCGCCTTCTTTAGCATGGACAAAGGTCTTATGTTATCGGTAAGTTAGTTGTTACTTCTAATAATTCTTAAACTATCTGAATAATATGTCTTATATGAACTTATAATGTAAAAGTTGTATTCTCTTATAAAGGTGGGCTTAGCTTTGGTAAGAGCCCTTTTGTATATAGCTAGACCAGCAAGTTCAAAGCTTGGCAATATACCGGATACTAGTTTGTATCGCGATGTTGAACAATATCCTGGTGCCGTAAGCATTCCTAAGACTCTAGTCTTGCAACTTGGTTCTCCGATTTACTTTGCAAATGCTAGTTACATTAGGGAAAGGTATAAAATATTGGTTTCTATTTTGATTCATAATATAAGGTTTTGAATATATCACTATATGTGATTTGTGATCTTTTGAAAGGATTTTGAGATGGGTTAGAGATGAAAAGGCCAGTAAAGATTTTGTAGGAGATGATGTTGAGTATCTTATACTAGATTTAGGAGGTAAGACCGAAAGGTTTTTGATTAAATATTGTCACTTGTCCATAGCTTAAACTCTATCATGTATAACACGAAAATGCTTTCTATCTTGATTTATCTAGGTGTTACATCTATTGATATCACTGGTATCGAAACCCTAATTGAAATTCGTAAAAGTTTACAAGTCCAAGAAATCAAGGTATTGACGAATCTCAAATCATGATAATCTTAATTTTATAACAAAAGTCATTTTGTTAGTAACAATAATTGTATTTAATTTATATACAGGTTGTCATTGTAAATCCTAGACTCGAAGTCATGGAGAAGTTGATAGTTACAAATTTTGTAGATATAATTGGAAAAGATCACATTTTTCTATCTATCAAAGATGCAATTGAGGGGTGTAATTTTTCATTTTCACACTAAAAAGATTGTGGTAGGGAAGAACATTGTCTATAAAAGAAATCAATTGGGCCATTTGTTTAATAACCATTAACTAAATCAATTAGGTCACTTTGTTAATAACTATAACTTTATTTTCATTTTCACAGTAAAAAGATTATGGTGGTGGAGAACTTAGTCTACAATAACTCATCACTCAATTTTATAAAGACCTATGAAAATAATACATTGATAACAAAAGAGAGTAAACTACCTATTTTGCAAGATAATCATAATAAGATGAAATACTTTAAAATAAATTACCAAATGAAAAGGAAAATTGAATGCTTTGGGGGTGTAGAACTACTTTAATTTTCTATCAAATATCGGCAAAAAGGAGGTCTCGGTTAATTTTCTAATGAACCCGAAGGAGGCAGAACTACTTAACACCCAACAGACATGTTTGTCTTTGGTTGGGCGGGTAGGAAACACGCTTGTGTTGACCATGGGTGTATCTTCCCTCGTCGGGTTTCGGGATAATAGGTTTGTGGCTGGGCAAGTGATGTTAAAAGCAAGGTCCAAGAAGATCGAGAAGCATTCTAAAGCATGTGAAAATAATCAACATGCCTTTTGTGCCTTTAGCCTTTGATACTTTTGGCTCTCTGGCCCGGCAAGCTGCTCAGTTCCTTAGTAGAGTCCAACGGGTAGTTCACAACAATATTTCAACCCCCCAAGGCCAACCGTTTGTTTTTAGTAGGTTAAATTTCACTATTCAGAAAGAGGTGGCGTGCAGCTTGTTGCACGTCTTGCTGTCATCTAATGTAATTGGCTCTTTATGAAATGAAAATTGCTATTAACTTCTTAAAAAGAAATTAGACCTATTTATAACAAACTACGTTCAGGTATTATGTCATCATCTTAGATTATTTTAAACAAATCAAAATGGTTGTCTCTTTAATGTTTTATTGGGGTAATGATAAAAGCAAAACTTTCAATAAGATAATGTTTAAATTATCCAATTCATAATCATAACATAACCAAACTTATAGAACATATCTCATGCATAGAATCAAACTCAAACATATAATTCGTGTTTTTTTCGCCAAAAATATGTTGTGTTATATTTTTTGAACGGTTAAATATGAAAACCCGGCTAGCAAGTCCAAAAAAAAAATAGAAATGATAGTTAGATTACATGACATAGTTATATAAAACATTTGAAATGAATAATTTATAGTAACACTGCATAAAAAAAAATTTATATAAACCATTGCTTATATTTGAAATGAATAAATCATAGGATAAGAATTATGGGCCTTTTATAACCACTAGAACAAAACCCAATTATAAGTAGATATTGAATCTGTCCAGGAAGCTCATTGGGCTGCAAACAATTATTCGTTTATTTCAAGGCTAATTTCCAAAAATGTAAATGACAATTAAGAAACTAACATATATATTTTCTGTCTAGCGAACACCACACTTGAACACACATATACTCAACCAACACATTAACAAGTTTTTTGAAATTCGGACGGTTGGTAATTTGCGTATGCAATTAGGAGACCTTTAGCTTGGTAAAGAGCACGTTAATAAAAAAGCGGGCCTAATTATAGCGAGCCAATTTTTAGTCGAGGCCTTTAGCCTGGGTAGCCGGGGCTAGGTCCAGGTCCGCCCCTACACCTTAGTTCATTTGGTTAACAAAAACACATTATTTTGCCTTCGTTGACAAATATACATAAGTGTGTTATAGTGTCAGGGGTCTCTCTGGAAGCAGTCTCTCTATCCGCAAGGATAGGGGTAAGGTTTGCCTAGATCTCACCCTCCCCAGACTCTACTCTTAGTTATGCGAATTGTGAAATTCACTAGGTAAGGTGGTGGTTGTTGTTTGTTGACAAATATACATGAGTTAAGTCGCTTATAATCTACGATCAGTTTCCTAACACTCAAATCTAGTTTAATACACCAAGCGTAATTCACATTAATTATTATTCACCATTATATGACCAAAGCATAGTCACATGAATCGCGGTACGCTCCGGTTCGTGGTACGAAAACGGGTACGCGGTTCGTGCATTTCTAAAATTCGGTACGAGGGGGTAGGTTCATTCGGTTCGCCAATTCGGTACGCGGTACGGTGTACCCTATAAGTTGGTACGTCGTATCGTATATAAACATTATACAATATATAACGTTAAGTACCAAATGTAAACTAGTAAAGATAGAGGGACTTAAATGTCTAAATATACAAACTTATTTACACTTTCTAAGTAAAAACAAACAAATTTTAGCGAATAAATGTAAACTAATAAAAGAAGGCTTTTATGTTTTGTAAATAACAAAATTAAAACCCTCTGCCGTCATCTTCCTTCCTCAACCCACAAACCCTAATTTTCTGTCTCCTCCATTGTAGAAGCTCGTTCCTCGCCGTCATACACTCCAATCGTTGCAATACAGGTACCTCTAACCTCTGTTCTACTCTAATTTTTCTTGAACGCGTGTATAAGGTTGCTATTTGGTTTGAAATTCTACACAAATCGGGTACGCTCAATTCTTCGAATCAGAGAGCGAATCCTAGGCGAACAGGTCGCGAATGTACCCGATTCCGATACGCACGATTCGATTCGCGGTACGCAGCCTATCTAGCGAATTCTGTGACTATGGACCAAAGTATCTTCATGTAATTTTATTTGTTAAGCATGAACAACCAAACACATTCGATTATAAGATCTGTGAGCCTCGTTCTTCTATGGCCCAACATTATAATCACCAAATAACCTTGTTGGGCATCCAACAGACAACATGAATAATGTAGCCCATGATTTTGGATCTCATTACCCTCACAAATCACAAGTGTCATATCTTTATCTTTAACTTGAACCATTAACATACAATACCTCGTTATATATATCAAACAAATGCATTGTGTTGGACCAAATGTTTGCACTTATTTTCACTGTATGTGTGCAAATATGTACCATGTGCTTCCAACATTGTACATTGTGTCGGTACAAATAAGATTTAACCCTCCTATAACTTTAATGCGATGTGACCCGACCCACACAAATGTCTCTTTCCATCCATCATACCTATAAACTAACCTAACTACCTTCCGAGATATATATGTGTGTATTGTATGTATTTTAAGTGATGAAGCTTGAGAATTTAGACCGAGGGTTGGAAGTCAGCGATTACGGGACGTGACCTAATTTTTTTTTTTTTTTTTTTTGTAGCTATGATTCGGGTGATATGTTCGGGTCGGTGATTCGATTAGGGTAAAGTCGAGTCAAACATTAAATACAATAAATATCAAGGTTCTAAGCATTGTTTAAAAAACAATTGAACAAAGACACTAAAACATTAAAAATGAGACAAAGGGTTGGTACCTAAATGAAGAATTACAGTTCAGTCCGTCGAACTTTAAGATTTTTGAATTCTTCAATTATAGATAGGGGTGCAAACGAGCCGGGCTAAGCCCAAGCTCGAGCTCGAAAAACTTATAAGAGCTCGAGTTCGGTTCGTTTACTATATATTAGTTAGGAAAAATGGAAATAAATAATCCCAACTATTGACTATTGGCCAATAACAGTCCCAACTACGAAAATCACCAATATTGGTCCCTACTTTCGACATATTGGAAACCAACGGACCCAAACTAACGGAGGCTAACTCCGTTAGTGTGATGCTGACGTGGCATGCTTAGGTGGCAAGATGATCCTACGTGGCATCCTACGTGACATGCCACGTGGCAAAATAATCCTATGTGGCATCCTACGTGGCATGCCACGTGGCAAAATGATCCTACGTGGCATGCCACGTCAGCATCACACTAATGGAGTTAGCCTCCGTTAGTTTTGGTCCGTTGGTTTCCAATATGTCGAAAGTTGGGACCAATATTGGTGATTTTCGTAGTTGGGACTGTTATTGTCCAATAGTGAATAGTTGGGATTATTTATTTCCATTATTCCTTTTAGTTAATATTTTAAATAAAAGTAATATAAATAATAGGTTCGGAGCTCGATAAATAAAGTTCGGCTCGGGCTCGTTTAGTAAACAAGCTTAATGAGGGGTACATATTATTAAATATTAATAAACCTAATCTATAGTATATTATAAAGCATTTAGGAAGGATACCATCAAAATTTAAATAAATACTATACTTTATGCTTATGGAACAAGAACTTAATGAAGTTAGGAAAGTGGTAAAGTTGTCTTTCTACATTGATATTTAAGTTGATTATGAAACATAGTTAAACTTTAGAGTTTAATGTATCTAAACAAATCGTTAACAAATCATGTGAAAGAAAATCGAAAAGTCTAATAACTCAAAACTTTGATTTCTTATTGTTTAATATTTTGTTTTGTCACTTCATTTCTTAACCTATAAATACGATTAATGACCTTTCTTCCCTTATTTTTCTTTCATGGAAATTGCAATAATACATCTCACTGCAACTTTAAGACCCTAAATGGAAGCATTTTAGGAACAACAATTTATAGTATTTAATAAAAAAATTAATATTGAAATAAAAACTAATCTAATAAATATTATTCCATTAAATTTTGAGAAGAAAGCAATAGTCTTTAACTATTATATACTTGTAACATGATAACATTTAAAAGAAAAGTTTGAAGGGGTGCAACTTCTTAGAAACTTAAATGATTTAATAATTAGTTGAGGAAACTGAAGAAAGAACAAACTCTTATAAGTTGTTGTTCTTTCTTTTGAATTACATACAGAGGTGCTTTTCTATGCATGACATTTGTTCTTCACCATGGTGAAAATTGGATTAAGGCTAATGATACAGATTTTATGTTGAGTTCAACAAACCAAAGAAGTCAATAAAGTTTTCTGTCTTGCTAATTTTAATTTAGGAATTTCGTTACTTCATTGGTTTTATAACTTTTATGTAATGTCATTCATATTTTACCTGATGCAGATGAAGGGAAGAGTACAGACAAGGACTTGTTAGATAAAGTATCATCACTGAAAAGTGTGGCAGAATAATCTTTATGCACAGATTTTCAGTTGAGATTCTTATATTTACTAAAACAAGAGGATTAATGATTCAAAATACTCTTTTTAGAATCAATGATTTAGTTGTATTTATTTGAAATAATTATCCTTTTGTTATTTTATTAGAGATATATTTGGTCACTAATGATACCCTCGTGTTCTTCCTGCTCATTTCAAATTTAATATTGCAGTAGATTTGATTGAAGAGTAAAAAGATGCAGATGCTGATGACTTATTTGTAAGTGTGTTTAGTTAATATCATATATTTTTAAAATATGAGTTAGAGGAGTTCTTAATAAATCTTAAAGTCAATCCTTTTGTCTCGCGTGCTGGAAAAGGTTTTCAATGATAAGAAAACTTCAACATTCAAAATGGTGTAGTAAAGGAAATATCTTTTAATTGGTTGCAGCATAGGTTAAGGAATTGAGAGTCATCATGAGTAGATTGGTGCAACTTCATAATACCTTTGAAACATGTAATTGTGAGGCTAGTTCATTTGGTATAGGCATGTGTCTTTTATTGGGACATTCAAGGTTCAAACCTTGGTAAGAGTGTAATTTAGAATTATTGGTGTAATAGTAGAATAGGTGCGACATTTGATGTTCAAAGAAGAAAAAAAAACATCTCTTAGCTACGTAATTTGTTTATATGTTTTGCTGGATTGTGATGTATGTCCGTTCCTGTATACTACTTGCTAATGGGTTCAGTGTTTGGTTAATATAATGCTTTGATGGTTGTTAAAAAAAATTCCTATCTATTAGTTTTTGTATTAAAGTTCTCATACATTTTGTATTAAATAATTCTTGAATTAATGCTATTACTTATTGATACACAAGTTACAATTGAATTAAAATACGAAAAAGTTATAAATTTAAAATAATTGGTCAGTAGATAATTTATATAAAACGTAGAAAAAAATTGTCATTGAATATATACAAACTTGCTTTTTTTTTCTTTATTTGCATAACCATAGGACCAGTTAATCTTACTTTTAATCTTGGTTTGTTAGATATAGGGTTTATGTAGTTGTGAGTTAACCAAAACTTTTTGTCCAATACTTAAATATCAATGTTATTTATGTAAGTTCAAGAAAAGTTTAAGACCAATTGCCTTATAAAAATTAGGGGCTGGTGCAAAGTAATCTTAATACTAACTTCATGTAACATGATCTAATACACCTAATATATATTTTTTTATTAACCAACTAGGTTAGAATCACATATTTTATAACTAACTTAGTTTTCATTAGTGTTATGATTTAGAGTTGAACCAAAGTTAATCGAATCGCCCCATGCACCCCCTAAAATCACTGATATATGTGTTGTCCCCATCGCATCGCGCGAGCATCTCACTAGTATTACACTAAGGCTCGACGAGCATCACATGCTAGGCTGAGCTCAGGCTCGATTAGTAAACAAGCTTTATTTTAAGCTCAAGTAGCTAATAGATAACAACTCCATCGCTTGCTCATTGAATCTACTATCCTGCTCATGTAGTTGTTGGGCTTATGACTTTAGGATTTGGGCTTTACATTTACTTTGTTTTGGGTTAAAGTTTTGGTTTATATAACTATATATTTTTTTAAACGGGGGTCGAAACCGTATATACCAAAAAAATTCCATACAAAGACTATATACTCGAAACTTCTGAGCGAAAATTCGGGGGGGGGGGGGGGGTCGGTTGCTCCTCCCCGCCCCTTGAATGTTGCGCCTCTATTTATATTAGTGGTGAGGGAAACCGGTTATTTTTATAACCTGTTCGGTTAAAGAAAACCAGTTTCGATGAGTGAAGACCCAAACTAATCATAATCGAATAGGATCCGTTTTAAAACGGAGTCACGATGGTGGGATGGGCAACCAGTACACAACCTGACAAATTTGGTCGTGCCCAGCCGGGTTTTTTCAAAAACTAGTTTTTTAGAAAAACCGGTCATTTTTTTCAGTTTTTTTGTTTTTTCATACCGGTTTTTTTTGTACACCTCTAATATGTAAGTGTAATACCTGATATAGTACTACTTGTAATTATACGGTTTTTTAGTATTACAAATATATAATATATGACATATTACATATGTTTTTTTTTATTATTTTCCAATATTTTTTTAATTCTTTTAATATATATTGCATATATGCATTATACAAAATAAAAAAATAAAATAAAAAAAAACGTATTGCATATACGCAATAGATCATGTATTTTATACATGTAATACAACATACCAAGCCCAGTAAATCCCACAAATAGCAAAGCTATTGGTAGGGTCTGGGGAGGGTGAGATGTAGACAAGTATTACCTCTACCCCTAAGGATAGAGAGACTGCAAAAATCTCATGTTTCGGACGGGTTTTGAACCTGAGACCTCCATCCACACGTATTTTATATATGTAATACAATTGTCTTTTTTTACATTGAGGACCTCAACGGGTTACGGGTGGAGTTTTTAATTAAGTTTTTTCATTAAAATGAGTATTCTTATAATCCCTTCCATATACACACACGGTGCAGATAATGTGACAACACATAGTTACTTAAGAATCGAAAGAACCACCATCAATCAAATGTTTTTGTAAAATTTTAGATTAAAAGATTAGTATTGTGCGAATAAAAAATATACATGTAGCTTGTGAGTACATATATGTAGTCGGTGAAGATAAGTACATATAGCTCACATGTGATATGTATACGCAGCTCACTATATACATATATGTAGCTTGCGAGCTATATATTATTTTATTCGGAAAACCTAGGTTAGTTCAAGTACTTCAGAAACCATATAAACGTATATAAGTAGTGCTTTTCATTAAATAAAAAAACATTACAAATTACATCAAGATAGCGGGAAGGCGGGCAACAAGCTGCGCCGCCACTCCTTTCTGAATGGCAAACTCTAACCGACTAAAAACGTAACCTTACATCAAGCTAGTAGTGCTTTTCATTAAGTAGTGATTTAACTATAAAAGAAAACAAGTTGTCTTTTTTATATATTTTTACAATCCGAATAACAAACTATGTGTTATATGTGAGAATCAAATCGATTTACTTGTTATATAATGTGGACTCACCACTTGTTTACACAAGATATTTGGGCTCCACATCATGAATGTTCTATCTACCTGTACCTCATGCATTTGACCCATCGCACAATCTTCTCACGTAATCACACGTATAAATATCATATATTTACTTTCATTCTATCTAAATTTGTGTGGACAAAGTTTAAATTGATAGTGAATAACTCATGAAAATATATACATAATGGTGTATAACATAATTGTATGTTAAGTTTTTAAAGTTTGCAAATGTATATGAGCTTAAATATTTGTGTGTTATGAAACAAAATATGGATTAAGAGCAAAGTGTGGTGGAGAGATGTAATTATATGCGTCGGTGGATTAATAGTAATTCTCGTGACACAAGGACCGAAAAAAGCAACCCAGATATTGTTGACAGTCGACACCATTATTGGTTTCACAGGGGCCCATTGTCACCTTTCATTCAATTTCTACTTCTCACTTGTGACCCTATTTAAATCCACAAATTTTTCATCCTAATATATATCCATTTTTTACCATAATAATAAATTAATAATAATAACAATAATGATAGGGAAATTGGATTTTAATAATTCAAACTTTGTATCGTTGGTCGGTAATAATCCGTACTTAAGATTCCTCACAACAATTGAAACTTTAAACAAGTTCCTTCCAACGATCTTTTTAACTTTCAAGCTCGTTCAATTTTGAAAATGGGTTAGTTCTCACTTAACAGAAGTTGATTAAAGGAAAATACTTTGAAAGTTAGGACTGTTATGAGTAATTTCTTAAATACAGATTATTACCAACCGATGAGGCAAAGTTTGGATTACTAAAATCCAATTTCGTATAATAATAATAATAATAATAATAATAATAATAATAATAATAATAATAATAATAATAGTAACAACACTATTATTGTTTAAACAGCATAGTTGAGGCAATAGAATTTGGCCCACCAAAAATTTGTTTTAGTATTAACCTCGGCTCAAATGATTATGGATTTCGACGTCTTTGGGCTTTAATTTGCTTAGAGGATGACTAAAATGATTTGCCCAATTGATTTATTATATTTGACATACTTTTGAGTATTATATTACAAGAGAAGACCAGGTAGAAAAACATTCATCATTAGTGAAATATTGTGTTACATAAGAAATAATATTATTTTACTTTCACCGCGTTACATTGATGGAATAAGCTCAGGTTTATAGAATATTTGCCATGGTTTGTTTGGTTCAATCTTACAAAATGTTTTTTTTTTTTTTTTTTTTTTTTTTTTTTTTTTTTTTTTTTTAATGAGTCAGGTCAAACGAGCATTTTTTTAAGTGTTCCAATTTGATTTGGATAACATAGGTGGTGGTGGTAACGGTGTAGCAGTAACCAATACATGATTTGATTAGACTGATATTAACTTTCATAGTAACTTTGTATTTTAGTATAACCAAATGAGCCATAGGTACATTTTTTTATTCCAAATATTTTTTCTTGATGATGTGTTATAATTGTCGGGTGTCGTTTAGTTTTTAAATTAAACTAGTATTGGCTGGTTATTTAAAAAAAAAAAATTAAATCACTAGTCACGTTTAGTTGAAAAAAAAGGTCCAATGAACTAGTTAAACATCTCTAAGACACTAATTGTATAGTTTGTTTAAGCTCCGATAAAAGGATTAAACAACCCTATACGGATGTTGTACGTATCAAAACTTGGAAATTGTATTTTTGTTGTCAAAAATATTTTAAAAAAAAATGACCATGAGAGTACTATATGCATGAATTTAGTGCAACCTTAAAAATGGGCCTAGTATTAATCTTAGATCCACAGAGACTATGACCTGATGGATCTATCACAATCTCTCCTTTACTTCTTAATACAAATAACTTAATCGTCTGATGATGGTCCTAAGACTCGGAATCCAGACCATTTCTAATGGTTTTTCTGTTGATGTTTATAGCATGATCCAATGTCCGGAACGACAAGGACCAACCCAACAATTAGGACAGACTTGACGGATCGTTGAGTGATGGAATGGGTAGTGAATGTTCAATAATGTGTTTAACACTTTAACTATGTGTTTTTGATGTGGTTTTGATGGTTATATATGATGAATAAGATAACTACACAAGTTCGGAATGTTTCAGGTTTAATGGTGGTTTTGGAAGAAATTAAAGCCAAAAATGTGAAGCGTAGTGGTTCAAGATGATAACTGAGACAAACGAATCATTCAAGACTTGAATTGGAGTTGGAAAGGAGCATACACAAGAAGAAACGGAAGCCAAAGCTCGTTCGGGTGAAGTTTACAAGTCAAAAGATGAAGAAAGCAAAGCATCAAAATACGCTGTAGCTTACGCTCCACATGCGTAGCTTACGGTTGGGTAGAGCTCTTCAAGAGCTTCAATTCAGCAAGTGGGAACCGTAGGTGGAGGGTGCCAGTCGTAGCTTACAGTGGAAAGCATCAATTAGGACAGCCAATCATAACCGTAAGCTACGGTTCATATGCGTAGCCTACGGCTCGTGTTCGGAGAAAAAGGAAAGTTAGTTTTTTGAGGATATAAAAAGGGTTTTTCAAAACCTAATCTTCCATCATTTATCGAAAATAATCACTCTTTGGGGCGATTTGGAGATGTTTTGGAGGAGAATTCATCTCATCATGTTCAACATTAACTTTCAATCTTTTGTGTTATTTACTACTACCATGAGCAGCTAAACATTCGTGTAATCACCTCCGGGTGTACGGTTCTTATGTGAAACTCTAAACTTGTTCAATTTGGTATTTGGGATTGTTTTTCATTGTTTGAGAAATACTTGTGATTTTAATCATTTAAACAATTCATGTGTGTTGCAATTATTTATCTATGATCATTCGCATTCAGTTTTCTTGCATCGTGAGCAGTTTGATTATCGGGTGGGTAATTGATGCATGTGGTTTAATAATTAGATTGTACATGTTATTATTAAAAACTTGTGTTTAATTATCACTTGATTTAAAACCGATTAACAAGGGCATGTCTATGTTGACTAGGTTTTGGTGAATCATTGAACCGAAAATCTGGAGGGAGTTACTTCTTTCTCATTATTGTTTACAACTTTTTAATTTCGTTTTTCTGAATTTCAAAGTAGACAACAAAACAACTAGGTTCTTAATTCAAAAGCTAGTTATACAAAACTGCGACTGCCCACCAATTCCCTGTGGAGACGACTCACTTGCACTATACTATTTTTCACTTGTTTTTGATTGACCGCACGACATCGATCATTGAACTATGAAAATGTTGTATTGTTAACCATCAGATGAAAGTGGGATGCCTAGAGTCGTTTCGGTTGCATGTAGATAGCTCATTAACCATAAATGCGAAAACAAATGTAATATACATGGCCTCCTAGAAAAAGTGTCATTTGTATTTGATCATAACCATATACACACACACATACACTTAATATAAAGAACAAATGACATAATGGTAAAAATTAAATACTTTAACTCTTCTTATATTAATTATTATCTCTCTGATTAATTATTCATTAACACTTTATTCTACACATTATCAAAATTTGTCCCACATATATCAAAATTCATACAACATATATCAAAAATTATCATATATTTATCCTACACATATCGAGATTATCTTATGTTTATCGTACACATGTAAAAGTTCATCCTTCGCATATCCTACACATATCAAAATTATCCTTCACTTTAAATTAGGTTTGTGTCATACCCTCAATTTCCACCTGCGGGGTTTTACCGCGAGGCGTGTGACATACTAGGATCCAAATAAACGGTCACAGTAAACGACAACTATATGATACGATAACGACGTAATAAACAACCACGCAATTTAAAGTTCAACCAAACACGATACAGTGGAAGCAGTTTTAAAAGTTACAATCCATAACCTAAATGTAAATGAAATAGTTCAACAGTTTAAAACAGTGTTTATCATGATGCATGAACCGGATGAGACACAGTGCTACCCCAGTGCGCCTAATCCATGCCGCTACCTTAGCGACCTGAGAAAACATGCTATGTTAGTCAAAACATACAGTGCTAGTGAGTTCACAGAGTTTTATGTGTGCAAAAGTTAGTAAACGTTTGACAACCAGACCCAACAATCCTTACATTTATACCTTAAATCAAATTTGTAATGCATTTGCAACAAAACCTTGATGTTAGAAAAAATCTCATTGGAAACCACTTCCTACACATTTGTTATGCAATTTTCAATGCATTTTCTACGAAAATATGGTGTAGGAAATTTGTGACCCATTTCCTATGCAATTACCTAAGAATTTTTAGATATATTGTGTCGCATATTTGCTAAAAAAAATTATAATTTTTTTGTCATTACAATATTTAGTCTAGTTGGGGTTAAAAATAACTAAAAACCGAATCGTCCATTAGAAGTTTATTTTTTTAACCCCAACTAGACTAAATATTGATTACTTCCCTTCTAATAACGAATTAACAATTGCTTGATCATACTACCTGACCAAAAAGAAAGATGCCCTTATTATAGATAGAAACCCTAAGTATTTCCAAAATATATTCTAATATTCCATAACACTTAAGCATATATTCTAGCTTTAGTATTGTAATAGAATTTTATTTGGTTGGTAAAACCTCTTTTTCTTTTTTTAAAAATAGGAATATTGTAGCAATGATTGGAAGAAAACATTTATAATTGTATTAATCAACAAAAGTTGGTCGGAGAAACCAAACCTTAATAATAATAATAATAACAACTAGAAAAATAAATAATAAAAACTTGTATTCCCTCAATTGTTCTTTTCTTTTTAGGCTGGCGATTCTTGTTTGTTTTTAAAATTGTTATTTGTTTATTTATGTCAATTACTTTTTAGTTTGTTGGATTTGGAACAATGATTTGAGATCATTTGTCCGCGCATACGTAAACGATAAGCCAATAGGATTATAATATATATATGTACTTTCAAACTTCTTTAATGTGGATATATATATATTCTTTTGTATACGATAAACAATCACAGAACTAATATTGAATTTTGGTTACGACATTTATATTTTTATAGATCGTAATTATATTGTGGAATGTGGATGTGTAGAAGCAAAATAACCCCTAAAATATACTTTTCATTAAAATAAACAAACAACAAATTACATCTGAATAGTGGGTAAGTGAATAATAAGCTGCGCCGCTGTCCCCCTTTAAATAAAATAAACACGTTTACAAATTTTTCAACACAAAAATACTTTCGATACTAGATAGGTGATTGCAAGAACCTAAAGACAAAGATCTCTTGTCGTAAACATACTCCTTCACCACTTTATTCGTCACAATTGATCAAACACAAAGAAATCTGGACTCATTAGTTCATTTTCGGCAATGCAAATTACAGCTTAATAGTGAGTAAGTGAATAACAAGTTGTGCCGCTGTCTCATTTTAAATAAAATAAACACGTTTACAAATTTTTCAACACAAAAATACTTTCGATACTAGATAGGTGATTGCAAGAACCTAAAGACAAAGATCTCTTGTAGTAAACATACTCCTTCACCACTTTATTCGTCACAATTGATCAAACACAAAGAAATCTGGACTCGTTAGTTCATTTTCGGCAATGCAACTACTGTCTTGGGCTTTCAGCCATTGATTCCTGGAAAACAAACATATTACTTGTTAAGTAGTAAAATTTGATTTTAAGAAACTGTTTAAAAGTTGACGTATAGTGGTTTAAATTCTTTTATGTTTACATAATAAGGATTTTATCTTGTTTTAATTTGTATGAAGTTATCCATATCATATTTTGTTGTTTCACACAAAATGTCTATTTCACTATTTGTTTTATGAAAAGCATGTATTTGAAGAAACAAAAACAAACGTCAACAGTTACGTAAGTAATAAATAAATACTTAAATAGTTTTCAAATTAGGCGTCCATCTAACATCCATTATACAATTATCAAAGTATTTGGTGTTTAGTAGCATTAACTTGGTGGCATGCATATATTCTATAGTTGACGCGTCTATTATATCTTTGCTACTTACTTGCACCGTATACATTTAATTTTTGTTTTTCCACATAATTTATATGAGTCAAAGAAGTATTTAATACAATGCAGTTACTGATTTACATCATTTAATTTATTTTTTATTCTAATAAATTAGTTGTATAATATGAACACCTTTTGCAAGAAGGGAATTTTTTTTAAAGTGAAGTTCATTAGAAAAACGCAAAAGGTCCTCAAAATAAGAACCGCCGCACACCGAGCTACAACATATACAAAGGGTACAAAGCTTAATCCTTCCGAATCAAAGACTTGAACCTAGACCTCGACTATAGTTTTTAGTTTTTTGCAAAAAAAGGAATGCTTAACTAATCAAATAAATAACTTCACATAGATCAAACTCGTAAGATCCGACTATAGTTTTTAGTTTATTAGAAAACAAGCATAATTCATCAATATAATGTCGTGTAAAGTTGATTCATTAAAAATCATTCAATTAATTTAAATGAGTGTTAATGTTTAAATGTTACAATGCATTAAAACCGATTCAGTTTAGTTTTAACTTTTAACACGCAAATAAAGTTGGTTTTCTTTTATTTAAGAATTTATATTCCTAATAAGGTTTTTTTTAAACATTTTGTTTTTTAAGTTTAGGATTTTAGGGTTGGTATCAGTGGCGAAGTTTGAAGATTAAATCGGGGGGCCGGACTCAATTTTTTCTTATCGGTAGGGGCCAGAAAATCAAATTGTTGGACGTCAGACTCAATCCATATAAAAATTAGCCTACGAAAATCACAAACTTCTACCACTGAGCCAAAAAACGGTAAAGGATGGGACACCCCTTAGCCCTCACTATACTTCGCCCCGGTTGGTATTCCACACTACAAATTAACAAGTATTATTTATTTAAAATAATAATAAAAAATGTATAATTATTGATTTTTGGTAGAAAGCCAATCCAATTTGTTTAAGAAGCCCATGATTGACAGGCTGTATTTTAGGATACCTGGCTGCTCAAATGCATATACTTTACGTATGGATTTGTTGCAACTGCCCATATTTTTATCTTCCATATACACGGATATGCTTTAATTCCATTATTATTTCTTTTCTCGCATTTATTTATTTTGGCCAAATTTTTTTTCTTTAAATTATATCCGTCAACTATATCCCACATGAATACACATACATACATGTAACATACATAACATACTTTACTTATGTGGTCAACCTACAATTTACTTTAAATCTGAAGACACGTACAAATAAAACTCAAAACACTTTGAGGTACTAGGAACACAATAATCTAAGTACCCTCAACACAAGCTGCCGTTATAACTTAGAAGTACCCAGAAGTAACCTAAAGAGAGGAGGTGTCATCTTTCAACCCAAAACTACTCTTGCATTTCAAAACCCATAAAACCAACGACTGGGGCGGATCTAGAGTGTAAGTAGGGGTAACGTTCGTTACCCCCTCAACTTTTTTGGCGTAGTGTATTTTTAATTTTTTTTACGTATTTTGTATTACGTTACCCATGAAAATTATGTAGCGTTACCCCTGAAATCTTGGTCTAGATTCGCCACTATCTACATCACATCAGGTGCCCTCGTAGGATAGTCGTACCAGCATGCCATGCGGCTCTGCACTACTCGAGCAACCCTAAGGTTACCCCCATTATCCTTAATGCTCATGTATCATAATACAAAGACCTAGTATTTATTAAATAAAAAAGGTGTCACTATCTTGGAAAGATGTTTTATATCTATTACATAAATAATTTATCAAAGTTTTACCTTTCATCCTGCTCATGTGTTTCAAGCCTTTTAGGAACGTTTTCTGTAATATGGATGCCACGTTAGCATGAGCATTTTTACACAAAGAATGTTATAGTTGTTCAAGCCCATTTCTTGCCCCTTCAATCATTAATCACTAATAGTTAAAAAAAAAATTATTCAGACATTTTTAGGTAAAACAAAACTTGAAAATACATAATAAAAACAAACAACAACCTTACCCAGTAAATTCCACACTTAGCAAAGCTAAGAGTAGGGTCTGGGGAGGGTGGGAACTGGGATGTAGGCAAAAACCTTACCCTTATCCTATCGGATAAAGAGGCAGCATCCAGAGAGACCCCCGACTCGACAATACACAATCGACAAGCAAACACCACTAAAAAAGTAATAAAGAGCTATTAAATTTGAAGAAACAATGAAAGCGTGACGTAGTAAAATAAAGGTATATATACCATAGAAAAAACAACATAACCCATAAAAACACAAATACGAGTCACCCACATACGGACCTCCCCCTAGTGAAAGACAAAGTCTAAGCTCCTAGAACCATGTTACGATAGAACCAAACCCTCCCTACTAATCCTTAACCTTAATCCCGTGCCTCCACGAAGCCCTGTCCTCGACCATGTCCTCAGAGAAGTGCATCTCTATTAAATCATGCCTAATCCGCTCCTCCCAAGTTAATTTGGGTCTACCTCTACACCTCTTTCCCTCTACTGTGAGGGTTTCCACTACTCTGATTGGAGCCGTCGTTTGTCTCCTCTTCACATGCTCGTACCATCTTAATCTTAATAAAAACAAAAATCATAAAATACCCCATTGAATAACTCTATTTTCTCTATTAAGGGTTAAACAAATTGATATGTTCCAAATATATGAGCCATAACTATATAGTAACTAATAGTACATGGGCAACACTTGTCACTTACTTCATCTATAACAAAACCTATGGCTCGGATTAGTCTAATCCATTAAGCCCTAATTTTGTTCTGCACCATTGTTCTTCGTCTTCAACCTCATCACCTACAAATCTTCAAATTTCCCCTCACCAAAAACTCAATTACAATGTCAGATAAACAAAAGATACAAAGATCAACAACTTTACGGCTTGTTTTGTTTAAAATTTCAAGGTTTTCATATTGCGTTATTGTAGAAACGCTCCCCCCACTCCAGCCCCTATAACGCTTGGAGGGCGGTGTGGGTGGCGTTTACCGGTGTAATTTTTACGGGCAAAACGACCATTACGTGTGGCCTTAATCATTAAACTAGGTCAACTACAAATTTATAAAAGAGTGCTTTCATATGTAGATTTGACTTTTATTTATTACATGACTAGTTAGAACCTCATGTATTACAATGATTAATTAAATACAATTTTATATACTAAGTAATAAAAAAAAGTTATATCTTTAAAAATCTATGTATTGCACGGGTTGAATAAACCTGTTTGTTACATGAATTGGATAAATTTACTTAAACCAGTGAACAAATAGAGTTGTTAGAATATTTGTTTAAAAACGAACTTTATATACTATTTACTTATTATAACATTTTACATTGTTTTTTTTTTCTTATTATGTTGTTAGAAACTTGCGTATCATACGAGGTTGGACCAATAAATATTAAATGGTTATTAATAAGTAAAAAAAATAACACTAATAATTGAAAAAATAATTATACATATAATGAGAGGGATAATGAATAGTGCCACATCCTCTTATTGGTTCAGAGGGGCGGTGGTGGTTTTCTATTTTTTTATTCGGTGTATTTAATATATATCGTATTTATTGCGGGGTAGAACACAATAGGAATTGGTGGTGCAGTGGTTTGAAGCGCGCGTGGTAACCTGGTCGGCGAAGGTTCGAGACCCGAATATGGCATTTTCTTCCCTTTCTCACGATAATATATATGTGTGTGTGTGTGTGGATGGGGGGTAGGCGCATGTTCAACTCTCCGATGAGTCTAAACTTGTATATATTTTTCCTTCTTTTTCAGATTTATTCTTGACCACTTCGGTCAAATCTAATAACAAGTTGGACTTGGTTTTTTTTTTCCTTACTAGTATATGTTTTTCTCCACATATAGTTGTTTATTTGCTTTTCACCATGAAGAATCAAACAAAACTCTAATCGATTAATAGTGATATCAGTACCAACATTTGTTTTTATGATATTTTACCGTACCAATACTGTAAAGAATTGAACCATACCGACAGAATGTCCAATGTTATTACATAAATTAGAGAGAAGTGTAAATTTATGATTTAATATTATTAAATAAGAGAGAAACATAAAAAAAATTATGATTTAATATTAATGTATTTAATAAGAGAGATATATGAGAAAATTATGATTTCGTATTGATAAGATAAATATATTAGAAATGAAATAAAGAATTTTGGTGTTAACACATGTATTTTTTGGATTCCTTTAGTAAATAGGAATGTAATAACTAAACATTTTTAAAATATAGTTTGACAATTATTTGTAAAGTACAAACAATTGAAGGTTCAAAAGCCGGCTGCATTTATGCATCAACCCATCATGCCCGGCCTTGCACCTCTCACAATAAGAGAACACTCCCTGACCTCCCTTCGCTCACAAAACCCGTTCTTGAGCGGTTTTTTTTTCATATAATGACGCTCACTATGCTCTTTATCATTTATCGTAAAAAAACACTCTAAAACGGACTATTATTGATGCTTCCATAGAATCTACCTATTTACTTGACCATCTCTTTACGTCGTGTAGGGTGGCTACAGTAATCTGGCAATTCGTTAGCTGTTGGTGTCACATTCCTCAGATTTTTGCCTTTTCATTTAGAGATTTGTTGAAGGTTCATCGTTGTCTCGGTGGCACGTGGGTTTATTATTGTTGCATGTTGGTATATTGGGAAGACTAGAAACGAGAAAATGTTTTCAAACATTATGGTTTTGGTTGAAGACATGATAGTGTTAAATCGCTCAGTTTCTTTTGGTTTAAGAATAAGTCTAAATTTAAGTCCAATATTTTTGGCTAAGTGGTGTAAATTGGATCTATTGTAAGTATGGTGTAGTTTTCTGTTTTGGGCCGCCCCCTTTTTTTTTATCAGGGCGGTTTTTGGTAATTAACTTTTCCCTTCGATAAAAGGAAAAAGAAAACCTTACTTGACTTATTCTAGGTTTCTTGTTTAAGTCAAATGAACAATTTTAGTATGCTATTAAATGTCGGGCATAAATGATTTGGGAAGGCATCTTTAATGGAATTTACATATAAGTAAAACTAGTAAATTAAGGCTCTATATTTGAGTATTTAATGTTCTTTTTTCTTAATAAAGGTAATTTTTTAAGGCAAACAATATAGAAGAATAAATAAAAAGGAAAAAAGGATTGGAGGGGTCCAAAGCAGCTGGCAAGAAAAGGGATGTGCAGAGAGATTTCATCATCAAAAATGGCATTTCTTCTTCTAGATATAAGATACCTAATTGACGCGTCAATCTTTGTATCATCCTACTCTTCCACCCCACAAAAAACGTATCAAATTCCTTATAGACCAAGCTATGTTTTATCTTATTTTACTAATTAACAGGTATTGATGAGATTAACTGAGTTTTTTAATAAGGCGTTCTTGTAGTCAAAAGATATGTGAACACCCGGACAACCTAATGATACTGAAATCCGACGTGATGAACACTCTATATATTTCTGCCCTAGACACCAAAAATGTAAATTATTATACAAGAATGCTTGTTTAATGATTTTACAACAAATTTGATACTAAACCATTCACTAAATCAAAGTTCTGAAAGGGTTATTCTAACCTTTTTGAATAATGTATTATTTTTTTATGTCTTTTCAAAAATATTTGGCTTGTATAAAAGTTAAAATCTTGACACAAAAACTATTTATGTAATATATATTATTAAAATTTAATTAAGATCTTTTTGGCTCACAATTAGATAGAAACTATCCTTTTTTTATGTATTTTTTTGGAAGACGAATTTTCTATGTTATGGTAGAAATCATTACAACCCCTCAGAAGGAGAATCACCTAGCCACTCTACAAAGGTAAGACTATGTTGTCTTAACCGGGCCCACGCTGACACGAGAGTGGCCGGCCCACAAGCGAGTCGAGTCTGCGCATAAGGGGCACTAAGGCTTCCACCCGGAAAATTTCCCGCCACCTGCCACTTGACAGATGTTGCACCCTCCACAAGAGGCAAGCCTCTCTGGAGTAAATGACGGTAGTAGAAAATCGGGGGGCTATCAGAATCGAACCTGGCACTTGCAAGCAGGCTAGTTTCGACCATCACTTAGCAAATGTCCCTCATATGTTGTCTGTGGGGATCAAACCGTAGACATCCCAAAGGAATCTTTGGTCGCCAACCACTAGACCACATGTGACCGATAGAGCCCCCCCCCCCCCCCCCTCTCATGTCTTGAGAATCATTAGAGGGTGCTATTTGTTGGCGGTGAAATTCTAATGATAATATTTACTTGCATTTTATTGTACATCTTCAGGATACTAAAGATGATGCCGAGTTCAGGATATAAGTGTGTATTGTCTTGTGTATACATCCTGAGGATGGGCTAACAGTTTACCTTATTTTTATTTAAATGCATGTATTAATTGAACGAGTATAATAATTGACCGTTTGGAGCTCGTATGAACGAAGAGGACTTGCAAACGGCTAATGGACTTAGTTGATGATATCCCGGATATTTCGGGATGGAAGTTGTAATCTCTTACTATAAATAGGGGTGTGGTGTGATCATAGGACACATGATCTGTTATTCTTTCGCTTTCTTGCTACTGCCACCCGCTTACACAACACTTTTTGTAATCTTAGTCCATCGTTCATCACATTTTCAAAGTTGTATCATTTACATTTATACTTAATAATAATAACAAATGCAGGGGCATTAGTCTCTTCCCGAGGTTTTGTGTCGGCGATCTACATTGATCAAGGGCTTTCCTCCTACATCAAGTGTTCTTGTCTTGTTTCATTTCGTTTTCATTAGGGTGCACCCTAATTTCAACCCTTAGGTTGGGGTTGGTTCCTAACCACTGTGTCTTAGTACCGGTTCTAGTTCTAAATCGTTTTTTAGTACCTATAAGTTCATGTCACATAGTAGACATTGATGTAGATTTAATAGCAAAATTATAAAGTATGTGACTTAGCCATTAAAAAATATAAAAAAACTTAAGTGTGCCTCTATATTACAATATAATGTTTTCACTTGTGGAGACGTCGAAGATAAATATGGAGTTATGAACATCCTCTTAAAAAAAAAAACTTTCTTTTATATTTAATAAAAATATTTAAAAACTTTTACAAAATCACAAAAAAAAAATAGATTATTTGTTCTTTTATGATGGAATTTCACTGTGAAAGTTGACAGTAAAAGTGCGTTTAAAATGAGGATTTTAATTTGTTGGAGAAGGAATTTATTTAGTTAAAAAGAGAATAAAGACAAGGGTTATGGTCCCATTAAGAAAAGAAAATTGTGGTCACTAATCCGTTTGGATACTAACGGATCCCGTTCCTTTTTAAGCACCTCGTGGTGGAGGCCCGCCTATCACCACCACCTTTTCATTTATATTCTTTAACCATCTTTTTTAAGGGATAATACCATAATTTGAAGTTTAAACCCGTTTGTTTAAACTAAGACGTGTCGAATGTTGATGTTACCGGTCTTGTTACAAGTTAACGAATTGGGTAAATATATAAACCAAGTGGATTTAAGTCATTAATAAGAGCATTCACGTCCCATCCACTAAAATTTTATGACTGTATCCCTCATATTTTTAAATCAATGTGTGTTCTACATGGATTCTATAATATGAACTCTAATAGTTTACCTTTATATAAAAAACTTAAGAGGTGCAAGTAACTATAAGTCTATAACATATGGTTTTTCATAGTCGTTTTGAGTCATGCCTTATAATGTTGTATTGCAATAATTTGGTAAAACTCTAATATATATTTATTTAAGTTTAAGCTCAAATCTTTTAAAAATATGAAAATAAGTAAGTTACTTGCCCTAAAACTTGATTGGGGATCTCAAAAAAAATATTTATTGAAGCATATGTGTGACTTGGAATATGTGTTTTTTTTTTTTTAATTTTTACAATTGCAACTTCCTCAAGTGCCACCTAGAACTTGAATGGTGTAAATTGTCGAACATGGAGGGGCCACGTCAAATGGCTTTAGTGCCTTGCTGTCACTGCCAAGCTGTCACATATTGTCCTAAACACACACATCCTAGTTGCCTCATCTCCTCTCTTTTTTCTTGTCCACATGTAAATGAGTTGGATCGTTTTCGGTCTTAACTATCTGTGCTATGTAGTGGCAACGAGTTGCGTTTTCGGTGATTAGAGACGTTAGACGGACCTCTTAGACGTACCGGGTCAGGCTAGATTTTCTCATAACCAGACGTTAAAATCATTGAGTCTTTAGTCTTTACAAAGTTATAATTAATAACTAAACCCAAATTAAGATGATTTAATATTGACTGATGTAAAGTAAACTAAAATAATTCAAACAATCTTCGTTGAGGAGTTGTTTTCTTCAAATTGACACCCCGCAATGCAGCTAGTTTAATCAATACCTCGTATCTTCTCGTACTGGCCTCTACAACACGTAGAGGCCTCTACGTGTCGTAGAGGAGTTTCAATTAATGCATTTAAAACCTCTACGACCGTAAAAGGGGAAATTAAAAGTTCAAACAATTTAGAGTTGGAGGATGTATCAATATTACCACCAAAAAAAAAATCCTCTAATAGGATCAAATTGTGACCTTTTTAGGTGGGTGGACACGTGAACAAGAAGATAAACCACTAAGATAAATATATGAATTGTTAATATTTTCATGCAGATAATATTTATGGGGTCACTGTGAGAGTCACAATACACTATGGGTTCTCTATAAGTTTTTACTTCAAAGTATTAATTTCTTATATGTTTTTTAAACTTGCCATCCAACACTATATAATTAAAAGATAAAAGATAATTCATATTTCATATACAAGAAAAGAAGCATATTTAAAAAGGGGTGACGGCGCAGATTATTGCTCGTCTACCCTCTATTTTAATATAACTTGACAAGTTTAATAAATGAAATTAAACTTTAAATTGTCATTAAAAAAATTATATAATTATATTTTACGAATGTCACATTATCAAAACAAGCCATACCTGCCATGAGCTCATGATATGAAATGACATGAGTCTGCCCTTATTAAGAGGTTGCTTACAAAAAGTTCTAATAAAATACAAAGATAAATGCTAATATAAAAACAATAAATAAAAAAAGCTTATTGCCAAAGTTTTAGTATATAAAATAGGTCACAGTTTGATGCAATTATCCGTTTCAAATATAGAAACGATCACAACAATAAAATATAATAATGTTCGCAAATAGACGTTTTGGACAATTAATGAACCACCAAGCTTATACTTCTAACTATTGGCAAACGCTGCACAAGCTTGTTTATAGTTGTCAGGAACCACCCTTAATTGTGTGAAAAACCTACATGTTGAAAAAGTATTAGGTTTTTTTTTCTTTTAACAACACTACTTAGGGGTTGTTTAGATGATTACGTGTTGAATTATTAAGTTGGATCTTTTAAAGGTTTGTTTTCTTGTCCCACATTGATAGAAGAGTCTTATTAAGGTTTAGCATAGTCCGGTGCTTAACGGTTTAGTGCTTAATGTTTCAGCTACATCCCAAGTCTTAATGATTCAGTCTTAACCATTCCATTCAGAAGCTGAAACAAACACGCTGAATGCTGAATCATTCAGTGCAGCCACATTAGGCTACCAAAGAGCCCCTTAGATTTTACTTGGATTTTATAGGATAAATATACTAAACATTCTACATGTTTTGAATTTCAAATGTTTTGGTTGTAAACTATAAGGCTGGACGGTATTGTATGGCATAACGCCCCCTTTTCCCGGCGTCATTAAGGGGGAGGGCAGTGATGCTCTTTTTTTAAATATGAGTTTAGGATTATGAGGGAGAAGAAGATAAATAAATAGGTTAAAATTGGACTAGGATTAAAATGGGCTTAAAGTGGCCAAGGGTTAAAATGGGTTAAAATATGTTTTAACTATATTTTTTTATTAATAATTAGGTTATATCTTAGAGGTTTCTCGGGATAAACAAATCTTATATGAAATGATAAAATGTGTATTACAATATAGTATAGAAATTAATATACTATAATATGAAAAAACGACAATTTTATATCATAATCAGAATGAAAATATATATTAAAGAGAGAATGTACGTTTGGATGACCCACTGCATGACATGATTAAGGCGGTGGTCTTGAAGGTATAGCTTTTTTAGAAAACGACTGGTTTTAACCTATCCTGCCCTAAAGAAAAACAAAATTCCTATTTACACTTTCATTTAATGTAAAAAATTCATTAGAAACATGTGTATCACACGAGTTATAACATCTTTTTTTTGTTTGTTTTTTTTTTTTTTTTGAAAAGATAACTTCATTAACCTCAACTCAAAGAGTCCTCAAAGAAAGGACCTAAGAGGGAAAAAAACCAACAACATCAATCCAAAGGATAATTACACCACACTTTCCAATCTATATCTTTATGTCTAGACCTATGACGATACCAAAAAAAACGACGTAGTTTTTACAATCTCAACAATCTCGATAGGTCTACGGTTTTTGTTGTTGAAAATCCGATTATTCCGCTCGTTCCAAATCACCCATACGGTCGTGTAGATAATACCTCTCAATGTCCGTCTTGATTGTTTGTTTTTTATTTATTATTAGGTTAGAAAATTTAATATTATATAAGGTTGGATAAATAAAACATTAAATGCTTTTAATAAGCGGAAATATAAAAAAATAGTCAAGAAAATAAATATTAAATAAATAAGAGATAAACGTGAAACTATGATTTAACAATATTATTTCATATGAGAAAGAGTTGTGATAATCGTAATATTTTATATATATTATATAGTAGAGTAATATTAAAGATAAAGATTACAAATTAATAAATATTGAGTTACTTTGGTTATTTATAACATAAAATTTTTGACGGGAATTCAAGGGTGGAGATGGTCTCATAAAGTGCCACGTGTTCCCACCAAAATGGTTTTATTATATATATATATATATATATATATATATATATATATATATAGAGAGAGAGAGAGAGAGAGAGATATAGATACTAGCAGGAAACCCGCGCGATGCGGCGGGAGTGACACTTTTCATTGAAGTACTTATTTCAAATTCGTATAGTATTTATTGTAGCATCATTGTAGTGGATATACGTCATAAGCGTTACACATGTCTAGTAACTAAAAAGATTTAACATTTAATTGTAAAGTATTTCAAAAAAAAAAAAACATTTGATAAAAAAGTAACATACGAAAAAAAAATAAGTATTAGTATACATAAAAGTTGAAAATAAAAGCTCAAGTGTGAACTACTTGAATCATGAAATCAATTTAGTCATACACGTTTCAAATCTGCATAATCTCATCTATATCGTCTGCCCACCATTCGTCATCAAGAGCAATCACTGGAATTTCTTGTATATCTTCATTTTCTATTATTTCATCTTTTGGTGAGGATGAGTTTCCTCCATCTTCTCCTATCTGAAGTGTTATCAAATACGTCTTCTTTTTCATTTTCATCATAACTGTGTAGATCAATAACTTGACTCCATTTCTATTCAGATAGCCTCTTGGATCTCGGCCTATTAGTTTAATGCATCTGATCCTTAAAATAAATTAAAAATATTTAATACGCAAATTAATAGAAAGATGAAATAAATATTGATATTACCTCTTCACTAAATTAACGTTGAAGAGCAGATTTGTATAGACTAAACATTGCACCACAGCAAATAATCTCAACGCTATTATCACCATTATCCTGAAAAAAACACATACAATATACCATATAAAATAACAACCATATTAATATTAAAACGTAAACATTAATAAATACAACCTTAGACACTACTTTAGACGCTTATATGGCTATTGGTTTGTTAATTTCCGTATGTTTTTCATCTAAATGAATCTGCAAAACCAAAAAGTTATCATTTAAAAGACTAATATATTTATAGAAAGGTATAAATAGTAAAATGGGACGAATGAAAACTATAAACTAACAAATAACCAACATCAGAAGCTTTAACCTTTGAATTCAAATTTAGAACAATGCCTAAGTATTTTAGCAAGTGAAATAGGTGTTCATCACTATGTATTTATAGGATAAACTTTAGTAGGTTAGTATATGGTTTAAATTTTAAAATTCATGATTTTCTCACCCCCTTTAAATTATGAAATTTTGTTTATATTTGACTAAAGTGTAAAAAAATTATTGTGTTTTTTTGTGAATACCGAATTCAATGTTTTTATCTTTTATTTTTTTTAACTTTGTTAAAAAGAACCCCTTCAAATTAAGGAGTTTTGTTGTTATTAACATAGATGTTAATATCACATGGATATAGAATATGCATCATGTGTTTTCTGTCAAATTGATGCAGCCGAGATTTTTAAAAGAAATTTACCTTCATTTTATAAACTTAATTATTTTAAAGTTTTATATATTTAGCTAATTATGTATATTTAAAAGTTTAATGAGATGTCTTTTAGTTAATTATTCTATGTGTATACCTAATAATACATGCATGCATACCCACATACATATGCACATATTGCTAATGTTGATTATTTAAAGAGGATACTACAAATGAAGCTATCGGTAACAAATGTGATAAATGTGACATCCGTCTTTTTTTTTTTTTCATTATATATATATATTTATACAAAAATAATAATAATAATAATAATAATAATAATAATAAAAAATATTAGTCTAGACTAACCCTTAAACCCAAACCATTACCCTAATCCATTAACCCAACACAACCCAAACCCAATCTCTTAACAAATTCTAAGCCCACCTTAATTATTCCTTTCCAATCCACACTTGAGCCCAACAGCTTATAGCAGGCCCAGATCCAAGCCCACTTCTCCTCCTTCCTTATATGCTAAAAAAAAAAAAAAAAAGAAAACAAAAACCTGTTGTTGCCAGGCTTCGAACCCGAGCCGGGCACAACCAAACACACGCCTTCACCACTTAAGCTACACCTCTTTTGTGATTTAAACCCAACCCCAACATTATTTAAACCCACTCTCGCGTCTCTTTCCTTTCTTCTCCTCTGATCGAACAGCAGACAGCAGCAGCGAATTTTTTTTTTTTATTTTTTTTTTTCTTTTTCTCCTTTTAAACCTTTGATTTGGCCTAATTAACTCATGCTAATTATGAATTGACTTAGGAAACGTGATTTCCGGCCATCTATGATTCGGCAATACGTATAATTACATTCAATTGTTACCCAATTTACACAAATACGCGTTTAGACTTCAATTCGTGGTCAAACATGCCAAATTGATCAACGAAGCACCCACACTATAAATTGGACAACTACGAATCATTACAACTCGCTCATACTCTCTTCTCAAACCTCAATCTTCTTCCAATCACACTGAAATTATCATTTTGATCGTCGTTTGACTTTTGGCTTTGACCGGGCATTCATCAACGAATCAACACTGTGAGTTTAATATTTTGTGTGGGTTATGATCATCGGCAATCACACATCAATAGCCCTATGATTAATTAGGCTATTGATGTGTGAATTGATCAATTGTAGAAGCTAGGGTTCGTTCATACGATTTGGGGATAAACTGAATTTTCCACTGTGTATTTATTTAATTTTAAACGGAGTTAATCACAACCACTGGCCTAGGCCAAGTGGTTGTGACTAAGACTTGTAACCTCAGCCACCCGGGTTCGAGTCCCGGCTGTGGCCATGTTTTCTTTTCCTTTTCATTTTTAACCAACAAATCCTATTATATATATATTATACATTTAAAACTTATAAATTCATTTTTAAATAATAAAACCCTTTTATAAATTCTACAAAAATTATATTATGTTGATCTGATGAGAAAGCTCATTACCCAATTTTTAGTTTTTCAAAAATAATTTATTTAATATATATTATTAATAATACAAGTTTATTCATTTAAAATTATAAAATTTAATAAAAATATCTAAACGACTTTATAAAATTCCACAAAAATTATCCTAAACTTTTATAACAATATACATTTCAGAAATAATTTTTATTTCTGAAAAACCGTTTGTTTAATATTTTTAATTAATTTTTGTTAGTTTTAATCATAAATAATTCATAATAAATTCATTTTTCAATATTTTTGTACCAAAATTTTACATAAATTATTTCTATTCATTTGAAACAGAAATACAATTTTTAATTCAAGAATTCTTTAATTTTAATATTTTTAGATATTAAAGTCATATTTTGACAATTTGAAATAATTAGATTAAATATTCTATTTTCAAGAAAATAATTTTATAAAAATTATTTTCATACTCAAAACCTTATGTTATGATTATATTCAACTTAATATTTTACAAAGAGACTTTTATTTATTTATTTATTAAATTTCATATATTTAATAAACAATTCATTAATTAATCAAATAAACGTTTATCCCCAATTCGAAGCCCTAGAAATACATGTATCCTAGAGTTATTCCTTACACATTATTAAAATTCTTTAGGTTGATTCTTTGGAATATTTCCAACGCACATTTCGTTGTCCAGTTCAATTACAAGCTATTACGTATACAGTGAGTATTCCTACCCCTTTTTGCTTTTATACATTTTTGGGGTGTTACATGTACACTATTACAATTTCAAATACAAGTTTACATTTTTACAATACAATTCTAGTACTATGTGCATTGCTTACAACGTGCTTTATGCTTAGACAATACATGTGGATTACATTTGTACTTAGTGAAATCATTAACATGGTACAAGCCGACCTTAACATTGGATAGCGCTATTTGGATTGACAACCCGCCTAGATTGATTCTCCCCCTTTTTCATCGGAGAATCCGTGGCCATTGTTAAGTTATCATCCATTTATTGGTTGAGTACACTACAGTTCATACAGTACATTATACAGTCACAGGGTTGATTTCGCTCATTTGTTTGATACATGGTTTACATATTTGCACTGTAGCTTGCACTTGAATTGTATAACTTTTCAACCTACTATATATATCAACACTAGGAATGCTCACCAACATTTCATATGTTGACCAAATCTATTTTGTACATGTTTCAGGTGCAGTTTGATCTAATGCTTTAACAAGAGACATTTAGTGCTTTATTTTTCAGTTATTTCAACAGTTACATTTCATTTAAGACTTTGTATTTCCATTTCAATGTAAAACAGTTATTGGTTTATTCAATAATATTTACATTTTAGTACCATGTGCTTTTGAACAATCGTCACTACGTGGCACCTCGATGATTCCGCCATCGGTTGGGGTGTTACAGATTGGTATCAGAGCCATGGTTATAGGGAACTAGGTTATTAGATAAAATGGCCTAGACTATAACCAAACTTTCATGCATAATATTTCCTAAATTGCCTTACCCTCATTTCCCTCTACTTTCCTTCCTCTATCTTTCTCTTCTTCTCCATTTCTCCTCATCTTTCATCCTGGTGCATAGAGATGGTGTCCTACAAGGAGTGGAAAGCCTACATCACCATGGAACAGGAGCAGTACCTTTCATGAAGACACTCTTAGGCATAATGCCTACTCTTACTTTTGCTCCTTCAAAGTTGTTGAACTTTAATGAGTGTGATAAGGACACGTGCAATCTGGAAGGGTGGACGCCTGTACACTGGGTTTTCTGGCATAGGCAAGCATAGCGCATAAATCCATTTACGGACCTGTTATGCTTACCTGGGGATTCCTGGAGTGAGTGTCCACTTATAGGCTAAAGCATGTCTTCTTTGATCACCATTGGGTTCAATTCCTTTGAAAAGTCAACGTTCTTGTTGAGCTTTACAGCTAGACAAGGGTACTCCAAGCATTTTGTACAAGTTTTTCCAATAATACCCTCTCGTTTCATATACAATACTTTGCATATCATGATTGCTTACAAGATCACATCTTCATAATCATTTGTACGATTATACCCTTACATTTTCTAATCTCATGATTATTAATTAACTACCTTATAGATGTCTGCTCGCCGCATGCTCCGTGATGCCAGCCAGCGCCCTGTTCGTGCTTCTGGACGACGTTCTGATCGTCGCCTCGCATCTTTAGTCGCCGAGCAAATTGCTGCAGTGATCCCAAACCTTGTCAGTGAGATAACCCAGAATAGTAACAGTGCCAACACAGGGAGTACGACTCAATTTCGGTGCACTTTCAAACACTTTAACTCCTGCAACCCCACAAAATTCACTGGTGAGGAGGGTGCTACTGGCCTCCTCCAATGGTTTGAAAGCATGGAGAGTACTTTTGTGAACAGTGAATGTCCTGATGAACTCCGCGTTCGCTATGCCACTAGTGTCCTTCAAAAGGGGGCGCTAACCTGGTGGAATGGCGAAAAACGCAATCGAGGAACGGATGTTGCTTTATCATTATCTTGGGCTGAAGTTAAGGAACTCATGATCGCCAAATTCTGCCCTAGGAACGAAATCAGGAAACTAGAGGAAGAGTTCTATGGGTTGAAACAAGACAGTGGTGAGAATCTAGCATATAATACTCGATATCACGAACTTAGCATACTGGTTCCACACATGGTCACCCCGGTCTCCCGAGCAATCGAAAAATATATCGAGGGATTACCTGACCTGATTCAAGACGTTGTCACTGGAGGTAAAGCCACTATGGTAGAAGAAGCCATCCAGCTTGCAGCCACTTTAACAGACAAACACGTAAGGAAAGGAAACTTGGTTAGAAAGGGCATCAAGACGTCTACTGAGAAAACCACCAGTGCTGTTGAACAATCTAAGACGGTTTTAGCAAAGGCCACCACTACCGCTTCGAACTCTAAGAAACGAATGGGCGATAATCAGAACCATGCTGTTGTTGATCCGGTGGCTCAGCCTCCTATCAAGAAAGCCTACACGGGAATCCATCCTCAATGCAACACCTGCAAATATCATCACCCTGCAAATCTTCCATGCCGTCAATGCACTAGATGTGGGAGGTTTGGACACCTTGTTACCACTTGTCGAGTAATGGTTGGGACACAGAGTAATCATCAAACAGCTGCCCAGGGACCACTACAGATTACTAACGGTCGGGCATGTTATCATTGTAGAGACCCTAATCACATGCTACCCCAATGTCCCAAATTGAACAATGTAAACCTGGTGGCACATGGACGAGCTTTCAATATCAATACCAACGAAACAACTGATCAGGATGACGTTAATCCCACTGGTTAAGCCATGGATGAAATTTTCCCAAGACTCGAGAATCCAATACTTGTGTTTTCATTTTCATAATTCTATTTTCATTTTGTATCCAATTTTGTCGCACTCTTTAGCATACAACATCTAGAAATTTCCTTGCGTATTATTGTGTTTTAACACAGATTGGAAATTTATTATATTGATTACGTTTATTTTTAATCATACAAGACTCTACCTTACATTTATTTGAAACGTTTGGACTTGATACTTGATTCTTACAGATGCTTTTCTAAGAAAACATCATTGGTTATTACATGAAACTAGATTTTTCCCTTAATTTGATTACGCATTGAACATCTAATTATTCATGATACTCGTAAACATTTAAATATTCATGATAACATTTACACTTAATGGTTGTAGTACTTACAAACTTGCTTGCATAAACATGCTACCAGTTTACAATCTATGTGAATAATAATTGCTGCACTTAATAGAAGTCATCATGCCTTTTTCAACAGTCGGGAGAGGCCCTACAACCTGCTCCACGACTGGTAGAGGCTATTGAACATACTCAACGATTGGTAGGGGTCACTATGCCTTTTCAAAACAGTCGGGAGGGGCCCTACAACCCACTCCACGGCTGGTGGAGGCTATCGAACCTGCTCAACAATCGGTGGGGTCATAGAAGGACGCAAAACTTTAATGTAAGGTAAATTGATGATTCCGGTCCGGAACGTAATCATGAATTTACAGGTACGTTAGGGTAGTGTGAAATTCTATTAGAGTTTTTGGAAAGGCGTCCAGTACGTTTTCAAGTTATCAAAGGTGTGGTGGGTTAGCTGCGGTACACCCTGTATACAAACACTAATGATGCATTGAAGGTGAGACTGGAAGTCGGTCCAGGAACAAACTCTGGTTATTTGGTAGCATATTTAGTCTTTCTGTAGACAATCAACACGTACATATATCTTAGGATTCCTAAAACTTGAAATTTATTGATTTACTAGATTCTTATTCTCTTTACTATTCGAGACGAACCTAATCCAATCAAACCTCATATCCGAATCATTCGAATTTCCAAACCACAGTTATCCTAAATTTTACCCTAGCATCCATAACCCTATGTTCCTAATAACTTCGGGACGAAGTTTCTAAAAGTAGGGGATGCTGTGACATCCGTCTTTTTTTTTTTTTCATTATATATATATATTTATACAAAAATAATAATAATAATAATAATAATAATAAAAAATATTAGTCTAGACTAACCCTTAAACCCAAACCATTACCCTAATCCATTAACCCAACACAACCCAAACCCAATCTCTTAACAAATTCTAAGCCCACCTTAATTATTCCTTTCCAATCCACACTTGAGCCCAACAGCTTATAGCAGGCCCAGATCCAAGCCCACTTCTCCTCCTTCCTTATATGCTAAAAAAAAAAAAAAAGAAAACAAAAACCTGTTGTTGCCAGGCTTCGAACCCGAGCCGGGCACAACCAAACACACGCCTTCACCACTTAAGCTACACCTCTTTTGTGATTTAAACCCAACCCCAACATTATTTAAACCCACTCTCGCGTCTCTTTCCTTTCTTCTCCTCTGATCGAACAGCAGACAGCAGCAGCGAATTTTTTTTTTTTATTTTTTTTTTCTTTTTCTCCTTTTAAACCTTTGATTTGGCCTAATTAACTCATGCTAATTATGAATTGACTTAGGAAACGTGATTTCCGGCCATCTATGATTCGGCAATACGTATAATTACATTCAATTGTTACCCAATTTACACAAATACGCGTTTAGACTTCAATTCGTGGTCAAACATGCCAAATTGATCAACGAAGCACCCACACTATAAATTGGACAACTACGAATCATTACAACTCGCTCATACTCTCTTCTCAAACCTCAATCTTCTTCCAATCACACTGAAATTATCATTTTGATCGTCGTTTGACTTTTGGCTTTGACCGGGCATTCATCAACGAATCAACACTGTGAGTTTAATATTTTGTGTGGGTTATGATCATCGGCAATCACACATCAATAGCCCTATGATTAATTAGGCTATTGATGTGTGAATTGATCAATTGTAGAAGCTAGGGTTCGTTCATACGATTTGGGGATAAACTGAATTTTCCACTGTGTATTTATTTAATTTTAAACGGAGTTAATCACAACCACTGGCCTAGGCCAAGTGGTTGTGACTAAGACTTGTAACCTCAGCCACCCGGGTTCGAGTCCCGGCTGTGGCCATGTTTTCTTTTCCTTTTCATTTTTAACCAACAAATCCTATTATATATATATTATACATTTAAAACTTATAAATTCATTTTTAAATAATAAAACCCTTTTATAAATTCTACAAAAATTATATTATGTTGATCTGATGAGAAAGCTCATTACCCAATTTTTAGTTTTTCAAAAATAATTTATTTAATATATATTATTAATAATACAAGTTTATTCATTTAAAATTATAAAATTTAATAAAAATATCTAAACGACTTTATAAAATTCCACAAAAATTATCCTAAACTTTTATAACAATATACATTTCAGAAATAATTTTTATTTCTGAAAAACCGTTTGTTTAATATTTTTAATTAATTTTTGTTAGTTTTAATCATAAATAATTCATAATAAATTCATTTTTCAATATTTTTGTACCAAAATTTTACATAAATTATTTCTATTCATTTGAAACAGAAATACAATTTTTAATTCAAGAATTCTTTAATTTTAATATTTTTAGATATTAAAGTCATATTTTGACAATTTGAAATAATTAGATTAAATATTCTATTTTCAAGAAAATAATTTTATAAAAATTATTTTCATACTCAAAACCTTATGTTATGATTATATTCAACTTAATATTTTACAAAGAGACTTTTATTTATTTATTTATTAAATTTCATATATTTAATAAACAATTCATTAATTAATCAAATAAACGTTTATCCCCAATTCGAAGCCCTAGAAATACATGTATCCTAGAGTTATTCCTTACACATTATTAAAATTCTTTAGGTTGATTCTTTGGAATATTTCCAACGCACATTTCGTTGTCCAGTTCAATTACAAGCTATTACGTATACAGTGAGTATTCCTACCCCTTTTTGCTTTTATACATTTTTGGGGTGTTACATGTACACTATTACAATTTCAAATACAAGTTTACATTTTTACAATACAATTCTAGTACTATGTGCATTGCTTACAACGTGCTTTATGCTTAGACAATACATGTGGATTACATTTGTACTTAGTGAAATCATTAACATGGTACAAGCCGACCTTAACATTGGATAGCGCTATTTGGATTGACAACCCGCCTAGATTGATTCTCCCCCTTTTTCATCGGAGAATCCGTGGCCATTGTTAAGTTATCATCCATTTATTGGTTGAGTACACTACAGTTCATACAGTACATTATACAGTCACAGGGTTGATTTCGCTCATTTGTTTGATACATGGTTTACATATTTGCACTGTAGCTTGCACTTGAATTGTATAACTTTTCAACCTACTATATATATCAACACTAGGAATGCTCACCAACATTTCATATGTTGACCAAATCTATTTTGTACATGTTTCAGGTGCAGTTTGATCTAATGCTTTAACAAGAGACATTTAGTGCTTTATTTTTCAGTTATTTCAACAGTTACATTTCATTTAAGACTTTGTATTTCCATTTCAATGTAAAACAGTTATTGGTTTATTCAATAATATTTACATTTTAGTACCATGTGCTTTTGAACAATCGTCACTACGTGGCACCTCGATGATTCCGCCATCGGTTGGGGTGTTACAATAAAACATTCTTAGAGCCCAGACTTGTGTATATTGTGTGACAAATTATTTGTTTGTCAAAGCAAGGATAAACCATAATGTTTAACAAAATTATCATATTTTAAGAATCACTAGAGCTGATATGTAGATTTCGAGTGCCTTGTTTAGTTTTTTGAATCGTTGCATTTGATTGATGTGAATTTTTCAGTATTGAGCGGAACAATATTTAAAACCAAATTCAATTTTACGATTTTGAGTTTTACTTGGTCATGAAATGGTGTTATGATTCAACATCCATATTAACAATAAACATGTCTAAGTTCTTTAATTGCGTCCAAATGATGTTGATCTGTAATCCAAATTTCACCTACCTTTTAGTTTTTAATTTAATGTCTATTCAAGCTTTATAATATTTTCTCCTAAAGTAACGCGTTCGCTACTTTATGTTTACTTCTACATCAATGGAATGTACTTTATAACAATATTAGTTACATCTTTTAAAGTTTTAGATATAAAGCATTTCGTTATAGGTGAAATTTGGATTCTTTCAGTTAATTAATAAATATTCATTTCTTTTAGATTCTTTCAGTTAGACATGCAATGCGATAATCACTTGTACATAGCGCATTTCTTTCCTGTACATTTCAATCTACACGTCGATATTGACTAAGACAGACAAACATTGAAACGTCGACAAAAAATGAGCATGTCGTCACAATATTTTTGAATATTTTTAAAACATAATAGTTTAAAAGTTATGACAGGACTAAAAAAACTATTTTTAAAACATTAATTTTGCCGGTTGTCACAAGAATATTATAAAACGTTGTAAGTAATCATTTAGTACCAAGGACTGGGAAGAACTTACACATACATGGATGTAGGTATGTGAGTCCTCAACCCCGGAGGCGGTTACATCATTATACACCGATGTATAGGGTGATCTCCAATAATTGATTAGGTAAATCCATATCGAGGGTCACTCGCATTTGAGATCCCCTCTACTGGTACTTTCATAGGCTTATTGACACATCGATTGCCCCAGGCCCACGCGAGCAGAGCGGGGAGTGGTGCACTGCTACATACTTATTCTATTTATATTGCCTGCTATATCGGAGGTTGTGGATCGTGCTACGGTGTTTGGCTGAGTGGTTTGCGTCTTCACATCATAGACATGAGCATAAAGCGTACATCATCATCATTGTGCATGGCTTGGGATCTTCCCGGGTCACGATTAGCAACTATCCCCATGGATCTAGCCATCTCGGTTGGATAAACGATCAGTGATAGGCATACGTTGTACGCACAAGTTCCCGAGCCATTACTAGAGGTCATTCCGATTCTCCAAGAGGACCAGGACCCTGACGAGGTGGTGGACGATGGTCAACGTTGATGTGCGACCATGGGGTCCACAGTAGCCGCTGCCTCAGTACCCATAACACGTTTATGAGGACATGACTTTAGGGTTAATAGCTGCTTTTGGAGGGTTGGGCATTGTCTATAGGATCTTCATCGCTACCTGGATATTACTGGATGACCAGATGGTGTAGGTTGTTGAGTCATAAGCAGAGAGGAGACGCTTTGTAAGTATGGAGTCCCGACCACCACCGCCGCCACGACATTATTCGGATGATGCTTCGGTTATATTGTCCATCTTTTGTATTTAGATTCAGTTGTTTTTTTTTTCTTTTGTATGAACAGCTTGTTGCTATATATATTTGGTTTCAGTCATTTATGTTTTTTATGTTTATTTACAATTGAGTAATGCTCAATGAGTTATTTAGTAACAATGTTATACCTATGGCCCTTGGCCGTAGGCTAGGGCCAAACAAGCAAAAAAAATTCAGAAAATGATGGCAGTAACCCCTGGCCATATGGCCGTAGGGTATGTCGAGGGCCTCACTTAGCCCAATCTTCGGGTTTTGGTCGTTTTAACATATGTTTTTATCAGCTTTAACGCATTTTAGCTATCTATATTTGGTTTTTACTTGGTTAAAACATTAGGTATGATTCGGGAATGGATTGGAAGGATGATCAAGCCCTCGTATGGAGAATCAAACGCATACCAAACTCAAGCTTCCGCACTCGTGTTTTGCATTCGGTTCTAAATAACACTAGTTAATTTAGATGGAATCCAATTCACTTTTAATAATGAATTCGAATCGTGTTGATTTTTTGAAACGTCTCGTGATATCGATAAATAAACATGGTAATTGAATGTTAATCGCAATGGAGATCTTAATTATTTGGAATGGGTCTTACATAGAGATTCAAAGCTTAGAAACACGGAGTATGTTTATGGTGTTGTGGTTTTCACCGGTAAGGATACCCGATTCAAAGCTTAGAAACACAACGCCTTCGAAGAGAAGCAAGATCGACCTCCAAATGGATAAGAAGGTGATTTTAGGAATAATTAGTTTCAAAACCAAAACCTTTTTTTCTTCCTTCACCGCTTCCACAATGGCCCCAAGGTATTAACTATTCTTATTATTATAATTATTATGATTAGTCGTGATTTTGGTTTATATTTAGTGAAATTAGGGATGTACAAAAAGCTTGCAACTCGAAACTCACTCGAAAAAAGCTCGGAAAAAATGAGCCAGCTCGCCATCTGGCTAGAATTATTTTATTTATATGTATTAATTTTATTTTTAAATGTTTAAACTAAAAAATATGTGAGAGGAGGTTGAAGTGTTAACATTTTAAGTTTAATTAATCAATAAAATAGGAAAATTAATAAAAAAACACAAATTATACATATAATACCTTTAGTATGCCTTCCATTCTTTAAAATATTAGAAAAAAAATATACATGTATATGTCTAATTTTATTTTTCTGACAATTTATTATTATTTTTTTGTTTTTTATTTTATAAATATTTGTAAAAAAAAATAATAAAAAATAACAAGCTGGCTCGAGTCAGCTCGAGCTCGGCTCGAACATTTACGAGCCGAGCTTGACTTTTCAACTCGACCAGAAAAATGAGCCGGGCCGGGTCGTTTAAGTTCGAGCTTGAGCTGGCTCGTTTAAGTTCGAGCTCGAGCTTAGCCTAGCTCGGCTCGCCTCGACTCGTGTACCTCCCTAAGTGAAATTGTTAATGGGTTTTGGTAATTGATTGAATTTTTTTCATTCTCTATAACTAATTTTGTTAGATTGACTTTCTTTCTATGTTGTTTGACTTTTTTTTGGATTTATGTTGACTTTTATCTTTTACCATATTTCAAATATTCGAGGTTAATTTTAAGTGAAGTTGTTGATGGGTTTTGGTTATTAATCGAATATGGTTGTGTTTTATGGCCAATTTTGATGGTTTGACTCTGTTTCTATATGCTTTGACCTTTTTAGGGTGCATAAATTTGTGTTAACTTTTATCAAATATTTCTTTTTATAACTTTGTTTAGATTTTTTAATCTCGAAACGTCCAAGGTATAATCTAAATGTAATAAAATTCAAGTTAATGAATGCTATTATAAATTTTGAAACAATAAACAAAAAAAAACCTATTGCTAAAGTTTTAGTATATAAAATTGGTTACAATTTGTCAATTTGATGCAATTATCCGTTTCAATATAGAAAAAAAATAAAATGTACGCAAATAGACAAGTAGACGTTTTGGACAATTAGTAAACCACTCCCTTATACTTCTACTTATTGGCAAATATTGCAAAAGTTTGTTTATAGTTGTCTGAAACCACCCTCGACATAATTAAGGTAATACATTTAACATGTAATTAAGGTACTTATATATGTATAAAATCATATCCCTAACACTATTAAGAAAAAACCTTTTATAACATCATGTATTCATTGGTCATAAAATTTTGATGATTATCATACCTATAGAGTTTAATACGGTAGAAGATATATAATTTAATACTCGATAAATTAATAACTTTGATAAAATTAATAATTAGGACTAATATAAAATTACATCTCAACCGATAAAATAATAATTTTTTGAAATCCAAATGTAAATATATTGGTTCTAGCGAAACTATAAATTAATAAGTACTAAAATATTCAAAATTCTAGGATTGTATAGTACAAAATGGTTTTGAAAACCGGACCGGACCGGCCGGTCGGACCGGGCTCCGGGGCCTGGACCGGTCTGGTTCGGGTAGTCGGACCGTTTTTGCAATGAACCGGGGTTGAACCGGTGAACCGGCCGGTCAGACCGGAAACCGGACCGGTCGGACCGGATTTTTTAATTTTTTTTTAATTTTTTTTTGTTTTTTGGGCCGGTTCGTCGAACCGGTCGGACCGGTCGAACCGGTGAACCGGCCGGGGGTCCGGTTCAACGTCCGGTCCGGTTCTGAAAACCTTGATCTATAGTCATTTTTTTTTGTGAACTTCAAATCTATATTGAGTTAGGCACTGTATTCTCATATTGCAATAAAAAGTTGTGTAGAGTTGACAAGTTTATTAATGTGTGAATGTACAAGGGAATTTTGAAGGTCCTTGTTTCTGTTTTATTTAAATAGGTAAAGTGAACGGATATGAAAATTTGAATGTCGATGCACTAATTTGAGAGTTGCTCACGGATATAAGCCAACTCTTTAATTAGTTTTTTTTTTGAAGGACTAATGATTCCCCCACCATATCTTACATCAAATACACCATTGCTTAGATTCGAACCTGGGACCTCCCCCCCCCCCCCCCCCCCCTTAAGAGGCATAAGCCTCAACCAAATGGGCTACCCCCTTCCTTGCCCCCTAACGAATTTATTTTCCTTCAAATCGCTCGGATATCAAAACGCTTTCACAAATGTTGACCAGGTAAGGTAGATGCCATCGATAAGATAATATCCACGTTTATATAAGTGACAATTTAAAGTAAATGGACACTTTGGCGATGTTCTGTTTCGTTGGGTAAGAAAAACCGAAGATTGTTGTAGAAATATGATGTATTTTTAAAAGTATATGAAGGCTGAAGTAAAGGTGTTTATGGTATTTTAGGAGAGCATTTTTTTTAATTGGTAATATTACTCTTTGAACAAAAATAATGGTCAAAATTTTGACCATTGCATTTAATATTCATTTTCACTGTCTGTTAGTTACAACCAAGAAACTGTCCAGGGGACCCCTACCAGTACCCACAACAACCGTGTTACCGTATGGGTACTAAGGTACCCGTGGACAACACGGTTGCGCCCTGTCCCGTTGGCGACTAATTTTATAAAAAAAAAATTACAAATGAGGTAACTTATACTACCGACCAAAAACATGAAATCATGATTTTATCATTGACCATATGTTTTTTTATCACATGTTTTCAACCATGGATACACATGTTTCACCCATGCTTTTGATATTTTACATCAAGAAAACCAATAATCCTTTTCATGTAATACACATTCAGTCAACATCCTATAATCTTATAATACATCAACATCAAAATCTTAAGTAAAGCAACACACATATAGTGTTCAAGCTACTACCGTTAAATAACTATAAGTAAAAAAAAAAAAAACAATCTTTTATATTTGATCATAATTAGTCATTTGTTAAACACGTAATAATTTAAAAAACCAAATCAAGTCAAGTAGTCCAACGACAACATAAACGTTCAAAACCGCTCACTAGCTACCCAAGATCAGTCCGATAAAAACACAAGCTAAGTCCAACCTTCCCACATCAAGTTCAACTAACCTTGCACTCTCATACAAGCATACTACCAATATAACTTTTTTTTTTCAACCTGTCAACCATTCGATTTTCATTAAAGCCAACAAGTTTACAAGTGGGCGACAGGTAAACGGGTTACAAGTTGTGCCACAACCTCCTTTTGAATAGAAAACATACTCTATTACAAATAAAACTTGGGTTCTTGATCGTTGGGGAGTTACTTTGCATAACCTTTTGTACTCTTTTATTCGAATCAAAGCCGAGCTTGAAAAACTACTAACAAGTCAACCTGACATCTATCAAATTAAGTTAAACAATTCCACCTCGAGCGTAGACACGCTTAAAAAATAAACCACAAACCACAAACCACAAACTACAAACCAAGTAAAGTGGAGGGGTGATAAATCAAAACAATTCAAAACCAATAGGCCAACTTGACGCCGGTAAATCTGCCGGCCTTCGGAGTCGAGTCAATAAATAATATTCTCTCTCTCTACATTTCTAGAGAGAGAAACAAAACAAAATAAAACCCATATTCATTTTCTTGGAAAGCATCTGGTGGGTTTTGAGCTGTGCTTTAGCTGTCTTCTCCTCTCTCTCTCTCTCTCTCTCTAAATCCCTCCATTCTCATCCTCAAACCCTCATTCCTTCACACATTTTTTTTTAATCTCAAAAACCTTTGCTCAATCCTCAGATGTCTAATAATCTCTAAATGAAGAGCCTTTCTTCAACCCCTTTACTTCCTTTTCTTGTTATTGTCCTCTTCTCGTCCACATTTTACAAAGCTTACTCCTTTTCCGATGATGATAATATTAATATTAATATTATCCGTCACCGGCAGCTCTTATACTACCGTGACGAGTACGGCGACCGTGGCGAGAACGTAACGGTTGACCCGTCTTTAGTATTCGATAACCCCAGGCTAAGAAACGCTTACATTGCTTTACAAGCATGGAAGCAAGCCATACTCTCAGATCCTCAAAATCTGACCGTTGATTGGGTCGGATCTGGTGTGTGTGATTACACCGGAGTGTTCTGTGCACCCGCACCCGATAACCGTTCCGAACAAACCGTCGCCGGAATCGACCTCAACCACGGTGACATTGCCGGATACCTACCGGAAGAGCTCGGTTTGTTAACAGATCTGGCTTTGTTTCATATAAACTCGAATAGATTCTGTGGAACGATTCCTAAAAAGTTTAAGGATTTGAGGATATTATTCGAGCTTGATATAAGTAACAATAGATTCGCCGGAATATTCCCTGGGGTGGTTTTGAAACTACCCAAGTTAAAGTTTTTAGATCTACGGTTTAACGAGTTTGAAGGGAATGTGCCTAAAGAGCTGTTTGATAAAGATTTGGATGCTATTTTTATAAACCATAACCGGTTCCGGTTCGAGTTACCGGATAATTTCGGTAACTCGCCGGTGTCGGTTATTGTGTTGGCGAATAATAAGTTTCACGGGTGTCTTCCGGCGAGTATTGGGAAGATGTCGGGGACGTTGAATGAGATTATTATGATGAATAATGGGTTGAGGTCTTGTGTGCCTGAAGAGATTGGGTTGTTGAGTAATGTGACGGTGTTTGATGTTAGTTTTAATCAGTTGATGGGTCCGTTGCCGGAGAGTGTTGGTGGGATGGTTAGTGTGGAGCAGTTGAATGTTGCGAGTAATTTTTTGACCGGGAAGATACCGGAAAGTGTGTGTCGGTTGCCGCGGTTGGAGAATTTTACGTTTTCGGATAATTTCTTTACGGGTGAGCCGCCGGTTTGTTTGAGTTTGGGGGCGGTTGATGATCGGAGGAATTGTTTGCCGGGTAGACCGGAGCAGAGGTCGGTTGGGCAGTGTAGGATGTTTGGTTCTAAGAAGGTGCATTGTAGTGCTTTCCGGTGTGCTCCTTTTGTTCCGAAGTTGCCTCCGCCTCCTCCGCCTGTTCCTGTCCCTTCGCCGCCTGTTGTTACCCCTTCGCCGCCTGTTTTTACCCCGCCGTCGCCTTCCCCTCCCCCACCGCCACCACCATCGCCTCCACCACCAGTTTTCTCGCCCCCGCCACCACCGCCATCGCCTCCACCGCCAGTTTACTCACCGCCCCCGCCTCCACCGTCACCCCCGCCACCTGTTTATTCGCCTCCGCCTCCTCCACCATCGCCCCCACCGCCTTCGCCACCGCCACCACCCCCACCATCGCCCCCGCCCCCTTCGCCACCACCGCCATCTCCCCCGCCACCAGTAATGTCACCACCACCCCCACCGCCACCTCCACCTCCACCATCCCCACCACCACCATCACCTCCACCACCAGTTATGTCACCACCACCTCCACCGCCCCCGCCTCCCCCACCGTCTCCACCACCGCCAATTAATCCGCCTTATTGCGTAAGACCGCCACCACCGCCTCCAGTCACATACCCACCGCCACCGCCACCACCACCACCAATGCATTCCCCACCACCACCCACACCTTACTACTATAATTCACCACCTCCACCACACTCGCCACCACCGCCTCATTCACCCCCACCGCCACCTCACTCACCCCCTCCCCCTCATTCGCCACCACCCCCATACATCTACTCATCGCCACCGCCCCCATCGCATTCACCACCTCCACCAATCCATTCCCCACCACCACCAGTCCATTCCCCACCTCCACCACAACCACCACTATGTATAGAACCACCACCACCACCATCACCACCACCTCCTTGCATCGAATACACACCACCACCACCACCATCGCCCCCACCGCCTCCATACATCTACACCTCACCACCCCCACCAACCCACCATCCCCCACCCCCACCATCAATCACATACAACAGCCCACCACCTCCAGCACCGGTATACGACGGCCCCCTACCGCCCGTATTCGGGGTATCATATGCATCTCCACCACCACCACCCTTTTATTGATTCTTTCAATATAATTCCCCTACCCAAAACTCAAACAAAGCCTTCAACTTTCATCACTATCACTACACATAGTGATGAATAATCATTCAAGACTAGATTTTTAAAGGCAGCATTTGAGAAATCATTGGAAAAAAAAAATAGGTAAGAAGAAGAGGAGGATTCTTTCCCCCAATATTTATTTGAAATTGTTATGGGATTTGTGAAAATAAATTTGCCAGGGAAAATTGTAGGTTGCAGAGAAGTTTTTATTATATGTATAGACATCATCATATCATCATCATATCATCATCATCAGTTTGTTCTGCTTTGCTTTTCTTGGATTTTTATTGTTATTATCATATTTTTGGTTTTCAGATTTTATAGTATAATCATCATCAACATATTTACTTGTATTCATTATTATTGTTCCTCTGTCTTTAGATCATTCTACTGCCATTTGTGTTTGTGTTGACTTGAAGCTGTTGATGTTTGACTCAACATGCAACTTATTTGATTGATGGTGTTTTGATGAAAAGTAGCTATGTTTGAAATGTGAACAACTGGTGTATGAATTATAGGCGAAAAATATGCTACCTGATTTATTATTGGTTTGTGGAATTTTGAGGTGATTCATGTCAATTAGTCAACTTTGCTTTTACTATGGTCCATACTCTATAGTCTATAATTTTATTGTGACATTGAACTTTTGAAGCTTTTTGGATGTTAGACTACACGGTGTGGTAAGTGGGGGTGAAGGAGGCGTAGAGCAGACATGTGGTTGCCACGTTAGTAGAGGGGGTTCCGCCTTCTTCCACGCCACCTCCAACTTCAGACACAAACCACCTCACATTCGCCGCAACGAATGGGTGCTCGCCACGTCACCACCGTAATTGCTCCTATGCCCATCGAGAACTCCACCCCCTCCCTCACACACACGAATAGAAACGCCACAATACGGAGCGGTGTAGGAGAAAACAATACTTATTTAGGGGTGTTTTTGTCAATTTTTTTAAATTAGGACGATAAACACACACCTCTATCGGTTCACTACGGGTTCATAAAAATTGTATGGAAATGGGGAGGGACAAGAACGGTTCACAAAAACCAACATTGTGCTCGTCCGTTAGCTGATAATGATACCACGATTTTGTTTAATTGGTCAGCTTGGATGGTCTGGTCTGGTTTTTAAAACATTGATTTCAAAGCTTTTTACGTGTTTCAAATTAAAGCTTTTTAACTATATAATTCTTTTTGTTAACATGTTAAAAAAGAGTTGCAAGGCTTTTTAAACATTTCAAATTAAAGCCTTAAAGCCACTATTGTCAAATCAAACGACATATCCATCAACCTTCACATTATAAGAACTATAACAACATGATGTTGTCTTTTATAACTATTTATTATTTACACATACATGTGAGGGACCCTAACAAGACCATCTCCCTTCATTTGCCACGACTAAAGGCGCTCTTCATGCACTAGTAATATGACTAGAGCCTTACTCGTCATGATCATGACCGTGACCACAACCACATGATACTATTTAATTGCCTTAACCACATGATACTATTTAATTGTCTTAGGCCCTTTTAGGTATAAACAAGAGAGAAACTTTCAAAGATATATTAATTAAGTCACAACCTTTTCCAATTATAAGAATATTTAAGTCATGATTGGACATATTATTACTGACTTAAACGTTGAAGCTAAATTAAATAACGACGACACATAGAAAAAAGATTGATGGATATGGAAAATGACAATTATTATGAATAAATTTCACTTACTAATTATATATTTAAACACTATTTGGAAAATATTTAAAAGTTTAAATTCAGTTCTGATTATGAGAAAAAGTACACATATGATGGGCCAAAATGTATCATCTTTTGCTTTGGAATATGAAGCAAGGAGAATGGGTCTTCCTTTCCTAAGCATATGTTATGCTTCCCATCTAAAATTTCAATCTTGAAAAATGGAGAAAAACTTTGAAAGAATTAAATTATCTATGCATATGTTATGTTTCCTCTCTTAAAACCCAAATTTCAAAATGGAAAGTATATTTTTATAGCATTTTATAGTTAAGGTTACAGACCTAATTTTTAATAGAAAAGTAAAAATATATATATGTATATGTATACTATTTGTAGGGATGGCAATGGGTCGGGTTTAAGACGGGTTTAGGTAATCCCAACCTAATACCCGGTTAGGTATGTTTGTTCCAAATCCGGCTCAAAACCCATCGGGTTTGTGTCGGGTAATTACCCATCGGGTATCGGGTATACCCATACCCGATTACCCGGACCCATACCCGATTACCCGACCCCAAACCCGTCTCAAATGTGTCGGGTTTCGGGTTTCATCGGGTTCGGGTTTAATTGCCATTCCTAACTATTAGCATCTTTGCCGATGTGTCTAGAAGGATTATGCCTTGTTTTAGCTCATAACGTTGTTTTTTTATGCTTTTGTGGCGTCAAGAGCTCAGTCTTGAAAGCTAAGGACCACATCTTACGGAATAGAGGGGTTGTCGGTCCAGATTCGGACTACTTGCAGGCCCTCGAACACCTAAATGACTCCCTCTCTGACTTCGATCTTGGCGGTTTCTTTAACAAGGACACTGCCCCACCAAAGACTCAGAAAACTTTGGCGAATGCCCTTTGTAGCAAAATCGCTTAGAGCATGGGTGAAGTTTTTTGGTTGTCCCCCCGCCAGAAGGCGGTAGTTGAATGCTTGCATGGTCATCATGCCCAAGATTTCTTGATCGTTGTTATCCTGATCGATGGTATAGGACAACGTATGTCCGTGGTCTAATACATGTAAATTCTTAAATACCGTTTGATGGTTCTTAGAGGATGAAACCTGTCCGATCTGTCGTAAGGCATGTCTGGATAAATATGGAGAGCATGCGGTTCATTGCAAAGAGTTGTCGGGATTCAAATACCGCCACGACTTGGCACGAGACACTTTTTGGGATATTCTAAAACGAGCTTGGATTTCAGCCAAGCAGGAGGCTTCCGTGAATTTTCTGATGGACCAACGGAGGGAAGATCTACTGTACGCCCAACGGATGTGCCCGTCTTTGGTTGGACTGGTGGGATACACACTGGTGTTGACCTCATTCTAGCATGTATTCAGGATAATGGTTTTGTGGCTGGGAAAGCAATAAAAAGGGCGAAGTCGAAGAAAGTTGAAAAGCATGCTAAAACCTGTGAAGATAATCAACATGCCTTTGTCCCCTTCGCCTTTGATACATTTGGCTTCTTGGTGCCGGAAACTGTCCGTTCCTGACAAAGTCCAATCGGGTTGTCCACGACAATATTTCGACCCCCAAGGGACAGGGGCTTGTTTTTAGAAGGCTAGGCTTTGCGATCCAGAAAGAGATGACAGCGTAGCTTGTTATCTGTCTGCATGTTGTCGATCTCTAATGTAATTGCCGGTTATAATGAAAATAAACTTATAAATATCATTAAAAAAATGCATTTAATATATCATATATACATATAAGCTGAATAGATAAATCTATAACTCTCCTTTCAATTCCTACCATACATGCATGCACGATACTACATACAAAATGTTTATGCAGTTCACATGATTCTCTATTAAATACTGATTTGTAGCGAACATGTTTTTTTACTTCCTTTTTATTTATTATTTCCCATTGCGCTATCATTTATCTTGAAGCATACGACTTTGGCTTTCATTTTTTATGTTGTTTGTCAAAATAAAAGTACATGCCATTGATTGTTTTTCCCACTTCTTTTCTTTTATTGTTGGTTATTTATTATTTATTTCAATATGATCAAAGTAATTCACTAGCAAAATCATAACGTCTCTTCCACATCTCTTCTATAGTTCTATGTAGTCGTAACATAAATTACAATTTAATGCATTTTATTCCTTGTTTTCCCACTTCTTTTCACATGTCATGGTTATAATAGATTAATACAAAAATGACATTCTTGGCTAAAACTTTTCATCAATTATATCGTTCAAGAGATTACAGTGGCGTATCCAGTATGGATTTCCAGGGGGTTCCTTTCGTAGATTTTCACTAATTTTTCGAAATTTTCCACTAAATTTTTCATTTTTTTTTCCAAACTGAGGGGGTTCCTGGGAACCCCCTAAAAGCCCCTAGATCCGCCCCTGCAAGAGAACAAACTTAAAAAATTGACGACGATTAATACTTAGTAACAAAGAATTCGAATGCATGGAGCGCGCTTCATCAATCTCATGTAACTCCTTTGATGATAACACCGGCTAAACTGTATTAAATCATTGGTGGTTATGTTAATTTAATTTAATTTTTTCTAATTTAAATACCGATATAATATCCATGGAGAAGCATAATTTTGATAAATGGACCCGTTTGATAGAACTCACATGGGCTAGCAAACCCTATATTAATGAAGAACTAATAATTTTGATTGAGTGGTTTATAAAACATTGGTACAACCACTATTTATTATTTATTTGTGGAAGTGAGGGTGCTTGAGTAGGTCATATCAATCAAGTGATCACCAACTTGTATTAATACTCAAATGGATCTTCTTCCCATTGCACTAACCAAATCTCCGGGATTTCTACATTCTACCTTCCATCTATAAAAAAACAATTATAAATAGTTTTACTAATTTATATTTTTTTTCAATATAATAATCACATAGCTAATGAATATTTGTGTATTTTTATACCCTTTAGCTACATGTACATAAGAATTCAACTAAGAGCTATAACTCACACGAAGAGCTCTCCATATATTGTACCAAATTTCCGAGATTTATCTTTATCAAGTACTTCGATACAAGTTACGAATCCAACTAAGAGCTATAACTCACACGAAGAGCTCTCCATATATTGTAAACAAGCTGAGTTGAATCGAAGGTTGACTAACATAAAGCTCAACTCGTTTAACTTAAGAGAGCTTGGACTCAATTTGAGCCTTATTTGTAACGCCCTAGTTTGGGACAACACTCAGTAGTAATTTACACATACGACTTTGGATCGTTTATTATTTGAAAATATTTATTTATCTATATATATATATATATATACCATTATAAATAAAAATTTATATAAATATAGCATAATATGTGTGTATATATATGTATGTTATTTTTTCCTTTTAAACATTAGTATATAGTATATGAACAATATTAAAGCTATGCAAGTTATAAGTTCATTTAGGTTCGCAAACTTAAACAAGCTAGGTGTAAGGAGCTTGGATTTAGGTTTGAGTTTGAGAGTCTTGAATAGCTCACAAGCAACTCATCTCATATACCAATATTGCTCCGGAGTCATGACTTAATTTCCAAAATATATTCATACCACATAGGTCTGCAACCTAGTTCAAGTCTTCAAGAGTCAAGGCACAACAACTTGGGCTTAGTCTTTATAGAAAAAAAAAATAATTAAACTCAATGGATCTATATTTGGGCCTAACATAATACAAGCAAGGTCCGAAAACTTTGATTTAGAAAGAGAAACTTCAAATTCGGGCCCAACTTTGTTTTTTTATAAAGGCGTTTTAACCATGTAATGTAACTAGGAGTATCTAGCCCAAAATAGTTGGTTTGGTTTGTATACAAACCAAAATTATACAAACACTTCAAATTGTGGATCAAACGAGCTTGGACATCATCTCATCGCATTCATAGATGAATCTTAATTTTCAACCTTTTGTGTGTGTGTAACTTGTGGTTGCAAGATCAAGCACACCATTAGCGATTAATCTAGGAAAATATTTTACGAAAAACTAGAAATTATACATTTGTCATGTTAAACCAACAATGTATCCATGCATCGTTTTGTTAGAAAAAAAAAACGAAACAACTCTTATTTTGAAAATAAAGGGGCATGGCTAAAGTAAATCAACCATCTAGTGATGATTTTTTTTTTTTTTTTTAAATTCCTATTTATATGAAAAAATAGGCTATAGTTATGTTATAACCTCATATACCATAGTACCTGACAAATGTGCTCAAGCCTAACCCATTGACATCATCTGCTTTATTAGTAACGACTTTGATTGAACCTTATCTTATAGCATGATCTTTCTATTATTATTGATCTTGATTGAATCAGATTCTAAGTTTTGAGTAGAAGATTCAAGCAGACAATGCTCGTAGAAACTGAGAGAAACATGTAGACAATTCTCTTAAAGTTTCTTGTCTCATGATGGTCACTAAGATTCTAGAGCTCCAACAGACTCTAGAGAATCTGTTAGCTTATGATACGAGGCAATAGTTGGAGGACATGTTCCAAAAACAAGCTAGGCATGAGAGATTCGAGGTGATGAGATCATTGATCGGATGTTGCATGCAGGAGGGTTCGGTAGTCACTGCACAGGTATTGCCAATGAAGGGTTCAGCTTGTCATGAGACCTTTTAAGCAACAAGCTAGCTAGGAATATGATCCTCAACCCCTAGATCATATGTATATTTTGTTTTGAATGATGATACGAATGGTTGGTACATGACTATCCAACAGCTGCATAGGATGCTTAAAACTGCTTAGGGAAACATACCTAAGAAAATATAGGGATGTGCTGATGATCAGGAAGGGTCAAGTGAAGAAACGTGAATCCAAGAAAAAGGGCAGAAAGGGCAAGAAGGAAAAGGGCAAAGACAAATATGTTGCCACAAGCAAGAAACCTCTTAAGGATGCCAAGTACTTTCATTGTGATGAAATTGGCCACACTCGAACTAAAAGTAGTTTGTTAGATCACTTTAAGTAGGAGAATATATGACAATGCATAATGATTCATGTATCATGTTCAACGAATGTTCAATATAGAAAGCATAAATAAATGAGTTTACCATGGCTTCAGTACTTTGTTAAGTAAAGAGTTGCTTAAGAAAGTAGTTGAGGAATGTGATACGTCATACCTTGCTAGAAGCAATGAGATATAGCTAGGACTCGGTTGTTTGGGTACTCGTTATGTCGCTCTGTGTTTCAAGTGTTGATTTAAACTTGGATGTTTTTGAACTCGTCAACTAGCGTGATGTTTGTCGGATCCATCGTGTGTGTTATTTCGATATTTCGTCAAAGGTATATAAACACCCGATGGTTGGATTTATTAATTGTTTATTCGGATCACTCCTGTGATTAAATAGAATTAAATGTTTTGTGTATATGCTTTCAAAACTCGATTAACATATGATATTAATGAATAACAAAATTTGATTATATTAAAATTTAATTTGTATACTGATTCCTAAATAATTAACCGAAAAATAGTTATCAACTTTTTTGTACCTGCGATTAACCAAAATTAATCGAACCGAACCATTCTTTTTCCATACATTTCTAGCTTTTATATCTCTGTTTCATGTATTTGTACCTCCATTTCATGTTTTCTTGTATTTATGCCTCCATTTCATGGATTTATGTATATGGTCTATAAAACTAAACTAACCTAAACACTTTAGTTAAACTCTAGCCTCTACTGAAACTAGACCACAAGACAGGCAAGTATACCTATCAACTATAGTAAAGTCTGGTGAAGTCCGGATATCGAACCCACATAACACTACTGACAACTAAACTAGAATTAACTAAGGAGTTAATTAACTTCATTTAAAACAATTTTGATTAATTAACCGAATAAAACTAAACTAAAAAAACATAAATTAATAGATAGCAAAGTGATTACTAAGAAGAAATCGAAGGTAAGAAAAATACTACCTACGTATAGAATCCTACTTGTGATACTTGGAATTATCTTCGTTATGAGAACTATGTGAAACCAAGATCTAAAGATACTACACCCTTAGCTAACCTAATGGATCCTTTATTTCTCTGTAGGCCTAAAAAGGAAACCTTATATGAGTATAAACTCACTGGTTGATTGGACTACTTCTCAGTTTCTCTCACGATGTTGAAGTACTCACAGACTAGATCACCTTCCGGTCTCACTAATCACAATATACCCTAACTGCCAAGAGTAACCTAAAAACTCTTGCTGTGACTTAGGAAAATAAAGAATACTAGGAAATCTACAGAAACCCCCTCTTAAAGTGTTTTTACCTAAACTCGTAATACCAAAGAACACCCTGACTACTTATTACTTTCCAGTCTCAAGAATAGACTAAATATCTAGTTCCCTTTAAACTCTCAGTTGATGTTCTTATGGAATTTGAGCTTAAAACCATAAACTAGTTACAAACACAAAGTAAACAACCTAATATGCATCTATACATGAAAGATATTCACAAAGAGACATATAGAACAATCAAAAGATCATAAATCAGTCCAAGATACGCATACGCATTAAAACAATCATAAACAAGTTCTTTACTTCAATATAAATCCAACATCAAATCCCAAATACCAAGATAAAAACCATAAGACAACAAGTAATCATCTTAACCTTGATAGTAATAGAAGTCTAGTCAATAAACATGAATGAAAACATAAACAAAGTATCAAGGTTCATAGAAAACATAATCTCAAAATCCAATGAACACAAAGTAAACCAAGATAATGACTAACGGGTTGCTAGACCTCAATTCTTCAAACTTGAGTTGCTTTTTCTCCTTAGATATGTTACTAAGCTCATAAAATAGCTTCTAGAAGTCGAATTATGAGTTCTATGGTCAGTTGTATTGTATTTATAATCAAATCCTAAAGTCTAGCTAATTTAAGAGTTTAACCACATCACTAAAAGAATACAAGAATCCCTCATGCCAGGTAAGGGACAAAATAGTTTGTTTTGAGACTGGAAAATTTGCTTGTCGTGAACAATTTTTAGTAGATCTTCGTGTGGCGCGATGTAGCTATAATTAGGATTTTTTTAATTAGTTTTCTTGAATTTCTTCTCCGGCTCCCTTTGTATGCTCGTTTCTTCTCGGTTTTGGGTCGTTTAAGCTCCCTTTGCACACAAACTCTTGTAATACACATAAATAAATAAATAAATAAATAAATAGAAGCTAGATAAATACATGTATTTTGCAACACATCAACACATACATACATACATACATACATACATACATACATACATACATACATACATACATACATACATACATACATACATACATACATACATACATACATACACCCACTTCATGTATTTCTATGAAAAAAAGATAACCCAAATTTGGTTTTAGTTATTAAACTGAAAATCAACAATCTAACAAAATATACTGAACCTATTAACCAAAAATTGATTGGGTGGCATAAAGATTATGGATGAGTTTGGTTTCGGTTGAGGCTAATAACCGAACATCACCGAACCTGCACACAACTAGCAGTGTCTATGTTCTCTACCGCATCACGCGGACACCCTTCTAGCATACATTTAATATATAGGAAGAATCAAGTGAGAACTCAAAATTTTCCTGAAAAACCGCGAGAGCTTGGTCAAGAACCAATCACAATCATTTTTTTACTATGCTATTGTTATTAAAATACAACATAAAAGAAATTACATGTTTAAATTTACTTGTATTCGACAATAAAATAAATTTATGCATGTTTAGATTTACCATTTACAAGTGTGTAAAAGAATTATTAAGAGTAAATTGGAGGGAATGGATGAATTAACCGAGAATAACTTTTTTAAGATTGATTTCTAATCAAGTCTTTATGGTTCTCAACAAATTTATGAGTTGTTCTTTGAACCTTACCCATATATATGTGGGTATGGTATAAATTCTACCAAACTGTTGTTGAAGAATTAAATCACAAAAGAATGCATGTGCCTAGGGGTCCAAGGGTGCGCCACACTTGGTTAAAATCTTTAAAATTCAGCAAACCAAATGTCAATGAAACCTGATTCAGATTCCACTGGGACCATTTAGGTGCAGTCCGGTCCTTGGTGATACAATCTTATTTGTTTTTAGTGGGTTCCGCGCATAACCATTTTTTTATATTAATAAAACGACGTCATGTGAACAAAGAGGGCTTGAATTCGTTGCCTAAAAATGTGAATCCGGATTTGTCCTCTTCTTGATCAAGCCGATTCTAAATCGTTTCCAAACAAACCCCAAATATATAGTTACTATGTTGTTCCGTTATTGATATAGTTAAGAAAATTTGGTTTCAACTAGTCCGGTTTGGGACCATTGCTCGCTTTGTATCTAGGAAAAACTTGCTTGTAGTGAAGGTGATGAAGAAAAGATAAGAACACGTACTTTAAATGTAACCCGGTTGTGTAATGGAGTCCTTGAGTGATTTAGAATGGTTGTAATACATGGCATAGATACATTGACCTATAGCGGCTATAATTGATTATTGATTTGGTTTCGGATTTGTTAGTTTGGTTTTCTTAGTCTGAGGTTTTTTCTTTAGTCAAACTGAATGAAACGAAATTCAGTCATCTAAATAAAATCAACTCACTAATTCTCCGTTATCTAAGAACCAATATTTTATTTTTAGCGGGGTAGGATTTGCGATTCAAAAGGGAGTTACGGCACAACTTTTTTGCCCGTTTATCTGCCATCCTCTTGTAAATAATTGAATGTCTAATTTAAATGGGATGCTTGCTTTTAAAAAAAAACCATCTTGAACAAAAATTTTATCATTAATTTCGAACTTTCTTCATTATGATATAGAATTACTAATGAAAAAAAAAAACTATGAAAAATTATAAAGAAAAAGCAGGATAGGAAATCACAAAATGTTGACTATTAACGTGGTTGAAATTATGAAAATACACTCGTCGAGTTGCAGGATCCAAACGAGCAAAGCGGCTGAAAAGGGTCAATTGTCATGATGTCGAAGGATATTTGAAGAGGCATAAGGCACTGCCTCCGAACTACACACAATAAGACGCGACTCATAATAAAGTACCGCGGTTTGTCGGTATCTAAAAGGTCCGAAACAACCAGTACACCAAGCTAAACCGGAGGGCAAAAGCTCCGAGGGTTAGTACCACTAGATCGGACGATAGTACAACAAATCCGGACTAGTATAAATACCCCCTCACAAGTACAGGTGACATACGTTCACTCACACTCCGAACCCCTCTCTCTCTCTCTCTACATACTTTCTCTCACTAAACAAATACTTATCCTCACGCCGGAGGGTGGTCACAGAGAGGCCCTCCATCCTCCCCTGTGACGATCCTAACGGTTTGTTAGTTTTGCAGGTATAATTCAAAAGATCTAACCAAGCTAGTCATCTTCCTCGTAGCTAAAAGGTAAGAACTAACTTTTGGATCTTCAATATTGAAATGTGGAATGGATTTACAAAACATTGATGACTCGAAATAAACTCGATCACCCTAAATCTTGAATGTTTGTCTTTAAACTACATTCATGAAACAAGTGTATGGATCTTGATTGCTCGAAAAGGGATTCAATGTCTCAATCACTCAAAGTCTTAGGCTGTGTTCTTGAGTTAACTTAACGAGAGAAAAGAAAAGAAAGAAAAATTTGACTGTTTTCCCGAGTTTCATTTAATGAAAGAAAACAAAGGAAAACAAAACATGTTTTGTTCTCGAGTTTCACTTGAAAAAGGAAAAGAAAGGAAATTGAAGGAAAACTAGGCTAAATCCTTTAGTTTAGTTTTTATTCCGATTTGAATGGAAACATAAGGAAAATATATGTGTCCTTTTTTTTTCCTTTCCTTTCTTTCGGTTCTTTTTCCTTTTTTTCCCCTCCTCAAGTAAATTCGAGAACTGGTCGTTAAAGTGTTGAACCAAAATGTTTCACTTGCCTGACAACTTCCTAAACTAGGGTTTCCTAATAGAAAATATAAATTGATTATTGATCATGTAACCAACTCATATTTAATGGGCTATAAAAATAGAAACGTCCATATTATTAGCTATACTAAAGAAGAGTGTCGGCTGATACTCTTCTCTCCCACCCCTCAACTTTAAGCTATTTGCAACTTCAGTCCTCCTATTTTATATTTCAGTTAATTGCAAGTTTAGTCCCCCTACTTTTCACTGCCACTCTCTCATGTTTCAGCTAATTGCAACTTCAGTCCCCCTACATTTATTTTGTTTTATTATCGGTTGCATCGGCAATGTTTGTTTCACGGTTCAATCCGTCGCGCGCCGCCGCAACACGCGACAGGTAAAATTGCTAGTTGCTATATATTAGTATGGTTTTCTCGGTATACCCACACTTGTAATACCTAAAACCGAAAACTAAGATAGCGTTTGGTATGATGGAATAGAATGAGAAATGGAATGGATCATTACGAGATAATGAAAAATAGTGTGTTTGGATGGTTAAAGGAATGAAATCACCCATTCCACAAGGCATTCCATTCCCTCAAAACCATTTCATCCACCCCATGTTTTTTTTTCATTCCATCCCCCATTCAACCATTACTAACAACACCATAACCCACCACCACCACCCATCACTGTTGCCGCTACCACCCACCACCGCCGTCACGACCCACCACCGTCCTGCCGCCACCAACCACCGCCACCCACTACCTTCACCCACCCACCGCCGCCGCCACCAATCACCGTCACCCACCTACCACCGCCGCCATCCAACACCACCCACCGCCACCCACCACCATAACCCGTCCACCGCTGCCTCTACCACCTGCCACCGTCACTCACCACAATTTCCTTTACCTACGACTACCGTCACCACCCACCACCGCCGCCACCTCCACTACCCACCACCGCCGCCCACCCACCCGCTATCACCGCCATCCACCTCCACCTCCACCTATCGCCACTATTGCAGCCACCCACCACCGCCGTCGCCACCACCCACCACCGCCGTCGCCACCACCCACCATTGTTGTCACCGCCCACCACCACACCACTGCCACACACCACCACCTACCATCACCCCCACCGCCACTACTCATCATCGTCGCACATCCACTTCCACCGTCACCACCACCGCCGCTGCCACCGACCCACCACCGCCGCTACCGCCACATAACACCAGCCACCATCCCTGCGATTGACCACCACCCACCACTGCCACTAACCACCGATTTTATTATTCGTCTTTTCATGCCTATCCAACAACACAGAGTAATGTTTTGTTCACATGGCAACCAAACAAGACATGGAATGATAATCATCCATTCCATTACCTCGATCATTTCATTCCCTTATCCATTCTATTACCCCATACCAAACAGACCCTAAGTATGTAATTTGGTTTAATCGATTTCGAACAATTTTGATCCACTTTAGTTTTGATTATGGTTTTTTAGATCAGCTAGCACACACAATCCTATTCTTAAATCTATTTTTTTTTCTACTACGAGACTTAAAACCTTAATCTAGTATAAGCCCTTTGGTCAACTCCAAAGGTTGTGATCTAATAATAAACAACCCTACATTCTTTGTTTTCCAAATGGGCATTGAAAGTAAATGTCATTAACGTTTTATCCATCTCTTGAGAAAGAATTATTCATTAAAAAATATTAAAAACTTGCATTAAAGTGGTCATATAAATAATTTTGTTTGTGCAATCAAACGTGTCATCAAGCAAATGACTCATACAATAGGAGACCATTTGCTTACACTAAAACAACCTTCGAAAGAATTTAAGAGGTGGACTAAAATTAATTTTATATACGTCTCAACCAATACACTTCTTATCTTACCGTCTTATAATACATTTCACAAAACCTCTTAAAATTTAAATTTTACAAGCATAATTACTTAGAGTACAACACACAATGCACATGTTAACTACTTTTTGAGGGCAAGTATGTATTTTATACAATACTTACACATTTTCCTCCTCAACTTTACTCAACTTTTTTTATTTAAATAACAATTACACTTTTCACACTTATTTTAACCAACTACCCCCACGATTTTTAAACGTCCTTAATTTTTGTATACGTTAATATTTTTCTAATATTATTACACTGTATAAACGAACATTTTTTCTCTTTTATTTGAGTATAGTATTGCTATAATTTTTTAATTTAAAAATGATATGTTATGTTGAGTAATAACCGAAACGAAAACAAACGAAAATGAACCGAAATTTTTACAAACTTAAAAAAATGTATTTTTGTATAAAATGTATTTTTATAAAATGAGATTTTATAAAAATATAAATTACCAAACATGTTGAAAAATATAAAGACAAGGATTTTTTTAACAAAATTGGTAATTTAAAAACTTGGTAAAAATTGTATAAAAATGAACACTTTTATATCCATGGGAATATAAAAGTGTTGGAACATTTTTGTGTTGTAAATAATCAAGTCTTGGTTTTGAAAATACAAAAGTTATTTTATAAATTTCCAAGTAAAATATGTAGAAATTAAAGGATGATTAATTTCAAGAAAACATATTGTTGGAGACTTTAGGAAACATAGCAAAATATATATTTTGATCAGTGTAGGAAAAATAATATTACGTCGACAAGTAATTAATCCTACAATATATATATATATATATATATATATAAACAACTTGTATTATTCGGGATACGAAAATATATAAATACAAATAATCGAATGTAAACGTATTTATATCACGGCGTGTTAATGGACAAAATGAAATACAGGCGAATAAGTATATATTGTATAACTTCCAACAAGATACGTATATATGTTATTGCGTTTAATGTGGACATGAAAATATATATTTTATGGACTAAAGTATATAAAAATAATTATGGGTGAAAAATACATAACACTTTCCTAAGTGTTGGAAATTTATTTTTGGAGAATTAACGTAAATAATCTATAACAATTACACGTTTAAACCAAGTAAATGAACTTGACAATGTAAAATATGTTATCGAATCGAAAAGATCCTGGTATATTTATTTAATGGGAAAATTAAATATACGGTAAAATGAGTCGAGTCGAATGTTGAAAATGTAATATCGATCGACAAGATCCTAGTACAACTATTTAATGGGAAAATAATTATACGGTAAAGTAAGTCGAGTCGATGATGATGTAAAACGAGTTAATTAATACGGAAATATAAATGTAACTTATAACAAGGGTAATCCATCACCAACGGACCTAGGATACACACTTAACTAAGCGGGGAATTAAATTAAATAGTGGTGTTGGGAGTTGGGCGTACAACTTGCCGGAAAAACGCGTTATAGACTTAGTGATTTATACATCTAGGGCATTTGTAGGTGTTCGACCTTCGACTTGCTATTCTCGGTTATTTGGCTTGCACGCTTACTTTAGGTGAGTTTCACGGCTCCATTTTACTGTTTTGTTTTTGGGGAAAAGATATGTTATGTTGTGGAAATATGTTAAGTGACATGATGGGTACTTGGGTTTGTTGTACACCACTCGGGGTGAGTCCTCGCTACTGTAACCATTTATTCGTGTGTCAGTGTGTTAAATAAAAAACCGAAGGAATATTTGGATAGTACTATTGGTGCCTGACAAGACCCACCCCTAATCGATAGCATCGATTTTGTAACTGTGTATACCAGGGGTGCACATATTCCGAACTAAGTTGTTAATTTTTCGAGAACCAACTACAAGCGGGGCATTGCTTGTCTTTGTTTGGTTTTGGGCTCAAGTAGATTGTAGGAACTTGCAACTCTTACAATGGTCACTGTTTTTGTTTATTTCCCAAATGTTGTTGTTAAAATGTTTTGTAAAACTAAAACATGTGAACTCACCAGTATGTATATATTGACGTCTTTTCGAACATATCTTTCAGGTAACTAAGCGTCGATGGAAAACATGGCTAGTATGGGTGGGGGATCATACAAAGCGTCAGATATTTTAGGGGGTTTTACTCTTATTTTCTATGGGTTATGATATAGTTATGGAACCTCTACTTTTGCTTAAAACTATGTTTGTTTAAGTAATGTGTGAAAGATGAAACTCATTTCGATGTTGTAAATAAATGATCATTTTCTTAATTACATATGGTTTGTGTTAATCTTGACTTGATGCTCTTCGAACGTCACGCCACGTGTTTCCGCCATTGGCGTGGTATGACAGCAGGATGACAGGTAGACAGGTAATAAGCTGCCCCGCAATATCCTTTTGAATAGCAACACTTATCCTACTAAAAACAAACCATTCGTTCTTAGGGGTCGAGAAATTGTTGTGTACGACCTGCTGCACTCTGTCTAGGAACTTAATAGCTTCCGGGGCAAAAAAACCAAGAAGTTTCAAAAGCAAAAAGGACAAAATCATGTTGATTATCCACGCAAACTTTATCATGCTTTTCAATTTTCTTAGATTCCGCTTTCAGCATTGCATGACCGCCACAAACTCACTATATCTAAGGCCATCGAGGGAGGATACACAGTAAGGTCCATGCAAGCGTGTTTCAGTGTTTCCCACCTGCCCAGCCAAATACAAAATCATTCGACAAGTGTAAAAGTAGACCTCCCTTTCATCAGGTTTATCGAAAAATTCACCTGGCCTCCTTTTTCATCGATGTCCCTGCGGCCTGCCCAACTAAGAATGTCTCATATATCCATACAATATTACGATTGTATTTTGTTCCTTGTATATTTGCATATTTGTATATTACATTATGTTTATTATTGTTTATAGTGATATACAAACATAAACAATTCCATAAAATATACTTATGTGTTTTATTGTAAAAAGGTAACATTTTATGACACGTCTAGACACTCAAAATATACGTAGGATAATAATTTCCTTCAAATAAATTCTTCCTTCCCCATGTTTGACCATTATTACTTTTCATATGTAGTACACCTTCTTTCCCTACATATTTCTACTTTCCAGCTTTGTTTTCTCTTTTAACTATTATTATTTTTAATTTTTAAGTTTAAAACTAAGAGCATCACTAATACATCATCTCTCACATATCTTCAATTACCGGTTTACCACTACTACAACCTATATCTCTTAAATTCTCTTTCACTCTCCTTTATATCGGCATCGACCCTCCCCATATGCATAGGTGTCTATAGGGTCGCTGGACCAATTGCAAATGCTCTCATAAGTATTTTATTTTGGTTTTAAAAAAAAATCATATAAAAAGTACAAATGAAAAAGATGATTGCGTCTTTTAATATCTTTATAATTGGATGAAGAATACCCTTTTTAAATGGTTTCCAAATGTAGATATGGACAAAAAGAAAAGGAGTGGTGAATGGTGATGATGCTTTGTGTCATTGGTAAAAGAAAAACCTGCGGTAAATATTATAAAGCGGGTTGTCACTAACTTTAAAAGGAAGGGTGGATTGGACATAATTATAAGCACCATCACGTTTACATACTACTTTAGTAATTACTAGACAATAATAATAATAATAATAATAATAATAATAATAATAATAATAATAATAATAATAATTGATTTTTATATATAGAGAGAAATAGCTAAGTATCGGTAGATTACCCACATTTTTTTAGTAAGCCCTAGAAAACTCTACTTCCTGAGTTTTTTTTATTTGAAAATTTTAGGGCATGTAATATACATGTTTTTAAGAGTTTTGAGCAAAAAAAATTAAAAAAGTATCATTCGGTTTTTTTTTTTTTAAATAAATAAGTTTTGTCTTGTAACATATGTTAGCATATGTTTACACGGATAACATACGTTATGATGCAAAACTTATTTATTTATTTTTAAAAAAAAATCGATTGGCGCTTTTTTGATTTTTTTTCTCAAAACTCTTAAAAATATGTATATTATATGCCCTAAAAATTTCAAATAAAAAAAAGCTCAGTAAGTAGGTTTTCTAGAGTTTCTTCAAATTTTTAAGGTTTTCTATTAATGTTTGCCATGTGTATATATATATATGTTTGGTTCGTGTACAAAGGCAATATTTCATGAGAAGTGTGAGAAGGATTAAAAAATGACATGTAGGACTTATGTTTTGGATTTAGGAATGTATTTTAAAGGCCAACCAAAGGCAATGTATGTATGTATGTATGTATGTATGTATGTATGTATGTATGTATGTATGTATGTATGTATGTATGTATGTATGTATGTATGTATGTATTTTAAAGGCAAAACCAGAAATTTTATTCATACTCTAATGATTAACTGAACATTAATCACAAACACCATACAAACAGTCATCAGAAATTACAATCAAATCCCCAAACATGTTTAAGTCAAAATCACACCAATCCTCCCAAGTTAAACCAACTACTTTCGCCTGGTTCTTTAGTCATAAATATCCAAAAGCCTTTATATCTTCCTTTATCCTTGACACGCTGATCTGCTTGCCATCGAAAAATGACTCATTCTGGCATCCCTAAACCACCCAAATCGTCGGTTAGATAACCAAAGAGACCACCTTCCTCCACTTCTTTGAACCTCTACACCGTTTGTGAATGTTGATCAAATATTTTAGGGTGCAATTATTTCACGGAATTACTTGGAATTGAAACTGAGATTGGAATTGAATTGAAATCTAAAGGATTCCTTTGAAAATTCAAAATATGTTTGGTTGCTAGATTTGTAATGGAATTGAAATGTAATAATATATAAAAAAAAACCAAATCACCCAACCCTTATCACCGTCCCCTCACACCATCTGCAACTAATATCAACAAAATGAAATTGCTTTTATATGGGGTTTTGGGAAATCCTTCAATGTATAGGAGGGTTTTTAATTCCTTGAAGTGTGGGATTTGGTTGGAATTAATTCTAATTCCAAATCCTTCACTTAGCCATCCAAACAAACTAAAGAATGAAATTTAAATTCTAATATATTCCAATGAATTCTTGCCAACCAAACAGCCCCTTAGTTCTAGAACGTATATTGGATTCAACCTACACCAATGTGAATTATACCCACATACATGTAACTCAATGCGACAAGAACCAAAAAAGGTGCAAGGCTGATTCTTCGTCTTCATCACACAACCTGCACCGACTAGACGGTACAAACACATTCCTTCGCCTTCATGTATGCATGTATCTCTCATTGTATTTTTCTACTAGTCTTTCAAACGAGGCACAAAGCCTACTATGTATGAGTAAACCATAGCTAGTGAAAAATCTAACATAATTAGAGTCTTAAATTTTCTTTATTAGCCATAAAACTCTAATCAAGTCTTATAAAAGAAACTTTACTCGTGAGTTTTTATTAAATTCACCACATGAATAGTCTATTAAAAATTATAATTTACTAAATTATAATTTCAATAAAATCCATTCACCATATTTCCAATATAGGTAAAACATTCACACTAATTCAATACTCACTCTCACTAAATACTTTCTCTAACGAATACTTATTCTCACGTCGAATGATTGTCACATGGGTAACCCAATTCTTGTAGCGAGTCCTAGTGATGTTCTATTTTGTGTTTACCAAGGAGAAAGATTCAAGGTCATTGCAGCTAAAGGAGGTGATTCAACCCGAAGATCGCTACTCTCGGTACACGTTTCTTCAGTTTCGTAGTTATCTTGGTCTGATAGATTATTGATTGGGCTAGGTGTTAATGATCCCGATGTAACTTTCGTAATCAATTACGAAAACTTCAAATCCATTCATAAGTTTATATACTATTTCAGTTAATTATTCAACGTGTCAACAAAATAATTTAGGGATACTAGATTCAGGTAGCTACTTCACATTTATTTTTTTGAGCGACAAACAAAAACATTGTATTTCAAAAATGGACAAACTCTTAGCTAGAAGCTAAGAGCAGCCATCAAAACAAGTACATCATTTACAAATCCCACATCCAACCATAACGTATTACAATGAACCTAGTATAATTGACCCATTTAGCCAAGGCTACTTCACACATGAGTGATGAGTCATGACATTTGATTTCAATGGTAAGCCTGTGCACATAACACACAATGGTTATAGTTGTAAAACTTTATTTACAAACACTTATTTAAAAAAAAAATGCCCTTATTTGTCTCATCTTATGAATAAATAATTTTACATAACAGAATTTGTACTTGGTTATCATGATTTTTTTGTGTTTTCATGTCATTGTATATCGATTTAGACGCTAACCAGGTATAACCTCTAGCACAGATTGTCGAACTTAATTTATAATATATTACATTCACTTACAAGCATCATAAAGTTAGTTAGCAAAAACAGTTGGTCAAAACATTTTGTTAATAGCAAGGCCGGCCCTACACTATTATTCATGGTGCTATCCTCTACCTTTGCTCAACTTAAATAGAGTTGTGCAAACAATGGTAAGCCTATGCACATATCACACAATGGTTATAGTTGTAAAACATTATTTACAAACACTTATTTAAAAAAATGTCCTTATTTATCTCATCTTATGAATAAATGACTTTACATAAAAGAATGTGTACTTGGTTATCATGATTGTTTCGTGTGTTCATGTCATTGTATATCGATTCAAACACTAACCAGGCATAACCTCCATCACAAGTTGTCGAAACTTATAATATATTAAATTCACTTACTACCATCATTAAGTCGGTTAATTAGCGCAAACAGTTTGTCAAAACATTTTGTTAATAGCAAGGTCGAACCTACACTATGTAAAAATAAGTGGCGGCTTGGGGGTTCCTTATTCAGGGTCGACCCAAGGCATGTGTGAGAGGTGCAACTGTATGGGGCACACTATCTCAGTGTCTGAAAATGTTTAATTTAATATGTGTGTATAACTATTTTAATACAAAAACATAAATATTAAAACCCAATAATAATCTTAGAACCCAATATCATTTATACACATTAACCTTTTGAAACACTAACCCAATTAAACCCAATAACCTATTTAGTCTTGGCTAAATAAAGCTCATTTGCCATTTAACCCATATAAACCCAATTAATCAAATTAAAACATTGAACATTCAAACCTAATAAAAAAACTAACAAATAGAAAATATGGGTATCAAGACATGGAGTGCCAATTAAGTTTTGAGTTCATGGCAATAGGGCATTAACAATTAACCAAGGCATTAATAATGCAATCTGTTCATATTCGTTCATCCTAATTCCAAATGGCCAAATAGGGCATCATGCAACCAACGATCAATAAATCAACCGTCCTGTTTTTCAAATCGATCAACAGTTCACTAGTTCAATTGTTTAAGCCTCATCAATTGATAGGCCTGTCCAATTGATTATTGCTTGATTGCTGATTATTTCAAATCATCAAATATTCAATTCGGTCAACATGTTGTTCACCGAATGAGTATTCATCTCAAACAATCAACATTCAAGATTTTAACTCAGCAATCAACATTCAAGTCTAATCAAATTGGCATTGGAATTAGGGGCGGTTCTTTATTAGGGACAGGTCGGGTCTCGGTCCACCAAGTTTTTTTGTTTTGTAGTGTAAATTTTACCGAAAATTTCTGACAATTTTTATATGTATTGAGTCCGGACCTACCAGATTAAGCCCGTCTACCAGGTTTTTCGTTCAAGATCTGCCACTGATTGGAATCGACAGGTTTGTCCAATGACTCCAATTAAATAATTGATTATTGATTATTGCTTATTGGCTAGATGATTGATTAGATAAATAGATCATATGATTAGATATTAATATTATATCTATATGATTTTTAAGAATTATGTCTCCTAAACAAACTATCCAGTATTATTTTTATATATAGTAAATTACCCCGCGCGTTGCGGCGGTTTTTAAACGTGACTAAGTACGTAAAGGTAACCCAGGTTAAAAAATAATTTTTTTTACCAAAATGGTAATTTTAAATTAAAAGTATTTGATACATAAATCAGGATATTAAGTTTTCTTTTAGTTAGTTGTAATATACAGAGAGAAGGAGATAGAATTATTGGTAACAAATACATATATTATATGAGGTTAGACATCATGCTTTAAAGAGTTATACAATTCAACAAATAAAAAAAAGACAAAAATGTCCAATTACTACAATGTTTATAAGCTCCAACAAAGCCTAATAGAACCATCACAAACATTGCTTGTTATTATTAAATAGATGTGTAGAAGGATTCAATGAAAAGCTTGGGTTTTATTGAAATTGAATTGGGGTTTAATTAGGTGTTATGAATAGGGGTTACATGTTGAAATGGATATGAAGTATGCATTACACATATATACAATGAGCATTATAGGTTGTACACAAGGGCATAAAAGGAACAAAATGACCAAATATTGAAAATTTGTAAAGGGACTCTTCAACTCCCATCTTAAAAATTATGTAAAATTACATTCTTACCTATCTCTCCTCCTTAATAAGGTAGTAGAGATAAGTTTATATTTTATGGGTATATTTTTTTAATCGCTTAGGGCACTCGAATTTTTTGGGACGACGCTGGCCATATAGTGGCCCCGTTTTTATTTTGGGTATCCACTTCTCACCTAACATAATGAGACATCAGACGAAGAAGTGGAAAGAGTTGTGAACCTGACTAGGCTCATCTAATTTTTATTTTTATAGGTTTGTACTATTGTATTTAACAAGATAATAATTATTTTGGGCTTAGTGTGCACATGGAAGTCAATCCATTGCTACTCACGACCTTAAGAAAATGTAAGATTCAAAAAGTAAACGTGATAAGGTTTCTTTAAATTTCTTTCTTTTGTATAGAAGCTCATTATGGTTAACTAAAGATCAAATTTAATTCCCTAGAAAAAGTGTAACTTTGTTTTCAACTACTTATTAACTTGATAGAGACTAATTATATGGTACGAAGTAAAATTTTTTTTAAGGATATCCAAACTTCAGTCAACTGACTCAAAGTCAAACGGCTAACTAAAATACTAAATGTCGAATTTAATTCCCTTGAAAAAAATGTTACTTTTGATATCAACTACTTACTAACTTGATGCTAATGTGTTAATATAGGATCCATGTTGGACTGTTGGTGTAGCAATTTATGGAGTTCTTCCTCCATGCTATGCAAATTCTTCTAAAATTAACGTACCTATACAAGCTCATTTTGAATAACGTGACAATATCATTCAATTTAAAATATCAAGGTATGAACTTGTTAATAAAAGTGTGAAATCATTGGTTTTTTTTTTTAATTGATTATCATGCATTAGGGTACATCATAATTTAAGTTGAATAGGAATTCAAGTTGAAATTAGTTTCTAGTAGGCTTACTTTTAGTGTCGAATGTTATCGTGTGAATCTTGGATTTGGTCTTTTATTGTTCAATATGTGTTAGTTGTCACTTAAACATCTCGGATATCAAGAATGAATTGGTCCCAAGAAACTTTGGTTCACATATTGTTGTTAAAGGATCGTTCTTTCTCGGTTTCTCCTATGCCACTCATTATATTTTTACATGTTTATCATATGTATCTCGTTAGAGCCAAACATAACCGAACCGATATACGCTCATGTTAGACCATGTGTGGTGGGGTCTCCGTTGGGGCTTTATGTGAAAAAAAAATAAAATACGATGTCATGTAGGCGCACATCTTTTTTCACCCTTCACACCACTAGGGGGGGGGGGGGGGGGGGGGGGGGGTTTATCAAAACATTATATGAAATGTGATATTAGGTTGCATGGATCTAAATGATTGGTTTATATATTGATTAATAATAATAAAAAAAGTTTTAAAATATATTACAAAATTTGCCTCACGCCCGTTGACTCTAGCCAAGCCCCTGCACTCCAGCCAAACCATGTGTCCCCTCTAGCACCCATCGTGGTGGTGGTTGCGAGCTCACGCTCTGCTGAGGTTGCACTATTGGCGCCAGGCTCTTAGATTTTTACTTTATTTTGGGCTCTGAAATTGTCTTAATTAATAATTGATAGCTATTTTAGTTACTTTATTGAATTTATGTTAGTTATTCTTCATCTATATAGCTTCAACCTTTACTTACTTATTAAAACAATACACATAGAAAATACAAAACACAAAATCATTTTGTATTGTACATTACGTTAAAGGTTGATGTCAAGAAGAAAGGAAAGAAAAAGACTGTTCTCAACTAAAAATAATGGCTTATCCGGTGACATCAACAATGAAGAAGAATTAGTGGTTGTTTTGGTGTGAGCGACCTCTTAGAAAAGTCCAATGGTCCAATTGTTACATTAAAGATTAAAATAAATATATATGGTTTGTTAAATAAGAGTTTTTTGACTTAACAATTAATAAAAACTATCTTGAAACTACACTGTGTGACATTAAAAAGTATCGACATAACAACCAAATTATATTAGTGAAAAAGGCTGAAATTACACATAATCGCGTGGCGTGAAAATTATAAAAAGTATCGACATAACGTTCTAATCATATTATACTATGTATAAATGAAAACTTAAGATGAACAGTGGCATGTCAATTTCATAGTTTTCGAGTTTTTGATGGGTTGGTGTCATTTGCTTGTTAGTTGTTAATACAACTCATAAATTTTTTCCATGTGACAAAAGAAAAAGTGAAAGCATATCATTTTTGTTTTAATGCTACTACAATAACGGAATTATAAGTTTTTTTATCTATAATTTTTGCGTCTGCTTTTACTCCATTCATTCTAATTTTACTTCATTCACTTTATCTCTCTACATCTACGTATAGAGAGAGAGATACATACATAAATATAGAGAGAAATAAAGTAAGAAGGGTGTCAAAATAGACCCACTGTCTAGAAAAGATTGACATTAGATAAATTTGGTAGTTGAAAATTTGGCAGGTCAAAAGTTGATTGTATCCTTCGACCTTCAAGACCCCTCTAGTTCAGCAATAGCTATATAGAAAAACATGAAAGAATAAAGTGATAACACAAATTTATGTAAGTTGTTTTTTATTGGATTTTTTCGGTACGTACATATTTTTCATACTTAATATATGGACGGCATAAAGAAGAGGGATCGGAATCGGAATCTTAACAAATTGGATAGTGGACTGTCATTGACCCAAAATGGAAATCTATATAGTTGGACATGAATTTTTTGATTTTGACAACACAAGAATACACACTAGAGGTGATCAAATCGGTTTTTTTTCCGAACCGGTTTCGGTTCCAAACCGGTTCGCTACAGTACCGGTTCCTGGTTGAATCGGTTTCGGTTCCAAACCGGTTCGGTTTTGGACCGGTTTTATCGATTCGTAAGACCGGTTTTGGTTCGGTTTCAGTTTCAGTTTCGGTTTGTTTCGGTTTCGGTTCTTAATCGGTTTTTTCGCACACTTATTAAAATCGTATAAATTACATAAAATTTAACTTTTAATAACTTTTAGGGTTTTTTAAAGAAGGAAATTGAATATTAATACAAAAAAACAAAGTTTTATTTGTGTTTATGGCAAAAAAATGTATTTTTCTTAAACCGGTTTCGGTTCGGTTTCGGTTTTTTATCGGTTTTGGCCGGTTTTTAGCGAGACCGGTTTCGGTTCGGTTCCGGTTTGTGTACCGGTTTCGGTTCGGTTTCGGTTTCTTTTGACCGGTTTTCCGTCGGTTTTAGGCCGGTTTTCGGTTCGGGTCGGTTTGAGATTTTTTTAGTACCGGTTTCGGTTCGGGTCGGTTTTACCGGTTTCGGTTCCCGAACCGGTTTTTTTCTCACCTCTAATACACACATATATAGAGATAGAGATAGGTTCTAGGAAGAACAAAGTTTTTTACGACAACATATAAAAAATAAACAAATCATTCTTTTTTAAATATTAAAACAATTAAGTTTTGTTAATTTATAACTTCGATAATCATATAATGTGTTTTCATACATTAACTTCTTGACATATCTGTTATAAGGCCATTTTATTAATCACATTGCAAAGGATACAATATCAATATGCTTCTTAAAGTTTTCTATTTAAATAATTTATTGTAATATATAAAATCAGGAATTATGTAAAGTAATGGGTTTTTATCCGTTAGGTGACACTAAAAGTTGGCCCAGATGATGCGGCAGATGTTACCGAGACTTTTTGGAAGAGGCAACCTAACTCGGCACGTCTTAAACACAAATTGTTACGATAACTATGTAAATATTTAGTAATTATATACTTTCGTATTTATATAATGTAGTACTACACGATGTGAAGAGTGTCACAAATACTCTTTTGGAGAGCGCAATCTAGCATGTCTTGCCTTGAACATAAATTATATTTTTGTATTATTGTTGTTGTTATATATTAAACTATATATGTAAATATTTATTAATTATACACTTATGTATTTAAATAAAACAGTAGTACATGATGTGACGAGCACAATCCAGCCCATAATGCCTTAAACACTGTTTATATTTGGTTATTATTTTTATTATACTTATTATTATTAATGTAGTGAATTGAATAATCTTAGGTGTATTAAATAATTTATTAGTTAAGATAAGTTTATTTTTTTGAAAGGCAATTAAGATAAGTTTATTAAATGGGGGCACATTAGGAACCATCACTAGAGCACTTTTTTTTTAAAGTCTTAGTTTAGTGGAAATCCTTGTACAACCCTAACTTAGCGGTCTGAAGTTAGAATCCATACCCACACACCGATGTCATATATTTATTTATTAGTTAAGATAAGTTTATTAAATGGGGGCACATTAGGAACCATCACTAGAGCACTTGAGCACTAGTATCATATGTTTCAAAAGTTACAATATGCATCTTATTTTTTTTTTTATAAAATTATCATGTTGTCCATTTAAATGTTTTATAATTTACGGCGAGAGTTAGAAGGAGAATGATGCGTGCCGCTATAATGCCATTTTACTAATCTCATTTAAGTCAAAATTTACGATATTAATACGCAGTTTTCTATTTAAATCATTTATTATAACATATGAAATTTAGATTTGTGTAAAATATTTATAGATATTAAAGGGATAATAATTAGGAACATAAAAGATAAATGATGTAAAATTAAATATGTATAAACGAAGCACGCGGTGTGTTATACAAGCAAGCACGATTTCCTTCTCCACTCATCAAACCTTCTAACTCATGAAGATGTGTCATCCTTCCACACTAACATAAACCAAACCTACCATCATTTTTTATAAAGACAATCATAATGTCCATTTTCAACGCATTATATACGCACACACAATATAAACTATGATAAAATCTAATAAAAGAGTCATACAAACTCTAAAAATGTTTGACGTGTGTCAGAAACATGAAATCAAAAACATATCACTTTTATTTATCAAATATCCCAACCCTAGATGTAAAAACCCTTACAAGTATTGGACAAATACAGATCTATCTCTCACACTCAGAAATCAACCTAGAATACAGGAAGAGATTATGTAACAGATAATCTCTACAAGAACTACAGAGCAACTATCCACAGATTCAGGATGAATCTGTTGATAACTCACAACAAACCCTAGATGAACAAGAAAGAGAGTGATACACGAGAGAGAAAGTGAACGTAAACAAACTAATGATCTGATGATCTCAAAAGCAACAAACACAAGGCTTTTATAGTGTGAAGACTGAACACACTCTCCCACACCATCTAACGGTCATGATAAAAGAAGGAGCAGAAGATCAACGGTGGACAATCCGTGTCACACGGATTGCCACATAAGCAGGAGCACTCCAACCGGACTGGGCCTCATAACTGGATCATGGGCCTATACTTGATACTTGTTTAAGACACTTGGGCTTGGGCTCCTGATCAATTATATAAACACTAATGGGCTCAGCTCAGCAATCAACTTGTCTTGAACTCGTACACTAGATCACTCGAACCAGCTACTCAGCAACATCAACCAGCTACTCAGCACCATCTTGATCAGCTACTCAGCACCAACTTGATCAGCAATTCTACTAGACCCAAAACCTGTAAATAACTTATGCAACATGATGAATTAAACGAAATAAAATGAAATATGATTTATGTTATATTTTTAACACCCCCCCATCATTTTATTTCCCAAAACAATCATACATTTTTACTTTTGTACTTAACAAATCATGTTGAGATGGTAACAACCCTTTAGTGAAAAGATCAGCAAGTTGATCACCTGAACCAACTTTAATTGTTTTAATAATTCCTTGAGATATTAAATCTCTTAAGAAAAAAAGATCAAGACCAAAATGTTTGGTCTTATCATGAAAAACAGGATTAGAAGCTATGGATATTGCTGCTGAACTATCACAGTGTAATTTCACTGGAAGATCAACCACAATTCCTAGCTCATACAACAAGTTTTTCAACCAAATAACCTCACAAGCAGCTGCACACATGGCACGATACTCTGCTTCTGCAGAGGATCTAGAAACAGTTCCTTGTTTCTTACTTTTCCACACTACTAAACAACCACCTAGAAACACACTGAACCCAGTTACAGACCTCCTGGTTTCTATGCATTTTGCCCAATCAGAATCTGCAAAGGCTGATAGACTAAGGTTATCTTCCTTTTTAAACACCAACCCTTTTCCAGGGGCATTTTTAAGATACCTTAACAGTCTAAAAGCAATTTTTAGATGTCCATGAGTGGGCTTGTGCATATATTGACTCAAATAATGCACACTATAAGAGATATCTGGCCTGGTATGTGATAGATAAATTAGTTTACCTACCAACTGTTGGTAACCAGTGATACTATCCAAAGGCTTATTGTCATGTTTGACTACATTAGTCAAAACATGATTTTGTTCCAATGGACAAGACACTGGTTTACAACCAAGCATCCCATATTCACTTAACAAATCTGTGCAATATTTTCTTTGTGACAAACATATTCCATTTTCACATTTTAAAACTTCTATTCCCAAAAAATATTTAAGTTCACCCAAATCTTTTATTAGGAATTTAGTTTTAAATAAAGACTTAATGTGTTCTATTTCTTTTTCTGAACTACCAGTGATAATGATATCATCTACATATACTAACAGCATAAGAAACACATTATCCTTATTCTTTACAAACATGGAATAGTCACACTTGCTTTGTACAAAGCCAAATTCAGACAAGGCCTTAACCAACTTCTCATTCCACATTCTAGGGGCTTGTTTAAGCCCATATAGTGACTTTTTCAGTTTACACACTTTATTTTTAGACATATTTGTATGACCCTCAGGTAATGACATATAGACATCCTCATACAAATCACCATACAGGAATGCATTATTGACATCAAGTTGGAATATTTTCCAACTATGATGGACAGCCAAGGTAATCAAACATCTCACAGTAACCATCTTTACCACAGGTGAGAATGTTTCATCATAGTCTAAACCTTCCTTTTGACTATAACCCTTAGCTACAAGTCTAGCTTTATATCTATCTATTTCTCCTGTTGACTTGTATTTTATTTTGAATATCCACTTACAACCTATCTTATGTCTATCCTTTGGAAGATCTACAATCTCCCAAGTGTTGTTCCTATACAGAGCTTCAAGCTCCTCATTCATGGCAGTGACCCAATTTGGATCACACACTGCCTCTGAATAAGTTTTAGGTTCAACACTTTTATCAAGGCTAGTTACAAAACATTTATTTTCACTAGTTAACCTAGAAAAATTTACCACATGTTCTATTCCATATTTAACTTTGCCCTCTACAATATAATCACTATATTTCTTTGGAAAAGTTATACTCCTAGATGACCTTCTAGACTGACTCAATTCAACAGATGTGTCATCCTCAGAAGTCAGATTAGAGTCACCTTTGGTACTCACATTAGGTGCCTGACCAGGACTCCCAATGTCATGACTAGGCTGCTGCTGCTCACCAGCCAAGCCAGTAGTCTGACTGGGACCTGATTGCTCCTGATGTGTTCCCAAATCCTCCTTACCTTTACCCTTCTCATCATCATTGGAATCACTCACATTAAGAGTCTGTTGATTTTCTGTGTTTTCAAAAATGTCAAAAAAATTTAAAGAAGTTACAATAGTATCAGTTACAGTTTCATGTTTATTAAAAATTGACTCTTCTTTAAATGGAAAGCAAGACTCAAAAAATTTTACATCTCTGGAATACAGTATAGACCTACTGTCCAAACTGTATACCTTGTATCCCTTTTTTTCATGAGAATAACCAATAAAGACACATTTTTCTGCCCTACTTTCTAGTTTGTTAGACTCATTTAAAATTGTACAAAAACACAGACATCCAAAGACTCTTAAATGATCTAAGAAGGGTTTAAAATCATGAATTACTTCATAAGGAGATTTTCCACTAAGCACAGAGGAGGGTATCCTATTAATCAAGTAAGAAGCAGTTAATATACACTCAGTCCACATTCTTATAGGTAAATTACTTTGAAACAGAAGAGATCTGGCCACATTTAACAAATGCCTATGCTTTCTCTCAACTACCCCATTCTGTTGAGGGGTATAGGCACAGGTGGTTTGATGAACTATTCCTTTTTCTCTACAAAAGTTTTTCATATAAGAGTTAACAAACTCTGTTCCATTATCAGACCTTAAAACTTTCACATTTTGTTTAAACTGAGTTAAAACAATTTGTACAAAATCCTTTATATGTTCAAAAACTTCAGTCTTTTGTTTCATCAAACATACCCAAACAGCCCTAGAGAAATCATCTACTATTGTAAGAAAATATTTGTGACCTTCCCTATCAGCTACCCTATAGGGACCCCATACATCTAAGTGCACTAACTGCCCAACATGTGAACTCTTATGATCACTGAGGGGAAAGGGTTCCCTGTGTTGCTTTGCCCTTTGGCAAACATCACAGGGACCATGATTAACTAATGCCTTTATTTTAAATTCAGGTTTTAAAATTTGTAAAACCTGCTCAGCAGGGTGTCCTAACCTAGCATGCCAAACATCAAACATATTAACACTATTATAACACACCTTAGAGAACACATTAGCACTGCCACACATATACAAGCCATCAACTTGTTTACCAGTCACCAGGGTTTTCCTGGTGTACAAGTCCTGTATATAACATTGACTTTCATCAAAACCAACAAACAATTTATTGTCCCTAGCTAACTTGTGAACAGATAGCAAGTTTACATTGTATTCAGGGACAACTAGAACATCTTGCAGTATAATATTTTCAGCAAGCTTAAGTTTTCCAATTTTAGTTACCAAGGCAGATGTACCATTTGGATGTCTAACCCTAATATTTAAATCAGTGACATCAACATAATCAAACAGACCTTTATCATTTTTAACCATATGTTCATTTGCCCCTGAGTCTACAATCCACCCTATCCCAATTAACTTCCCACCAATACTAGCAAAGCAATAAACACCACGACCTAGTACAGAAGCACAAAACAATCTACCTGATAGATTGCAACTTTGGGTGGAAGACTCAGAGCTCTTATCATTTATCAGACTTAACAACTTAGCAACCTGATCACTTGTTAAAGTAGTAAGAGTAGTATTAGGTTTCTCAGAACATGTATTATTACTACTAACAGTTGCCTTCTTTCCTTGATATCCTCTAGGTTTTGCCCAATTAGGATATCCAACAATTTCAAAACACTTATCTATTGTGTGCCCTGTTTTATTACAATGGGTACATTTTAGTGACTGATTAGTGTTTTTAGAAAACCTTTTGTTATTAAAACTGTCACTTCCCTGAGTAACTTTAGCAACAAACCCTACAGTAGCAGAGGATGTTTTAGAAGCATTGCTGGATTGTCTATGAGATTCCTCTCTAGACACTACAGCAAATGCTTCCTTGACTGAAGGAAGCTCAGTTTTAATTAGTAAAGTAGTTCTTACATGTTGATAACAACTATCTAACCCCATAAGAAACTGCATAAGTTTTATCATGTGATTATAGTTGTTAAAGTCCCTAGAAGCATCACATGTACAAGAGGGCAACTGTAGTATCTGATCAAGTTGTTTCCACATTATATTAAGTTTATGATAATATTCTGAAACAGTCATACCATTTTGACTAAATGAATTAATTTTTTGATAAAGATCAAAAACAACAGATCCATCTACTTTATTATATGTTTCACTTAAGTCCTTCCAAACCTCAGATGCAAGGTTGGAATAGACTTGACCCATATAAAGTTCATCAGAAACAGAATTCAGAATCCATGTAAGCACAACTGAATTACATCTATCCCACTGTCTATCTAAAACAGGATCATCAGTGGGTTTAATACAATTTCCATTAACAAATCCTAGTTTATTTTTAACTTGTAACCCTAGGATCATAGCATTAGCCCACATAGTATAATTCTCAGTGCCCTTTAGTTTGATATTTATTATAGTCAGATTTGTAGAATCACTAGCATGTAGATAAAGAGGGTCACTAGCATCAAGTTTGCTAACTAATGTCACATTATTATCACCCTGATTAACCATTTGACCACCACCACCACCAGCAGCAACTGCTGCCTGAGCAACAGCAGCTGCAGCAGCAGCAGCAGCAACAGCATCAGGATCAGGAACAGGATCCATATCTCACAAACAGATTCACAAATAATCAACAATTAATCACCAAACAAAAAACAATATCACAAAGAACACACACAACGGCGAAGCCAATCCGGTGATCCCGATCGTTGGTTCGTCACTCAAATGGTGCCAACGCAGGTCCTGGAGAGGGAGCCACCTAAGTCTAGACAATCCTTAAAGCTAAAACAGGGACTCAAGCCCTGGCAACAGACTTCTTAAACAAAGACTCTATTAAATGTAAATGACAATAGAATCAGAACAATCTCACCGGTAAGGCCCAAGTTAGGGTTCGCCAAAAACTCGTAATACTATAACCTTCACTTAGGGTTATAGTATCAGAGAGCAAGAAAATATGCTTCCAATCTTCAACCAACAGATCAGCCTTCTTGAAGACCAAGAAACCCTAGATCTGAACAGTCAGACCCACAAATCCAGCGTATGGTCCAGATCGAGATAGATCTATACCAATCAAATGACCAAAGATCAATCTCAGACCTACAGATCCACAAAGGTAGACCAGAAGATACAATCAAGAACAAATCACAGCGGAAGAACCAAGAATAAGAGCCATATGCTCTGATACCATGTCAGAAACATGAAATCAAAAACATATCACTTTTATTTATCAAATATCCCAACCCTAGATGTAAAAACCCTTACAAGTATTGGACAAATACAGATCTATCTCTCACACTCAGAAATCAACCTAGAATACAGGAAGAGATTATGTAACAGATAATCTCTACAAGAACTACAGAGCAACTATCCACAGATTCAGGATGAATCTGTTGATAACTCACAACAAACCCTAGATGAACAAGAAAGAGAGTGATACACGAGAGAGAAAGTGAACGTAAACAAACTAATGATCTGATGATCTCAAAAGCAACAAACACAAGGCTTTTATAGTGTGAAGACTGAACACACTCTCCCACACCATCTAACGGTCATGATAAAAGAAGGAGCAGAAGATCAACGGTGGACAATCCGTGTCACACGGATTGCCACATAAGCAGGAGCACTCCAACCGGACTGGGCCTCATAACTGGATCATGGGCCTATACTTGATACTTGTTTAAGACACTTGGGCTTGGGCTCCTGATCAATTATATAAACACTAATGGGCTCAGCTCAGCAATCAACTTGTCTTGAACTCGTACACTAGATCACTCGAACCAGCTACTCAGCAACATCAACCAGCTACTCAGCACCATCTTGATCAGCTACTCAGCACCAACTTGATCAGCAATTCTACTAGACCCAAAACCTGTAAATAACTTATGCAACATGATGAATTAAACGAAATAAAATGAAATATGATTTATGTTATATTTTTAACACCCCCCCATCATTTTATTTCCCAAAACAATCATACATTTTTACTTTTGTACTTAACAAATCATGTTGAGATGGTAACAACCCTTTAGTGAAAAGATCAGCAAGTTGATCACCTGAACCAACTTTAATTGTTTTAATAATTCCTTGAGATATTAAATCTCTTAAGAAAAAAAGATCAAGACCAAAATGTTTGGTCTTATCATGAAAAACAGGATTAGAAGCTATGGATATTGCTGCTGAACTATCACAGTGTAATTTCACTGGAAGATCAACCACAATTCCTAGCTCATACAACAAGTTTTTCAACCAAATAACCTCACAAGCAGCTGCACACATGGCACGATACTCTGCTTCTGCAGAGGATCTAGAAACAGTTCCTTGTTTCTTACTTTTCCACACTACTAAACAACCACCTAGAAACACACTGAACCCAGTTACAGACCTCCTGGTTTCTATGCATTTTGCCCAATCAGAATCTGCAAAGGCTGATAGACTAAGGTTATCTTCCTTTTTAAACACCAACCCTTTTCCAGGGGCATTTTTAAGATACCTTAACAGTCTAAAAGCAATTTTTAGATGTCCATGAGTGGGCTTGTGCATATATTGACTCAAATAATGCACACTATAAGAGATATCTGGCCTGGTATGTGATAGATAAATTAGTTTACCTACCAACTGTTGGTAACCAGTGATACTATCCAAAGGCTTATTGTCATGTTTGACTACATTAGTCAAAACATGATTTTGTTCCAATGGACAAGACACTGGTTTACAACCAAGCATCCCATATTCACTTAACAAATCTGTGCAATATTTTCTTTGTGACAAACATATTCCATTTTCACATTTTAAAACTTCTATTCCCAAAAAATATTTAAGTTCACCCAAATCTTTTATTAGGAATTTAGTTTTAAATAAAGACTTAATGTGTTCTATTTCTTTTTCTGAACTACCAGTGATAATGATATCATCTACATATACTAACAGCATAAGAAACACATTATCCTTATTCTTTACAAACATGGAATAGTCACACTTGCTTTGTACAAAGCCAAATTCAGACAAGGCCTTAACCAACTTCTCATTCCACATTCTAGGGGCTTGTTTAAGCCCATATAGTGACTTTTTCAGTTTACACACTTTATTTTTAGACATATTTGTATGACCCTCAGGTAATGACATATAGACATCCTCATACAAATCACCATACAGGAATGCATTATTGACATCAAGTTGGAATATTTTCCAACTATGATGGACAGCCAAGGTAATCAAACATCTCACAGTAACCATCTTTACCACAGGTGAGAATGTTTCATCATAGTCTAAACCTTCCTTTTGACTATAACCCTTAGCTACAAGTCTAGCTTTATATCTATCTATTTCTCCTGTTGACTTGTATTTTATTTTGAATATCCACTTACAACCTATCTTATGTCTATCCTTTGGAAGATCTACAATCTCCCAAGTGTTGTTCCTATACAGAGCTTCAAGCTCCTCATTCATGGCAGTGACCCAATTTGGATCACACACTGCCTCTGAATAAGTTTTAGGTTCAACACTTTTATCAAGGCTAGTTACAAAACATTTATTTTCACTAGTTAACCTAGAAAAATTTACCACATGTTCTATTCCATATTTAACTTTGCCCTCTACAATATAATCACTATATTTCTTTGGAAAAGTTATACTCCTAGATGACCTTCTAGACTGACTCAATTCAACAGATGTGTCATCCTCAGAAGTCAGATTAGAGTCACCTTTGGTACTCACATTAGGTGCCTGACCAGGACTCCCAATGTCATGACTAGGCTGCTGCTGCTCACCAGCCAAGCCAGTAGTCTGACTGGGACCTGATTGCTCCTGATGTGTTCCCAAATCCTCCTTACCTTTACCCTTCTCATCATCATTGGAATCACTCACATTAAGAGTCTGTTGATTTTCTGTGTTTTCAAAAATGTCAAAAAAATTTAAAGAAGTTACAATAGTATCAGTTACAGTTTCATGTTTATTAAAAATTGACTCTTCTTTAAATGGAAAGCAAGACTCAAAAAATTTTACATCTCTGGAATACAGTATAGACCTACTGTCCAAACTGTATACCTTGTATCCCTTTTTTTCATGAGAATAACCAATAAAGACACATTTTTCTGCCCTACTTTCTAGTTTGTTAGACTCATTTAAAATTGTACAAAAACACAGACATCCAAAGACTCTTAAATGATCTAAGAAGGGTTTAAAATCATGAATTACTTCATAAGGAGATTTTCCACTAAGCACAGAGGAGGGTATCCTATTAATCAAGTAAGAAGCAGTTAATATACACTCAGTCCACATTCTTATAGGTAAATTACTTTGAAACAGAAGAGATCTGGCCACATTTAACAAATGCCTATGCTTTCTCTCAACTACCCCATTCTGTTGAGGGGTATAGGCACAGGTGGTTTGATGAACTATTCCTTTTTCTCTACAAAAGTTTTTCATATAAGAGTTAACAAACTCTGTTCCATTATCAGACCTTAAAACTTTCACATTTTGTTTAAACTGAGTTAAAACAATTTGTACAAAATCCTTTATATGTTCAAAAACTTCAGTCTTTTGTTTCATCAAACATACCCAAACAGCCCTAGAGAAATCATCTACTATTGTAAGAAAATATTTGTGACCTTCCCTATCAGCTACCCTATAGGGACCCCATACATCTAAGTGCACTAACTGCCCAACATGTGAACTCTTATGATCACTGAGGGGAAAGGGTTCCCTGTGTTGCTTTGCCCTTTGGCAAACATCACAGGGACCATGATTAACTAATGCCTTTATTTTAAATTCAGGTTTTAAAATTTGTAAAACCTGCTCAGCAGGGTGTCCTAACCTAGCATGCCAAACATCAAACATATTAACACTATTATAACACACCTTAGAGAACACATTAGCACTGCCACACATATACAAGCCATCAACTTGTTTACCAGTCACCAGGGTTTTCCTGGTGTACAAGTCCTGTATATAACATTGACTTTCATCAAAACCAACAAACAATTTATTGTCCCTAGCTAACTTGTGAACAGATAGCAAGTTTACATTGTATTCAGGGACAACTAGAACATCTTGCAGTATAATATTTTCAGCAAGCTTAAGTTTTCCAATTTTAGTTACCAAGGCAGATGTACCATTTGGATGTCTAACCCTAATATTTAAATCAGTGACATCAACATAATCAAACAGACCTTTATCATTTTTAACCATATGTTCATTTGCCCCTGAGTCTACAATCCACCCTATCCCAATTAACTTCCCACCAATACTAGCAAAGCAATAAACACCACGACCTAGTACAGAAGCACAAAACAATCTACCTGATAGATTGCAACTTTGGGTGGAAGACTCAGAGCTCTTATCATTTATCAGACTTAACAACTTAGCAACCTGATCACTTGTTAAAGTAGTAAGAGTAGTATTAGGTTTCTCAGAACATGTATTATTACTACTAACAGTTGCCTTCTTTCCTTGATATCCTCTAGGTTTTGCCCAATTAGGATATCCAACAATTTCAAAACACTTATCTATTGTGTGCCCTGTTTTATTACAATGGGTACATTTTAGTGACTGATTAGTGTTTTTAGAAAACCTTTTGTTATTAAAACTGTCACTTCCCTGAGTAACTTTAGCAACAAACCCTACAGTAGCAGAGGATGTTTTAGAAGCATTGCTGGATTGTCTATGAGATTCCTCTCTAGACACTACAGCAAATGCTTCCTTGACTGAAGGAAGCTCAGTTTTAATTAGTAAAGTAGTTCTTACATGTTGATAACAACTATCTAACCCCATAAGAAACTGCATAAGTTTTATCATGTGATTATAGTTGTTAAAGTCCCTAGAAGCATCACATGTACAAGAGGGCAACTGTAGTATCTGATCAAGTTGTTTCCACATTATATTAAGTTTATGATAATATTCTGAAACAGTCATACCATTTTGACTAAATGAATTAATTTTTTGATAAAGATCAAAAACAACAGATCCATCTACTTTATTATATGTTTCACTTAAGTCCTTCCAAACCTCAGATGCAAGGTTGGAATAGACTTGACCCATATAAAGTTCATCAGAAACAGAATTCAGAATCCATGTAAGCACAACTGAATTACATCTATCCCACTGTCTATCTAAAACAGGATCATCAGTGGGTTTAATACAATTTCCATTAACAAATCCTAGTTTATTTTTAACTTGTAACCCTAGGATCATAGCATTAGCCCACATAGTATAATTCTCAGTGCCCTTTAGTTTGATATTTATTATAGTCAGATTTGTAGAATCACTAGCATGTAGATAAAGAGGGTCACTAGCATCAAGTTTGCTAACTAATGTCACATTATTATCACCCTGATTAACCATTTGACCACCACCACCACCAGCAGCAACTGCTGCCTGAGCAACAGCAGCTGCAGCAGCAGCAGCAGCAACAGCATCAGGATCAGGAACAGGATCCATATCTCACAAACAGATTCACAAATAATCAACAATTAATCACCAAACAAAAAACAATATCACAAAGAACACACACAACGGCGAAGCCAATCCGGTGATCCCGATCGTTGGTTCGTCACTCAAATGGTGCCAACGCAGGTCCTGGAGAGGGAGCCACCTAAGTCTAGACAATCCTTAAAGCTAAAACAGGGACTCAAGCCCTGGCAACAGACTTCTTAAACAAAGACTCTATTAAATGTAAATGACAATAGAATCAGAACAATCTCACCGGTAAGGCCCAAGTTAGGGTTCGCCAAAAACTCGTAATACTATAACCTTCACTTAGGGTTATAGTATCAGAGAGCAAGAAAATATGCTTCCAATCTTCAACCAACAGATCAGCCTTCTTGAAGACCAAGAAACCCTAGATCTGAACAGTCAGACCCACAAATCCAGCGTATGGTCCAGATCGAGATAGATCTATACCAATCAAATGACCAAAGATCAATCTCAGACCTACAGATCCACAAAGGTAGACCAGAAGATACAATCAAGAACAAATCACAGCGGAAGAACCAAGAATAAGAGCCATATGCTCTGATACCATGTCAGAAACATGAAATCAAAAACATATCACTTTTATTTATCAAATATCCCAACCCTAGATGTAAAAACCCTTACAAGTATTGGACAAATACAGATCTATCTCTCACACTCAGAAATCAACCTAGAATACAGGAAGAGATTATGTAACAGATAATCTCTACAAGAACTACAGAGCAACTATCCACAGATTCAGGATGAATCTGTTGATAACTCACAACAAACCCTAGATGAACAAGAAAGAGAGTGATACACGAGAGAGAAAGTGAACGTAAACAAACTAATGATCTGATGATCTCAAAAGCAACAAACACAAGGCTTTTATAGTGTGAAGACTGAACACACTCTCCCACACCATCTAACGGTCATGATAAAAGAAGGAGCAGAAGATCAACGGTGGACAATCCGTGTCACACGGATTGCCACATAAGCAGGAGCACTCCAACCGGACTGGGCCTCATAACTGGATCATGGGCCTATACTTGATACTTGTTTAAGACACTTGGGCTTGGGCTCCTGATCAATTATATAAACACTAATGGGCTCAGCTCAGCAATCAACTTGTCTTGAACTCGTACACTAGATCACTCGAACCAGCTACTCAGCAACATCAACCAGCTACTCAGCACCATCTTGATCAGCTACTCAGCACCAACTTGATCAGCAATTCTACTAGACCCAAAACCTGTAAATAACTTATGCAACATGATGAATTAAACGAAATAAAATGAAATATGATTTATGTTATATTTTTAACACCCCCCCATCATTTTATTTCCCAAAACAATCATACATTTTTACTTTTGTACTTAACAAATCATGTTGAGATGGTAACAACCCTTTAGTGAAAAGATCAGCAAGTTGATCACCTGAACCAACTTTAATTGTTTTAATAATTCCTTGAGATATTAAATCTCTTAAGAAAAAAAGATCAAGACCAAAATGTTTGGTCTTATCATGAAAAACAGGATTAGAAGCTATGGATATTGCTGCTGAACTATCACAGTGTAATTTCACTGGAAGATCAACCACAATTCCTAGCTCATACAACAAGTTTTTCAACCAAATAACCTCACAAGCAGCTGCACACATGGCACGATACTCTGCTTCTGCAGAGGATCTAGAAACAGTTCCTTGTTTCTTACTTTTCCACACTACTAAACAACCACCTAGAAACACACTGAACCCAGTTACAGACCTCCTGGTTTCTATGCATTTTGCCCAATCAGAATCTGCAAAGGCTGATAGACTAAGGTTATCTTCCTTTTTAAACACCAACCCTTTTCCAGGGGCATTTTTAAGATACCTTAACAGTCTAAAAGCAATTTTTAGATGTCCATGAGTGGGCTTGTGCATATATTGACTCAAATAATGCACACTATAAGAGATATCTGGCCTGGTATGTGATAGATAAATTAGTTTACCTACCAACTGTTGGTAACCAGTGATACTATCCAAAGGCTTATTGTCATGTTTGACTACATTAGTCAAAACATGATTTTGTTCCAATGGACAAGACACTGGTTTACAACCAAGCATCCCATATTCACTTAACAAATCTGTGCAATATTTTCTTTGTGACAAACATATTCCATTTTCACATTTTAAAACTTCTATTCCCAAAAAATATTTAAGTTCACCCAAATCTTTTATTAGGAATTTAGTTTTAAATAAAGACTTAATGTGTTCTATTTCTTTTTCTGAACTACCAGTGATAATGATATCATCTACATATACTAACAGCATAAGAAACACATTATCCTTATTCTTTACAAACATGGAATAGTCACACTTGCTTTGTACAAAGCCAAATTCAGACAAGGCCTTAACCAACTTCTCATTCCACATTCTAGGGGCTTGTTTAAGCCCATATAGTGACTTTTTCAGTTTACACACTTTATTTTTAGACATATTTGTATGACCCTCAGGTAATGACATATAGACATCCTCATACAAATCACCATACAGGAATGCATTATTGACATCAAGTTGGAATATTTTCCAACTATGATGGACAGCCAAGGTAATCAAACATCTCACAGTAACCATCTTTACCACAGGTGAGAATGTTTCATCATAGTCTAAACCTTCCTTTTGACTATAACCCTTAGCTACAAGTCTAGCTTTATATCTATCTATTTCTCCTGTTGACTTGTATTTTATTTTGAATATCCACTTACAACCTATCTTATGTCTATCCTTTGGAAGATCTACAATCTCCCAAGTGTTGTTCCTATACAGAGCTTCAAGCTCCTCATTCATGGCAGTGACCCAATTTGGATCACACACTGCCTCTGAATAAGTTTTAGGTTCAACACTTTTATCAAGGCTAGTTACAAAACATTTATTTTCACTAGTTAACCTAGAAAAATTTACCACATGTTCTATTCCATATTTAACTTTGCCCTCTACAATATAATCACTATATTTCTTTGGAAAAGTTATACTCCTAGATGACCTTCTAGACTGACTCAATTCAACAGATGTGTCATCCTCAGAAGTCAGATTAGAGTCACCTTTGGTACTCACATTAGGTGCCTGACCAGGACTCCCAATGTCATGACTAGGCTGCTGCTGCTCACCAGCCAAGCCAGTAGTCTGACTGGGACCTGATTGCTCCTGATGTGTTCCCAAATCCTCCTTACCTTTACCCTTCTCATCATCATTGGAATCACTCACATTAAGAGTCTGTTGATTTTCTGTGTTTTCAAAAATGTCAAAAAAATTTAAAGAAGTTACAATAGTATCAGTTACAGTTTCATGTTTATTAAAAATTGACTCTTCTTTAAATGGAAAGCAAGACTCAAAAAATTTTACATCTCTGGAATACAGTATAGACCTACTGTCCAAACTGTATACCTTGTATCCCTTTTTTTCATGAGAATAACCAATAAAGACACATTTTTCTGCCCTACTTTCTAGTTTGTTAGACTCATTTAAAATTGTACAAAAACACAGACATCCAAAGACTCTTAAATGATCTAAGAAGGGTTTAAAATCATGAATTACTTCATAAGGAGATTTTCCACTAAGCACAGAGGAGGGTATCCTATTAATCAAGTAAGAAGCAGTTAATATACACTCAGTCCACATTCTTATAGGTAAATTACTTTGAAACAGAAGAGATCTGGCCACATTTAACAAATGCCTATGCTTTCTCTCAACTACCCCATTCTGTTGAGGGGTATAGGCACAGGTGGTTTGATGAACTATTCCTTTTTCTCTACAAAAGTTTTTCATATAAGAGTTAACAAACTCTGTTCCATTATCAGACCTTAAAACTTTCACATTTTGTTTAAACTGAGTTAAAACAATTTGTACAAAATCCTTTATATGTTCAAAAACTTCAGTCTTTTGTTTCATCAAACATACCCAAACAGCCCTAGAGAAATCATCTACTATTGTAAGAAAATATTTGTGACCTTCCCTATCAGCTACCCTATAGGGACCCCATACATCTAAGTGCACTAACTGCCCAACATGTGAACTCTTATGATCACTGAGGGGAAAGGGTTCCCTGTGTTGCTTTGCCCTTTGGCAAACATCACAGGGACCATGATTAACTACAGAGCAACTATCCACAGATTCAGGATGAATCTGTTGATAACTCACAACAAACCCTAGATGAACAAGAAAGAGAGTGATACACGAGAGAGAAAGTGAACGTAAACAAACTAATGATCTGATGATCTCAAAAGCAACAAACACAAGGCTTTTATAGTGTGAAGACTGAACACACTCTCCCACACCATCTAACGGTCATGATAAAAGAAGGAGCAGAAGATCAACGGTGGACAATCCGTGTCACACGGATTGCCACATAAGCAGGAGCACTCCAACCGGACTGGGCCTCATAACTGGATCATGGGCCTATACTTGATACTTGTTTAAGACACTTGGGCTTGGGCTCCTGATCAATTATATAAACACTAATGGGCTCAGCTCAGCAATCAACTTGTCTTGAACTCGTACACTAGATCACTCGAACCAGCTACTCAGCAACATCAACCAGCTACTCAGCACCATCTTGATCAGCTACTCAGCACCAACTTGATCAGCAATTCTACTAGACCCAAAACCTGTAAATAACTTATGCAACATGATGAATTAAACGAAATAAAATGAAATATGATTTATGTTATATTTTTAACAACGTGTCTTGCTATCTTTCACCTTCCTATATAGTAACATGTATGTACAGTGGCGGAGGTTTGTAGGGGCGGGGAGGGGCGGCCGACCCCCCCGGATTTTCGCGCAGAAGTTCCGATTATATAGTATCCGTATAGAAAATTTTGAAAATATAGGGTTTCGACCCCCCGAAACCAGTGACTTCCGAACCCCCGGTGACTTCTGACCCCCCGAACCTTCGGGTCAAGCTTCGCCACTGTGTATGTAAAAGATTTGGTAGTGGTTGTAGGTGCAGACGATAAAGAACGGTAGTAGATGGTGTTTACTTATTTGGACTCATTTTTACATTAGTTTAATCTGAAGATTTCTAAATTGACATATTGGATAATTTCAGTCAACTCATATGATTTTTTTTTTTTACTCAAATCAAGTTATTTATTAAGAAAATAAGAAAGTCTCATGATAAATAGATAGGGGATTAATGAGTTAAGATTTTTTTTTTCTAGGAGGTGCTCCACTGAAACATTTTCAACTTCACTTATTTACACCAATCATACATTGTCAATCCCTTCAGTGATTCACTTCACTAAATCCATTTTTTGAAGGCAACACTCTACTAATTATTTATCCAACAATCAATTATTTTCACACATAATAATAAAAATAATAATAATAATAACATCATCATTATTATTATTATTATTATTATTATTATTATTATTATTATTATTATTATTATTATTAAAAGAGCTCCCAATTCTTCTTCTTCATCTAAGTCTTTCCCTTCAACCCTTCTTCTTCATCTGTCCATCTCAAACATTCTTTCCCTTCAACTCTTCATCTAGATCTTCTTCTTCATCTTCACCATTTATTGAGCTCCAAGTTCAACTTTCTTCATATACTTGCTACAGGTTTGTTTAATCCATTCAATATTTGTGTTTTGATCACGGTTTAAAGGCGGTGATCGGAAAATAATAACAGTATCGGCGGCCTCAGTCGTTGGACTCGGTGTAATAACAATAGTAAGCATATTTTTATTTATTTATGACGAGAGATAACTTCAGTGAAGCCATCCGTTAACTACAACCAGAATTTGGTTCACGGATCCACTACCAGCACGGGTGGTGACGGTGTCACCGTGCTGATAGTGGGGTATCTGTGACCAAATCTGGTGACACCCCGTCCCCATAAGGCACAGTTTGTGATAATTTCACAACCTTTCACATGTATGATCCTCACTCCTCATTGTTGACCTTTTATAACTTTAGGAGGAAGGTGCACAAGCCCCATGTAGCCTCATTCTAGCCAATCACATAATTTCACGTCATTTTTACCCTTAAGTAGCCTAAAGTAGCCTAAAGTAGCCCTAAAACTAGAAATATCTAGCCAAAGTAGACAAAAAATTCTTTTAGAGAGAGGAGGAAGAGAGATGCGCTAAGCCAAATTGGCTTCACCAAGCCAATTTTTTAAGCCAAAAATCGAAGCCCCAAGGGTCGGAACCATGTAGCCCCTTGGCTAGTGAAGCCCAAAGCCACAAGCCCCATGTGCCCCGCCCCCCTTTTTGCTACCCATAGTTGACATTTTATAACTCTAATGTTCTTTACCGGCTAACGTCATTAAAAGTTACAGTTAAGTCCATGTAAAATTACTAAAATACCATCAATTATTCAAAAATAAATAAATGAATAAATACATAGTATTTAAACTAGGATTTAGCCCCACGTGCGCGTTGCGGCGCACTAAACCGGTTAAAACACACTGTCGCCTGTTGCACAATGACAATGCTCCATATTATAGGTGCTAACACTATGCCATAGATGGTTTTAAAAGAACGGTAATTAGAGTCAGTTATTTCATTTCAAAGTTCAAGAAGAACAAAATAAAGAAAAATGCAAATATCATTAAAAGAATAACCTAACGACCCATTTATAAAGTCACTCAATCACCCTTACCACACCAACCACACTACCCATTTATAAACTCACTTAATCACCCCTACCACACCAACCACACATTCAAGTTTAACAATGGCAACCACAACTTCTCTTCCAAACGCCACCGCCTTTTCCTCATCCCCCTTAATCCGTCGTAACTACCGTCAACCACCTCCTTCTACCTTCACTTTCACCCCCTTTACTACCACAAAACAACCATCCTTCAAAACCCTTACCTCTTTACCACACGCCGGAACCACCCCCACTACAAAAACACCACCATCTCCTTTCCTTCTCTTTGGGTTTCTGAGAAGAAAAGATGCGGCGGTTTGGCACTCGAAAAGCCTCCTTCATTCCCGATATATGCCATGCAACAACCGTCGAGCAACTACTACATAAGCCCAGGCACGATGCCATCCTCATCGCCACAACCGCTACTTCTACCATCTCTACGCCAGCGACCGGATCAGGGTGTTAGAAGTTTGATCGGCGACATATGTTTCGGATGTTAAATATTTTTTCTAGCGACGACGATAAACTTGTGATGTCGCTAGTAGTTACGGTGGTGGTCATGGGGTGGTATGGTGGGAGCAGGTCAAAAACAGGAAAAAAAAAAAGAATATCACAGACAGAGAGAAAGGTGATATTGTAATTATCTTGTTTGAAAGACGGGCATATCTGTAATTTATCGGTGCACTGTAGCACCGACACTTCTTAATAGGATAGATAATAATTACCCCCTCCCCATTTCGTCTTCTTCCATCCTCCTTATTTTCATCCAAAAGTCTCTTTCTCTCTCATGATTCCCTCAAAATTTAAAAACTTAAAACGTTAATAACTTTTACATACGAGATTTTTTTAAAAAATAATTACACTAAATTAACGAACGTTTTATTATCTTCCCAACGAGTACCATAGTGCTATACAAAAAACGAAAAAAAATGATTTTTTTGTTGGTTTTTGTTCATAGAGAAAAAAAACACAATGTGTTAAAGTAATTCATTAATCATGTCTAGGCAAAGTAACTAATTATGTTCAAGCTAAGAATTCTATTTTCATCAAGAACATAATAGGTTAAAACCACTCATTTCCTAAAAAAAGTAACACTTTCAAGACTACCGCCTCAATCACGTCCTGCAATGGTTGTTTCTAGCTCTACTCCTCATCTAAACATACATCTTCTTTTTAATATGAGAGAATCGCATGGTTGGTCCTTGTGCTTTTCAAATTTTGCACTCTTGGTCCTAGTGGTTAACTAATTACAAGATTGGTATCTAGGTTTAACAAAAGTGCACCCCCCCTTCTTTTTAATATGTTAAATGGGGTCGTTTCCTCCGTTAAAACTGTAAATTACATTTTTACCCTCAATTATACAAAAAAAATATTTAAAAATATAAATAAAAAAGATAATATTAAACATATCCCCACCCCACCCCCTTCATCTTCTTCTTCCTTAAACCACCACCACAACCATCACCTAACCCACCATCCCAACACACCATCGCCGACCTACATCTCCTCCGCCAACCTGCATCTCCTCCGCCGTCTTCTTCCTAGACCCAACCCACCATCCCAACACACCACCGTTCCTAGAACCAATAGAAACATTTCCAGACCCCTCACCACTACACAACATAACCAATTATGTCTGTTAGGGCTTTTGCAGGTTCCAATTGCGTTTGGATCACCTGTAACACCCCAACCGATGGCGGAAACATCGAGGTGTCACGTAGTGACGATTGTTCAATAGCTCATGGACTAAAGTGTAAATTTGAATACATTGATTAAATAATTTATTACATTGAAATGAAATACAACGATTCTAAATGTCAACTAAACTGAAATACAATGAATCCAAAATCTAAATAAAATTCCAAAAGCTTAAAAGTCATCTCCTAAATAACCTGAAACATGTACGAAAATAGTATATGTCAATACAAAATGTATTGGTGAGCATACCCTGTTTGTATACACATAGTAGAAAAGTGTTTCGCAATTCATGTGTTGTATACTGTTTGCAATTATGTAATAAATAATATCCGTTCAAAATCAACCCTATGAATGTATCAAGAATCAAGAATCAAAACATTTTTAAGTAATATGAATCACAAGACAATGACCAAGGTCTCTCAACAGAGCCACAAGGGGTATATACCATAGTACTATTCATTGAAATGCCAGGCCCTCAAAGGTTAATGATTTTGACAAGTCATAGACACACAAATTAACATAAAGCAAACACACATGAGAATTGCATTTAGTAAAAGAAATAGAAACTTGATTGTAAGTACACGAGTCACCCCAAAATGTAAAACAGTAAAAAGGGGAAAGATATACTCACAGTTTGCGAAAGCGATCAAAATCCACTTAAGCGGTCGTGAGTTAAGTAATGAGAATTCTGAGGAATTCAACCTATAATGTGCAAGCATACTAATAAGGAAATGTCTAAAAAGTCTAAGGCATTAGGGTTTGCTAAATCGATTTGGGGAATTAGAGTTTTTATGATAAATCGAATTAATGTAAAAATTGTATGTCAAAGATAATATATCAAAGTTTGTAAAAGTGGTTTACGTAATATAATTATTACCATTTGAATATTTAGATAAAACTATAATTAAGACAAAATAATTTAGTTAGTTAATTACATTAGCCAAATTAGTGTGAATAAATACAATAATCATAAATATTTAAATAAATAATTATGAATTACACAATGATCCATACAAATGATAATAAAGATCTTCAACATAAGACTATCTCTATTTTATAAGAAAGTATTAATAAAATAGATGTTAGATAGTATAAATAAATAAATAATTAATTATATCCAATTAAACATAAATAAGACTAATAATATAAGACATGATCCAAAAATGCTATTTTTATAGAAAATGGATGCCTTCTTATGTAAATTACTGAAAATATTTTTCTCATAATTTTTATAAACTTATTTTTATTTAAAACTGATTTAATGATATTAAATCATGTTTAAATGATAAAAAAATAGGAAAATCTATAAAATAATTGATTTCCGAGCCAATAATTTTTATTTCGGTTCTTAATAATTAGAAATAATTTATGACAAATTTTGAGACAAAAACCATTAGGAATGAATTGTTAATCAATTAAATATGATTAAAACAAATTAAATAATAAAAATTACGAAAATAAAATATTTTCCAGAAATAAAAAATATGATAATTTTCTATGAGATGTCAAGAAGCTACACCTAAATTTTCATAATTTTTGGAGCAAAAATGAATTTAATATGAATATTCTAAGTTAAATGCATTTATAAATGTTTATAATATCAAAATAAGATTAATAACTGAAAATGAAAAAAAAAAAATGAAACAAATGTGGGCCTGGAAGGAATTGAACCCGTGACCTTTGGTTTGAGGAACAAGGGACTCAACCACTAGACCAAGCAATGCTTTTGTTATAGAATTTGATACGAAATATATTTAACATATATAACTAATCCTATCTTCTTCCCCAAATTTACTCAAGAACCCTAACCCTAGATTGAAATTCAATAACTCGAAGGCAACAAGATTAATCCCTGAATTGATAGGGCTTTCAAAGAGGACACTACAAGGATCAAAATGGCATCAAAATAAAAGACTCACATCGCGTATAGAGGTCGTGTATGAAGGTTTGAAGGCTACACATAACACGTCCAATTCAAGTGCTTCTAGATACGTTTAGGAGCAATATTATAGTGGGTTTCGAACGATTGAAGTGCAGAAATGAGATGAAGGTTTCAATTTATATAATGGAGGGTTAAAGAACGCGTTTTGAGGCGTTTAATTATTTCCGATCGGTTATAACTCCAAAACACGATTAAATCCTGATGAGAATGCGCTTAATACTTGTTTAAATCACTAGAAACGTCAAATATTGATGGAGAAACGTTTATTACCAATTAATACACGTTAAAACGCATTGGAATCTTATTAAAATGGGTTGGCCGGAGTTTGTGAGTCGCCGGATACAGACCTGCCGGAAAAACGTGGCCGGAAAAGTGAGGCAGGAGAGTTTGTGTTGAAAGTTTGGTGTGTTGTCAACTACGGCCCCTATAGTTACATAGTTTGATATATTATGATATTGGTTAAGTTTTTTTTTTCTTGTAAAATAACATAACTTAAAAGTTTTTCCAATCTTAATAAAACTTTAACTTTTTAAACTTTTTATCCATTTCGTATAATAATTTATAAGACCAAAATATGTTGCGTTTACATATTGTTTCCATTCATATGTCCGGTTAGAATATAAACATTTCCAACATGAAAAAAAATATATAATGATCAAAAGAAACTCATTTTTTTTTAGATTCGGAAAAAAAAATGATAAAGAGTACAAGGGGTTGCATTGACAACTTGAAGAAAGATGAGGGTGACGAATGTCACATCACCACAACACAAACACAACCAATTGCGTCTGGATCACTAGGCATATTGAACCAATTGCGTCTGTTAGGGCTTCTACTGGTTCCAATTGCGTTTGTTAGGGCTTTTGCTGGTTCCATACCTAAATATGTTAGTGGGTATGTGTGGATTTGTTTTGTTTGTTTGGTGTTTGAAGGGTTATGGGAGAGATCAACTTTAGTGATGTGGTGAATTAAGGAAAGGATAAGGAAAGAATGGAGATGGTGGCCGTTTGGGGAAGTAGAAAGGAGTCGGGTACAGAAGAATGGGAAGGTGGTGATAGGTGAAGGTGGTGTTTGTGAAGTCGGTGGTAGTGGTTTGTGAAGGTGGAGGTGATGGTAGTATTTGTGAAGGTGGAGGTGGTGGAAGAAGAAGAATGGGGTATTTATTATAAATAAAAAAAAAGGATTTAGGGTGATGGGGTAACACGAAAAGACAATAATACCCCCCCACGTGAGAAGCACGTGGGAAGACTTAACCAGAAAAGTTAACAGTTGTTAGTCATGGGGATCAATCGAGTGCGCTTTTGTTAAACCTAGATACCAATCTTGTAATTAGTTAACCACTAGGACTAAGAGTGCAAAATTTAGAAAGCACAGAGACCAACCATGCGATTCTCTCTTAATATACATTTTCATTATTATTTACGTGATTAAAATTGATGTGTTTTCATATTATATTACATTAATTTATATGCTACATCATAACACATATTTTATCATCATATTAGATTTGTTTATTTGCATGTACAAATTTGATCCAACAAAAATTTATAAGTATAGATACGTTAAAAAAAATATAAAAAGTTAGAATTGAAAACTAGTTTTTCCTTTTAACTCCACTTCAAGTCGGAACACCAAAGTAAATATAACAGCAACATTTGTAATCATGACTTTGAGCTGAAAAAAATAATAATATTTTAAAAAAATAAAACCATTCGGCGGAGAAAAAAGCAAAAGGAAGCAGACGATTAAAGCAACCTCTCTCTCTCTCTCTCTTATATATATCAGGTGTGTATAGTATATATAATATATGTTATATATATATAGGTGTGTGGTCATATATAGATAGCATTGAAACATAAAGAAACAAAAGTGCAAAAGATCACATCCTCAATTTCTAAAGAAGCTCTTAATTCATCTCTTTTTTCTTTCTGCAATTACCTTCACAATATCTCATCACTACTTCAGGTTTGTTTAACACTTTAACTCATACTTTCGTTACTTTGTTACAACTCTATTGTCAATTGTGTGTCAATGTGTTAACTGAGTTGTAATTAATATTTGATAATTTGATCATCTTCTCTGTTAGTTCGTTAATTGTGTTTTAGTTTCTGTTGAAAAGCTGATGTTCATGATTGTTTGTTAAGTGCATTTGTGTAATATGAATGATAATTGAATATGATTATATGAAGGAGAGTTCTTTAGGCATGCTTATGTCTATTTCCATTGTTTAGATAGTGTTTTTAAGAATCGGACCGGAGACTGAACCGGTTGTGGGTTTATTGGTTGAATCGGATTTAAGAACCGAATAACATTATAAATAATATACTATTAAAAACTATATGAATATATATGTGTGTGTATATATATTGACTTAAAAAGCAATTAAAGATATTTATTACAAAATAAATATGAAAAAATACTTTTATATTTTTATGTAAATTGGCAGTTTTAGAGGGTGTTTGGGATTGCATTTTGAATCTGATTTTTAGATTATTGCGTTTGAAAACGCAGATAATCAGTTTTTTAGGCTACCAAAACGCAATAATCTATAAGCAGCTCCACCCCTGCTTTTTCGAAACGCATAATCTGTTTTGAATAATCAATCCCAAACACCCCCTTAATAAAATAAGAAGAGTTGAACAAATAAAATATAAACCCTTTATTGATAAATGAATTAGAGGATTTTTTTTTTTTAGTTTAAACATGTTTCATTTCATAATTTTAGCAAATTCCATTAGAATAGCAGCTAGACGAACAACAAGCGTCATCATCCCTTTTAAATCGTAAACTCTAGTCTACTAAAAACAAATCTATGTCATTTTAGAGTCAAAATGTTGTTAAAAAAAATCGGTTCGATTAGGTTTTAAAAACTCTGTTTTATAATGCATATTGAATATATTGTAACATTGAAAATTTCTATTTGTGTTTTTGTGCACTAAACATGAGTTCGTAATGATGACGTAATATTGTTACTCTTAAATTAACCGTCACGCAAGATATTTGTATGATATTCCATTTAAATTTTAGACACAAACGAAACTTTTACGGACACGTAGATGAGCATTGTCTTTAGATGCTTTCCTAATCTTATCAAACATTCCATCTATAATTTGTTATTTATTTAAATCTAGATGAATGAGATCTTTGAACAACATAAAGTGAAAAAAAACAAAGAAGATACTTGTGGCAACAAGAGAAGGAATATATCCTTTCATCTTGTTATAATATCTTTCAAATAGCTTAATATGTCCGCATTATTCTTGTCCCTAAATATGAACCAATTCTTATGTATTATTACTAATTAAAAAAATCCATATGCCTTGCCTTTTCTCACAACATTTTCTTCGGTTGCGCGCCCTTGTCGCAGTTATTTGAGAAGATTGTTTCCGATTGATTAACTAGTAACCGAACTCAACAACGCTAATAGATTTGGTTTATGGTTTAGTCGTTTGGATTAGCTAGTGTGATATATTTTAAAAATAACGCTTTTACATTTACGGTTAGCTTATCCTTATTATATTGAATGTTTCATAAATAATGGCATATGTTACCATTATATTTATTCTCATTCTTTTCAATTACTTATAATCTTTTAAATTTCTTTACAATTATTATTATAGTTATTATGTGTTTCCAAAAATATCATGTGCCACCACCGTATATATTCTCATCTTTTTAGATTATTTTTTGTATCTTTTTTTTAGTTAAGGGTTCCTTTCATTAAAACAAAAAACGAAAGTTACATCACAATAGAAGGTAGACGGACAACAAGCTGCGTCGCCACCCCTTTTTGAATTGCGAACCATAGTCTACCAAAAACAAATCCTTGCCCCCTGGAGATAAACTATTGTTGTGGACGGCCCGTTGGACCTTGGTCAATAAACGAATAGCTTCTGGCGCTAGGGAGCCAAAGGTATCTTTTAATCTTCTTTTAAAAATCGAGCAATTTATTCTCTTAATTTTTAGGATAGTTTTGCTATACCTTAAAAAATCATTTTTTTTAAGTCGACGTGTTTTGTGTACATCATGTTTAATTATGTATACACATAATTATAAATAGGTTGCGTAGTTATGAGTACAAATTGCATAATTTTAAACAATTTTTTTTTTTATTTTCACAATTTATCATAGATTCAACTCGTGAAATACATGTGATTCTAACCTAGTTTTTATATATTATTTTATATTTTTCTGAAATAACTTGAAGTGGAGCTAGAAATTGTAAGAGATGAATCGATAAATGCAGAAATTAATGTATATGTTGTTAATTTTTTTAGACAAATGTATATGTTTTTAATGATAAGTTAAAAAAAGGGGTTCTAGGATTCATACACCCCATGACATCATATTCTGGGGTGAGTGACATCACATTCTGGTATGTGGCAACTTCCTATTGGTGTATGATGTGGGTCAGGGTGTATGAATTCTAATTAGATGGTATATAATTCCTAAATACCTAAAAAAAGGAGATGAAAAAGTTCTTTACTTGACTTAATAAACATGAATGATTACTAATAATGGTGGTGAAAAAGTTAATTATTTTCACTTACAACTTTGCATTTAGAAATCAAGATGTTTGTAGGTTAAAGTCAATAAACATCAATAGTTTGTAATGATAAAAACAGAAAAGCCAAATGCGCAGGAAAAATATTCTTTTAACAATAAAGTTTTGTTAAAATAAGGATCAAAATGTGAATGTAGGCTATTTAGCAATTTAGAGTTAAAAAACTATAAGATGTTTAATTTGAGTTGTATTATAAATTTTAAAGTTGATTTTTTTTAGCAATTTAGAGTTATGAATAGGACGTTTATTTAGCAATGAGAAAATTGTTCGAATAGTCCCTGTAGTTTATCTAAATTTCATCTTTAGTCTCTAACTTTTCATAATTACATTTGTAGTCCCTAACTTTTGGTGTCACTTAACTCGGATAGTCCTTAGAGTGGATGGAGGTTAAATAATCTGGTTAAGTGGTGTGAGATTACTAAACTACCTTTCTTATTAAAAAATATAAAAAGACTATCCGAGTTAAGTGACACCAACAGTTAAAGTTAGGGACTACATATGTAATTTTAAAAAGTTGGGGACTAAAGATGGAATTTGGGTAAACCACATGGACTATTCGAGCAATTTTCTCTTTAGCAATTTAGAGTTAAAAAACTATAAGATGTTTAATTTGAGTTGTATTATAAATAGGTTGTTTAATAATTTATAAAATAACCAACTTGAAGTATTAACAAAAAATTCATGTAATGCACTGCTTTGCATTTAATTATTTTGAATAATGAGAAGTGGTTTTTGCAATTCACTTGCCACTAGAGATGAAAGACAAAAAAAACATTGTGATAAATGATAAGATTTGTATATAATAAAATATATAATGTAATTTGTATATCTATTAAACAAATAATAATAATGTAAGGAACATGGCTGATGGCGTGACATGAATTACTGGCTCATGTGAGCATTTATAGTTTTACATCCTTGTAATAAAATAAGACAAAAATTAAACTTTTAGTGATTTGATGTCAATAATCAAATACAAAATAAAACTTTTACCAATATATTGATATCATTGTATAGTTCGCATTTCAGTATTTTTGTGATACATAAATTTTTCAGTTTTAAAAATTTTTCAATATTTTTATGAGAAGTGATGGTGGTGATCACGGTGGAGGGATAGTGGCGGTAGCAGAGTGAGGATGTAGATGCCGAACAATTTAAAATTATATAATTGATAGTCTGATACATTAAGGATGCTAATAAGGGTACACCCCAAGTCTTGTTTTGACATTCTCTATATGGACTATATAATGTTATATGACCCGTATAGGTTCATATGAGCAGAAAAGAAAAATTGTATATGGCCCATACAACCTTATACGAGCCGTATAGACTTAGAGGTGTCAGAATAAGATATGGTGTCTATAGATCAAGTGGTGGAAACACTTGGGTTCTCCCTAAAAGACTCAAGTTCAATCCTCACCTGCATCAAATAGTGAGGTATTTAGTGCGCAATGACGATGACAAACCCATGGAGGGGGGTTCGATCCTAAGCGTCACCTTAGTTTTAATCCGGTTGTTACTTCAGTAAGGCAACTCGTGTGAAGGCAGTACGGTTTCCGAAGAAAAGCCACAAAGGCCGATGATCCTGCACGAAGCCCGATAGAACATCATCAGGTCAGCCTTGACAGGCTGTCAGTTTAAAACGAACCGACGAAATAATAATGGGTCACTCATAATGAAATTCACATTCCAAAAAAAATAAAAAATAAGATATGGGGTTGTTTGAATAGTGGGGGCCAGGGCCGTCTCCGAAAACGGCGAAAATAATTTGGGCCTCGGGCGAAAAAAAAAATTGGGCCCAAAAATTTGTAAAGAGGAATGAATTAAAAAATAATTGAATATGGTGCTAGAGCCAAGATCCATCATAAATACTGATGGAGGAAATAAAAGGGAGTAGAAAAAACTCAAAACCAAAATACATGTAAGATGGGATTCGAACTCAAAATCTCAATGATAGAAAAGAGGAGTGCAAACCAGTAAGCCATGTCATGTTTTGGTTATTATTTTGCGTTAGCGATTATATATAATACTATATAGAAACGATTTTTTTAAGCTTTCGGGCCCTCGGGATTATCGGGCCTTGGGCCGTCGACCACCCCACCCTCCCTCAGGGCCGGGCCTGGTGGGGGCCTACATCATTAAATAGTAAAAGTTAAAGTTTGAAAATGGTAACCAAACAACTTTACCTATATAGCAGTTTAGGCACATCAAATCATAATACTTGGTGAAAGTTCAACAAAAACAACAGTGTGAGCAGTATAATTGTATAAAGTTGGGTATTTTATTTTACTTCACTTTGCACAATTTACTTCAATATTGATGGTTGTTGTTGCAGCCTTGCAGGCAGGCATGCTAAATGTGTGGTTCCATACTATCATTTTGTCTTTTTTAGACAGAGTTTTAACATCATATATATATATAAATGCATATGTATGTAACAACAATAGATATGAATATTATGTGATAAATGCTCTCTCATCTTATATTACTTTTTTCCAAGAAAAAATAAATTTGCTGTTGTTACTGTAAATCTATGAAGAAGAACATATGACATATGTAAGGTTGCATGAAAACAGCATCTGACACTCTCCTTTACTAACAGTTGTCTCTGCAAACATTTTGGAATCCAAAGTTTGACATATATGTATGTATCATGTGAAACCATAAAGTTGCTTTGTTGACTTTTTTAACAGCATTGTATCATTTTGTTTTTGACACTCAAAGTTCAAACACCCCTTCATTTTATTTTGACATCTCTAGGTCTATACGGCCCGTATATATATTTTTTTTTTTGCTTGTATGAACCTATATTGGCCTTATAATGGATATACGACCCGTATAGAATCATATGACAAGACAAAAGCTGCAGCACTTGCCACTTTGTCTTGTCGTCATGTGATTTTATACGGGTCGTATAACATTATATGACCCGTATGCGGTATGTCAAAACAAGACAAGAGGTGTACCCTTGTTAACACCTTTCTCTCACTATCACACACTACATTATTACTCTTCTGATTATTTTTATACTCTTATGGAATACATTATTTATTATAATTATATAGATAAGTTTGATGTTTAAAATATTTATTATCAAGCTATGAGATGTGTGGAAAAGCACGCCTGACTTAAGTAGATCAATAGATCATAGCTTTAGCCATGGGTTAGCTTATACTTAAGTAATATTCACAGATCTACATGTAACCCTTACCATTAATGATACAGTGACCAACCCATGTGACACAAAGACGTTACATAGTCTTTAAGGTAGTTTAATAATTTAAAGTAAATGAAAAAATAAAAAAAGATATAAAGTAAGGGGGAAGGGGCGCTCCATTGAAAAAAAATTCACTTCACTGGTTTCTGCCAATCCTGCACTGCCATATCATTTCACTGATTTACTTCACTGAAACAGTTTTTTAAAGTCAACCCTTCACCGATTCTTTACCCTACAATAATAATAATAATAATAATAATAATAATATAATTGGAGGGCAGTATCAATGAGAGAGAGTGATTTGACGGAGAGAGAAAAGTTAGGGCTTACCGCCCCGTTAGATAGAACCAGAAAAAAAGTCCACGGGACCCCTACCAGCACTACCGGCGGCAGTGTTACCATGCTGGTAGCGGGATACCTGTGACCAAATCTGGTGGTGTCCCGTCAAGTTGTGATTTGTAAACCTATGATACCTTTAAATTCTTTTGGAGCCATATTTTTTGTTCCTTACAATACAACCAAAAAAAAAACAACATTGCAGTTTTTTTTTTTTTGCCTTTTGTGGATGTTATAAGTCTATAAATGAATAATGGAACAATAATTTATGTCATGGTCTGTCTAGGCTCATGGTAGCATATTAATATTGTTCCATGAATGATAAGTGCACAAAGTACATTTTGATTCCAATATCTAGATATATAATTCATTGCCATGTGCTTGTTGCAAATGCACTACTTTCAACTAGATATACACATTGATGCATTGAGGAATATTAACACTTATACAGACTGCAGATGAGAAGGGAGCTGGTGGAGTAAATTCCACTAGTTCTCTAAGTATAATTCAATATGATGATGGCGAAACTTGAAGCCGGGATTGATGCAAATGTGACAAACAATAGTAAACGCTACGCTGAGATCTTGACGGGTCCTTGGTGGGCCCAGTTCCGCTATGGGTCAAATCCTTGGATGGCCCGATATGTGTATAGTGTGATGTTTTTGTTGGCGAACTTGCTTGCGTGGGCTGTACGTGATTATGGCCCGACTGCATTGACAGAAATGAGTAGTAAGTCTCTTGACCTTTTTTGCAATGGTTATGTCCCCTGCACCCATTTTGACCCAACATTAACCCTTGTTTTTTTTTTTTTTTTTTTTTTTTTTTTGAATTTATCCACTAGTATTCTAATGCAACAATAATCCTTATGTTGTTTTTGCAGAATTAAAAAGTTGTGAAGGAGGCGAAGACTGTTTAGGCACGGAAGGCGTACTGCGAGTGAGCATGGGATGCTTTGTATCCTTTCTCATACAAATTTTATAACTTTATATATACATATGTACAAGAAAACAAATACAAAATTACACATTTTCTTTAAAAGATTTGAGTTAAACCTTAATGATATTATTAGATATTCTATTTCACAATGTTTCTTTCAACTAGTGGCACCTCAAAGTTGCATGGACAAAAAGAGTTGTGGCATTCTGGTTGGTGGTCTGCAAAGATCTGCCTCATGATCTTACTAATACTGCTACCTTTCTTTCTTCCTAGAGAAATTATTCTTATTTATGGTTAGTTTTTTTTTTTTTTTTTTTTTTTTTTTTTTTTTTTTTTTTGCATAGTCATCAAGGTTGTTAGTCCATTAAAAACTTGGTTACCTGATCAATGTAGGAATAATACCATAAGCTAGTGTTCGCGATTGGTTGCGTAGTGGCACTGCTTATTTGCTTATTGCCTTTTGAAATAATATGTTTGCTACAAACAACTCCGGACTGCTTATTCAAAACTAAGTCTGGCTAAATGGGTAGTCGGTTAATGGGTCAAAACGGGTCGTTTAAAAAAATATCAATTTGGTTTTGGTCAAAATGGGTTCTGACCAAAATGGGCTCGCGTTGGGTCGTTTTAGAAAAGAAAAGGTATCGAAATGGGTTCATCCCATAGTTACCTAAATCGCTAGGAATGATGCGTTTTTCGTATTGGTACGTGATGTACCAGATCGAAAATCGTACTGTACCAAATCGCTCTGGTACGGTGTACCAAATCGCTCCGGTACGGTGTTCCAAATCAAAAATCCAATCGATCCAATTGTTGAATGGTACGTGAACGGGATCGGATTTATAGGTGTGCGGATCGAATTGAAAACGCGAATTATGGTGGCTGGTACGTGAACGGGATCGGATTTATAGGTTAATTTTGGATTGTAGCTGAAGACGAAGGAGAGAGATGAGACAGTTGGGGCTTAAAACAAGTATTGACTGTCGTGCGAAAGTGGTTTGACGGCAGCTTGGAAGGTGTGGAGTCCAGCAATGGGTTGAGGTGGAGATGAGATGCGGCTGGTAAAATAATTGTGTCTTGAAGAAGAAGACCTAAACCTAATAAGCATCTGATAAAACATTCAAGCCCAATACTTTGGCCCAAAATAAGTTATAAAATTTAACCCATGATATATAAACTTAATATTTGGTTTTAAGGTTATACTATTAAATCTAGATTTGTATAATATATATAAATTTGGAAAAATATCTATAAAAATTTCAATATGATTAATCCCGATTAATGAATTGGGTCATTTATGTTTTAATTTTGGTACACCGAACCGTGTTCCATGGTACACCGTACCGCTTCGTACCGAAATGAACCTACCCCCCTCCGAACCGAATACGTCCCGTCTAGCGAATTGCGTACCCGAACCGCGTACCCGTACCGGAGCGAACCGCGATTTAGGTAACTACGCCTATATTTTTTTTATGGCGACCGTGGTGACTAGTGGATCTGACTTTGATTGTGGCGGCAGCGTGTAGTAAGTGATGGTCATAGATAGTGTTGGTGGCTGGTGTCGGCCCACTCGTACCATTTCAAGTTAGCTACTTTTATAATAGTTACCAATTGACCCAAACAGTGGCGCAGCTATTAAGGAGCGGGGACCCCCCCCCCCTGAATTTTCGCTCAGAAGTTCCGATTATATAGTATTCGTATAGAAATTTTTTGGTATATACAGTTTCGACCCCCCCCCCCCCCGAAACTAATGATTTCCGACCCCCCCGAAGTTTCGAGTCAAGCTTCGCCACTGGACCCAAATGAACACATAGGTAAACAATAATTACTCAAATCAACCCACTTCTTGAGGAATAGTTCAAGATTGCCAGGCGTATTGAAGACGATTGTTATATCAAAACACAATAAGCAGAAAAACAGTTCTAATAAGCAATCCCGAACACTCGCAAAAGAACTGATCACATGTGTCCTGATACATTTTTCTTCTTCTTTTTGCAGGGTCCATTGCTCATTTCGGCGCAGGGTACTGAACTCTTCTTTTTCCCCTTCCTACACTCCATGTTTACCATGGTTTGAAGTAATCTTAACCATATATAATATGACCATTTGCAGGGTATTTTTGCTAATTCAACTAATCAGCATAATCAGCTTCATTACATGGCTGAACGACTGCTGCTTATCGGAAAAATATGCAGAAAGATGGTAGCTGCTTTTAAGTAAACTTAGCTATATAAAACAAACGAAACATGTCTTCGTCGTTTGATGTATTCATGATTATGGTAATGCTGTTTTTCTGCAGCCATATTCATTTCATGCTGCTTGCGACTACTGCTTACGTCGTGTGCATACTTGGGATCATTTTGATGTACATATGGTACACGCCACAACCGACTTGCTTGCTTAACATTTTCTTTATTTCATGGACGCTTGTACTCGTCCAACTCATGACCAGTGTCTCTCTTCACCCGAAAGTAAGTTCAACTATCAAAATGTCTTCAACGTTATTTCATCATAACGTTGTGAAATTAATCGTATTTTTCTCCTCCTAAAATAGGTTAGCGCCGGCTTCTTGACTCCAGGTTTTATGGGACTGTATGTAGTGTTCCTATGCTGGTCCGCCATTAGAAGGTATAATTTTCACAGTTTGGTTTTGCAGGGGCGGATACAGGGGGTTTTAGGGGGTTCCCAGGAAAATCTAGTGAATTTTGAAAAAATAGTGAAAAATTTAGTGAATTTTGAAAAATTAGTGAAAATCAGCGAAAATCTACGAAAGGAACCCCCCTAGAAATCCGTCCTGGATACGCCACTGTAGTTTTCGATAGAGATCTTAGATTAATGGGCCGAAAGTCGCCTTAAACGTACTTTTAGTGCATGATAAAACATTATATTTAGAACAACATGTTATTATTAAAGTACTATAACTTCTTTAATCATATTTGACACACTAATCGTTTATGGAAATATGTTAAGGGTCGGGTCAATCCTAACCAATCCATTTGAACACGTACCATAAACCTTTTGACCCATTACCCAACCTGCTCATTTTACCACATTTACCATTGAATCTTGTTTTACGACGTGTGCTTATGATTCAAACTTAACCATATGTGGGTGTGCTTACAGTGAACCCGCAGATGACAAATGTCTAAGAAATTCCGAATCCTCAAGAGACTGGCTAACTATCATAGTAAGCTTCCGAAACATGGCTTTACTATATTAATAAAGTCTTTCAAATGTATTAAACAACACCTCTTATTGTTACAGAGCTTTATCGTTGCACTACTTGCAATGGTGATCGCTACATTTTCAACAGGAATCGACTCCAAATGCTTTCAGGTAAAACTCAAACAAGCCTCGCTCGCACATGCTTTTACTAGACATTTTTCAAATGAAAACGCATGTTTTTGCAGTTTCGAAAGGATGAAAAACAGGACGAGGATGGCGTCCCTTACGGTTTTGGATTCTTTCATTTTGTTTTCGCCACTGGCGCTATGTACTTTGCAATGCTATTAATTGGTTGGAGTTCTAATCACACCATGAAAAAGTAAGCAACTAATGATCATATCAATTCAATATCTTTAATAAATGCAAGCCAATGCATATATTAACTTACTTAAATGTCATGCTCAGATGGACAATTGATGTTGGTTGGACAAGTACATGGGTCAGAATAGTAAATGAGTGGCTAGCAGTCTGTGTCTACTGTAAGTGGTTTTCACCCTTCAAACCAATGTTTTCAAAACCAGACCGACAGTACAGTTACGGTTGCATTATTTTTTGCAATCAATGTACTTAAATATTTACTTATTTTTGCGTTTGGTAGTGTGGATGCTGGTAGCACCGATCATATGGAAAAGTAGACAGGTGGAGGAGCCCAGCTAAGTGAACTTAAACGCGACGACTGATCATGTTTGTTTAACATAATTTACACACAATGAAATGATATAGAAGCCCAAGAGTTGAATGTATATTTTTGTGAAGAAATGACACATCAATGGAGTCTACTGTCACCAATCTCTTACAAAAATGTGAGAAGCATAGGCATACATGCATGCAACTTGTTGAGTTATATGGCAACCAGTTTTGTAAATGTTATGATATTATTATATAAATATGACCAAAGATAAATAGCAAGTTAATGCCATTTTATGTAATACTAGCTTTGCATCCTCTTTGTTGAGTTATAGGTCACTTGGTATGAACTGTTAAGACTCATTTTATTAGTTGAGTACATGGAGCCCAGTCCATGACATCCACAAAATATCATCAAAGATAGGGGTGTGCATGGGTCGGTTTTGGTCCAAAACAAATAAACAATAACCATGAATTGAGATGCCATCGTGAAGGTCTAGGCGAGGCCTTCATCTGGATATCTCCTATGGTCAAAACACGAGTTCTTTAACTTCTTCAATTCGGGCCTCTCAACTAAGGTTGTTCATAAACATTAGACAAGTAAAGTAGTTTGGCTGGTTAGAGATGCAAACAATTCGGTTTGGTTATCAAAGTCAAGATCAAAGTTATGTTATTGAATTCGAGATCAATTCGGATGCTTTTGGACTTGGTTCTTGCAGATGCCTTGCTTCTATCTCTCCTGGGCGGGCGTACCAATTCAAGCAGTTCCTCAAACTTAAGGTTGTCGGTGGTATCGTTTAAGTTTAACAAAAGAACGAGCATCTGATCCACCTAAAGATAAGTTCGGCTCGGGTGAGCCTGAAATACTCTTGGACCGCTTAGACGAACGACCTGGGTTGACTGATGGCACAAGATGTCACTTTGGAGACTTTCGATGTAGGTCCCTCGATTTTTTCCATGCTAAATGAATAGCCATAAGTAGCTCTAAATTCTTCGTAGGTGGCCGTCATGGCGGCCACATCGTTCGAACCGCTTGTTTTTTTGACGATTACTAAGCCGGTTAACAATGTTGTTGAAGTTGCTATTTTTTGTTCTCATTAACTCCATTTGCTTGAGAATGAGTCGTTGGTGTGGTAAGGGTCGTGGTTCATCTCGGCGAAATTCTTTTCGCAAATGCATCCCCAGAATACGCTCTACTCTTGATTGTCGCCTATGTAAACAAATTAAAACGAATTTAAATAAAAAGTTAGAGAAACATTTTAAATAATTTAAATAACTTATGTAATAAAAAAAATATATATATACCAACAATGGGGTCTTCGCAAAAGTCGAGCCACGATCGATCCAAAACGAACTTCTCCTTAGTGGTCCACTTCTCGTGACCCTGGAGCGCAGTTTTCGTGCAATTGCTTCCTACGATGTTTACGTGTCGGACTACTTTCATATGCGGTTTTGGGTACGGGTTGGGTTTCGGGTATGAATTGAGACATAAAGGAAGACATTTGGTGTTGTGTAGAATAAATCAGGACATTTGTAAGCGTGTAGACATTGGGGTTCTGATGATGACATGTCCCAACATGGTGAATTATCTATTGGTAGTGGACGATATTCGCCTTGGCCGGTATTGGCATTGGTCACCCATGGGGAATCTTGAATATGTATGTTACGCGACGGCTTGTTGCCTGTTGGGATCAAATGCAGTTGGGTCGTTGTATACGGAAACATGGTGGAGGTGGGTTTTGAAATGAGATTTTTAGGTTATGAAAGGAGATATATTTTTTTGGTTTGAAAGATGAGAGTGAAGTATTGTGTGTAAAAAAAGTGAAAAGTGGTTCGTTTATATAGATTTTAAAAAATAAATTTTTAAAAAATATGTATTTTTTTTACTTTACGACTATTTTCAAACAGTCAAAATTGGCTGACCCCACAAAAAGTGTCCGTTGGCCCTCGTTAATAAGCTAACGAAGGACAACAACACTTCCCTAGTGAAGCTAGAGAAATAAAAGGAACGCGAATAAACAAAAAAGAAACGCTAAGGCAGAGGGGACGTCATCCCACACCGGTCAGTCTTACTTGTAACAAACCCAAATGACCAATAATATTATGAGCATGTTTGGCTCTCCTTATTTTCACCTCCTTATAACTTATAACTTTTTCAAAAAGTTAATAAGTTACAAAAAGTGTTTGGCAAAAGGAAAAAGACTTTTTGTTTTAACTTTTTGTAAGCCTATAATAAGTTGTTTTGGAAAAGTAAGGGAGGAGTGACTTTTTGAACCTCCTTATAACTTATTGATGGTTATTTACCTACATGCCCTTATTATATCCTTACACATTCCCTCCTTATACCCTTTTTGGTCATTTTACCTAAATAAGTTAAACCAAACACTTTTTTACAAACTAACTTATCAACTTATTATTTTTCCCCACCACATAAGCTAATCCAAACACTTTTTTAAAAACTCCTTTTTAAAAAGTTATAAGTTAATAAGTCCTTTTAACAAAAAGTCCTTTTTGCCTCAAATAAGTTTATCCAAACATGCCCTATGTAGGCCGTTATAGTAGGCGACGGTTACGGGTTACAGCAGTCGAATCCAATCCAATCCAATCCAATCGAATCCAAAGAAGAATGAGTCGTCAGGGTTTCGTCTTCCTTCGAATCATTCATATAATAAAATCAACGCCAACACTTTACGTACCCATTATTATTAATAATATTATTCTCTCATCAGTTTATCACCACCATTCTTTCCATTCCATAACATGACGCCAACTCTTCAGACCGTTGTTATTCCATATACCCAGCTCAAAGTAAGTGTTTTTCGGTCAAGATTCATGTAATCTTTGATGGGTTTTTTATGATTCGGTTAATTAACCATGTTTACCCTGTCTTGTAGGATAAAGATGCTGACTTGTCCATTAAAATTGAACAAGGTTTTGGACCTGATGGATTGGGGATTTTATCAGTATCTGATGTATTAAACTTTACTTTTCCTTTTTTTTTTTAAATTTTTATTTAGGGTTTATTGCAATGTTTTTAGAACCGGGCCAAATAGTGAAGCCAAATAGGGAAGCGGTCGCCTTACTGGTTCATTGGTCGGATGTTTTAAGAACCGGATGGGGTCGTATTTAATATAAAAAAATAAAGATATATACATGTATTTAATATAGAAACACAGTGTTTAAATACTTTTATGTTTTGATGTAAATGTGCAAATTTAGTTAAATATATGGAGTCTTAAGCAAGGTTTAAAAGTATGGAATTGTGCCTCGAGGCGAACCGAGGCGGAATTAAAAAGTAAATGTAAATATTATATATTTTATAAAAAATGAAATACTAACTCATTTCGTCTTCAGATTCATCAAAAACATGAAAAACAAACATTAAAAAGAAATGGAATGCTTGAAATTGACACATAAGGTTCAAAACATCAAAAATAAACATCAAAAACCCATGAGGCGCAGTTTTAGTTACCGCCTCAGCTCTATGAGGCGCACGTACAAAATAACACCCTGAGGCGCCGCCTCAGATTCGTTTTCTTATAGAATCGCCTTGAGGCGCGCCTCGAGGTGCACGCCTCACCCGTTTTTTTAAACCATGGTCTTAAGTATTAAATGAATATGAATAAGAAAATGAGATTTTGAAGGAAGAAATATCAAAAAGAAATAATTTTTTTTAAGAAATACCAACCACCCGTTCAAATGGGGAACGGTTAAAGAGGATTAACCGGACCGGTTCCAGCGTCTGTTCGCGGTCCAACCGTTCAGTTCAGTTTTGAAAACATTGGTTTATTGCACTGAATTGCAATTTACTTTCTCCTGCTTGTATGCTACATTATTTCAAATTTTCACATGTTATAAAAGCTTATTGTATAAAAATAAAACATTGTCTTTTACTTGCAATGGTAAAAGATGGAACTAAGTTTCATTTTAGTGTGATTAACCCTTGGATTTGTCATTGAGCTTGCTAACCATGTAACTATATTGTGCATAGCCAGTTTCATGTAATCATTCGCTTATTGATTAATGATTTTGCATTTTATGGATATGGAACTTGTATCATTTGGTTTAGGTTCCCGGATATGCTTTGTTAAGACAAAACCTTCTAAGTCTTGCTCCTAGGTAAAACATCTCAAAGTTGCATTGAATTGATGTTATGTTATGCCTATTAGCTAGGTTTTAAAAAGCGCGCCTCAGGCGCGCTTAAGCGCGAGGCGACCTGAGGGGCAGATTCATGCGCCTTATGTCACTCAAGGCGCGACTAAAAGCGCGCTTTTTTTGCAAAAAAAGCCCCTGGGGCGCGCTCTTTTCGTACACGGGATGTTTTTGTGCTTCAAAGTGCTATACATGTAGCTAAAAAGGTTGTACATTAAAGTTAAAACCATATATAAACCTTATCTATATCTTTATTTTGGGTAAAGGACGCTAAAAACCTATAGGATATATAAAAAAATTATATAATTTTCTTGCGCTTCGCGTACAAAAAGCCCACTGCTTTTGCGCTTTGGTTTTAGACCCCGTCGCTTTTGTGCGCTTCGCGCTTTTTAAAACCAAGCCTATTAGCATCACTAAAAGCATAAAAAATGTAACTTTCTTTTGTACTAGGTTAGCTAATCTTCCTGAAAAGGTGAAGACTGAGCTAGAAGATCCTCAAAGCAGGTAATATACTATAATAGTTTATTTGTGTTAAAGATATTTAGGCCGTAGTTCTACATTTACACTTGAAATAAAATGTTATCATGTAGGTATAACTTTGGATGGAGCCATGGGAAAGAGAAGCTCGAGTCTGGAAAACCAGGTAAAATTAGTTCTTATATTTGGGTTCGTGAACCGCTTTATAAATTTGTTAAATGTAAAATCAAATGTGGTAGCAATGGTTTGGTGTGAGATGATAGGCATGTGTAGTACTAGTATATCTGATGATTTTGTTCAATTTGTGCAGATCTTTTAAAAGGCTCTTTCTATGCAAATCCAATATTAGACAAACCTACTACCGATGCTTCTCTAATTCAAAGGTAAAATTCTAGAAACCCTAGACTTCTTCTACAGTATGTATGTTCATGTTATACATTCTTCCCTATACAATTTTTTTTTGGTTTCCCAAATAAAATGTAATGTCTTTTTTAGGAAAAAATTAAGTAATATATTACAAGAAAAGTACCCATTTGTTCGTTATAAAATGGCTTTTTTTTGCTGCGCAGGTACCCTGCATACTGTGGATCAAATATTTGGCCTCAAAGTACTATGCCTGAATTTGAAATTGGTATCTTTTTTATATCTTCTTTGACTTATGATTTGAGAAGTCACAAAAAAAAGGAATTTTAGATGAAGTTGCAATATGATAACATGAGATTGTAACACCAGGATCTCGTACATTTTAATATGGAATTACCAATTTGCCCATTCATAAGCATTTTAGAATAGATGGGTATGTTGGTAATTTTGGATTACAGAGGAGCAAATTGGTAAATTTTGATTAAAATGCTTATAATTGGTACATATAGATTTAAATTTGTAAATCGCAGGCGAAAATTTGTATATTTTGATTAAAACAGAGGTGAAATTCGGTAAGCATTGTAAAATGTTAGTATTGATTAATAGTCAAAGACTTTTACCAATAGTTATTCGTGTTTTTGTATGCATATAGCTTTCAAATCCCTTGGAAAGCTTATTCTCGATGTCGGTTTACTTGTAGCATATCATTGTGATAAATACGGTAACTTTTCTTGATACCCATTTAAGATAATATATCGTTACTTTTTGAGTTTATCTATAGTTGACCTTTTACATTTTGAAATGTAACAGTGTCTAAAGGGACAGGTATGCCACATAAAGAAGGCAGCGAACAGATTGTGTATCGTTCTCGGTGTCATAAAGGTCGTTTACTGTATTACTTTCCTGCAGAAAGCAGGTAAATATTTTTTTTTTCTCATTAACATATTGTAGAGGTGCCATAATGGGCAGGTTGGTTAACAAGTCAAAATGGGCCAGGTTGGCACAAATTTTTATTTTTATTTTTGTTTCTTGATTTTTTCAAATAAATAATGTTTTACATATGATTAAGAAAACTATATTGTTACAATAATAATCTGTAATTTTAACTAAAACAATATGGGTGGTTGTGGTTGTATACATTTTGGGTGACTTTAGGACCCGTTCTACCTGTTTAATTAGGGTTGTTCACTTCTTTATTCACCTTGTATCATATAAACAAAACCTACAAAACGAAAATGTTAAATACCATATTTTGTAGGACTGATGGGCCAGTCTTGAGTCTTCACCCACAACCAGTCAACCATAACAAATTAAGTTTACTTGCAGTAATGACTCTCAAGATAGCGAGTCCATGTCATCTTGGTGCGGCTGGCATACAGATCACGGCTCTCTCACTGGTATAAAAGCTCTTACCTCACCTATGTATATTCATAGATAACTCTTTCAACATTTATTAAGTTTACGTAGGAGAGTTAAATAAATTCTTTTGCTTACTGTTTGCTTGAATTTAAAATGTAGGTCTGACGTATGCCGTGTTTACCAAAGACGGTGTAGAAATACCTTGCCCTGATAGTACAGCTGGCCTTTATATTAAAACAAGAACAGGTCAAATTGTCAAAGTATGTATTCTTTCTTTCTTTCTTTCTTTCTTCATATACATCTTGTGATGCATTTTAAATGCTTCAAGTTCCTAGGTAAGAACCATCAAGGGTTCTATTTGTGTTGATTATAATTGAATATTACAGGACTGATATTTCTTTAATGCAAGAAAACAAATAAAAGTATTATAATGATTTGCTATATATTGGCGTAGGTGGTGTACAAGGAAGATGAAATTGCATACCAAATTGGAAACATAACTGAAATACTATCAAGCGGCCGTCTTTGCGCAACACCCCATTGTGTTCGTGTAAGTCCACCTGATAAATCTCTTTGTTTTTTCTATTCATGTTATTTGGACATGTTTCTAGATCTGTATTCACTTTACATTAGTGGCACCAATGCTCGCCCGGTCGTCCCGATTGGTGGTAAAATGGACAGGGCAGACAGGTTGGTAATGGGTCAAAAGGGGCTCTATTTGGGTTGACCCGCAATCAATAAAAGCGTCCAAATTGCGATATCTTCCACCTTTGATTTTGAAAATCATAACCCTTTATATGCAGGCACCAAAAGGCGAAAAAGCAGCAGGACTTGAACGCTCCACATTTGCATTATTCATGCAACCTGACTGGTTTGCTTTCCCAAACAACTTGTTTAAACCTTTTTGTATACGGATTAACTTCATACATATCCTTCTAAATTTACCTTGTCAAAACATTAGGAACATCATATAGGCTCATTTTATTTTAAATAAAATATAATCAGATTCAGTGAAACATGTTAAAAGTAACTAATAATTTTGTGTACTATCATGGTTTAAAAAAACGGGTGAGGCGTACGCCTCGAGGCGCTAAGAAAACGAGTCTGAGGCATGGGGTTCAGATTGTACATACGTCTAAGGGCTGAGGCGCTAAGAAAATGTGCGCCTCGGGTGGTTTAGGGTGTTTTTGATGTGTTTTCTTGGTGTTTTAGACTTTTTGAGTCAATTATTTTATTTTTGATGTTTTAGACTTTTCTAGGTCAAGTATTTTTTTTTTTATTTTTTTTTTTAACGGCATTTTATTTTTTATAGACACATAATTTTTATATTTATTTTTTGACTGCGCCTCGAGCTTACGTCTCATGAGGCGAAGGGAAAAGGTCTCGAGGCTCGTTTCCGTTCTTTTAAACTTTGTGTACTATCAACTATGAATGGTTTAAGTAAAATATGGCAGTTGAACAATTAGGATAATGTTTATAAAATATAAACCGCCCCTTTACATAATGTGACAGCGATGGAAAATTTATTTTTCAGGGATGAAAAACTTGATTTTCCAGAGGCGGGGCTGGGACATGTTCATCAAGAGGTACGTTTGCGAAACTTCAAATGTTATCGGTTCAGTTTATATTCGTTTAGAACATAACTGAAGCTATTTATATTATATGTACTATATGCACGTATTATAAAATTGTCGATAGCGCTTAGGTTAGCTGCCAGCCGTATACAAAATACTTTCAGTAGCCAAAATCATAAACTTCACAACATTTGGTCAGTGTTGACTCTTCAGAGTCAAACCAAACTTATATTCTTTTGATGGTTTTATGAATTCGATTGTTTTGGTTTAATAAATAGCACGATCGCTTTACTAATTTGCGGTGGTTCAGTTGATACAGGCTAATGAATCGCTTACATTCGGTGAGTACACAGAGAAGCTTCTTGACAAGTATTATCATCAGAAAATGTAGCAGCATTGGTTATGCTTTAATTCTGTCAAAACTTTAGTTTATATGATTATGTGTCGGGTCAACTTGGCATCAAATAATTTCCATGTAAATGAATAGCAACTTATTCTTAGTTCTTACTAGTCCTTTTTTTTTTTTTTTTTTTTTTAACTTTGAAATATATTTTATTATTATTTTAAATAATTTAACCTTTTTTGTTTTACTCTCCCTCTTGTTGGTGTTCAATTACATGTGCTTTCTTTATTCATTGCTCCACAAACCACTTGACCTTTGCAAGGGATGCTCACAATGCATTCTCTATGCAGTGGCGAAGCTTGGTTTTGGAATCGGTGGAGGCCGGACTCCTTTTTTTTTTATCGGTAGTGGAAAATCGGCGAGGGTCGGACTCAATTTACCTACGAAAATCGTAAATTTTCAATACTACGCCAAAGGGGGGGGGGGGGGGGGGAGGGCCATCTTTGGCCCCCAGTATCCTTCGTCTCTGTCTTTATGTCCGCTAACATGACGGTTAATCTTTACCTAAGAGGGTATACGACTATACGAGGAATGGAGGTGCTCACCGGTGCTCTACATAAGTAGGGGAGAGATATATGCAACACCCACAATCGATCGCAGTTAACAAAAACTATAAAACATTGATAACGTTTTTTTTATTCTTAAATAACAAGCACGTAATATTTTTCATATCACATAGATTAACTAATCCACTCAAGTCAAGTTTGTTTGTTTCTATTCCATACACATTTCCCCCCTATTTCCTAATTTTTGTATTTTTCATGTGAAGTTTCCTAAGAAATTAGAAGGTTCTATGTAGACTAGAGCCAAACAAACGAAGGCCAATGGAACTTCAACTTCTACTAGAAGTCTTCTAGAACCTCTGACCCAAAATCTTTCTTGGACCATCCACCAAAATTTTGTCTAATGTTAGTCCTAAGCTAGCGATTTGTCGTATGTCAACATTGATATTGATATATGATATATACAAATACAATTTAATATATGTTCAATATGCTACATCAAGAACAAATAACTAAACTATAATTAAGTATGTAATCGATTAGAATGATTGAAAGATGGCCGGCCTACAATACCAAGATACCAACACATAACGGTACAACCTAGTCGTTTTCGGCAAAGCTTCTAGAAGAGAAACGTAATAAAATGTTACAAAAAAAAAAAAAAAAAAAAAAAAAAAAACTACAGCATAAGACTACCCACAACGCACAGATCCACCCGTCTTCCTGCCCGGAGTCCACCTCAACCGCCCCGTCCTTCTTCCCCTCCTCAGCAACAAGCGCAGACCAGTGGGTCCCACCTCGTCTCTCACAACCATCATTCTCTCTCTACCCTTGGCTTCAGATGTTCTACTCTCTCTCTCTCTCTCTCTCTCTCTCTCTCTCTCTCTCTCTCTCTCTCTCTCTCTCTCTCTCTCTCTCTCTCTCTCTCTCATCCATGTCACCCAACCATATGATCTTGAGCCATTAAGGTCAGAGGGACAAATCTTCAATTTGGTTTTGCGTTAGAGATAATCTAATAGTAGCTTATTAGATCATGTACGCCGGTTTATAATAATTAATCACATAAAATAAATTTTTTTATAATCCTTTATTTTTTTAACCCAGTCACTCTTTTGATTTTGGAATTGTTTTTAATCAATACGTTACGATATTATATCATAAGAATAAAGTCTTGTTACAAGTCTACTCATGTTCCTTTATGAACCATTTTTAGTAGATAATTAGGAGAATCAAATAATCATATGTAATGCATTATTTGGATTTACGTAAACGTTTTATGTGTGACAGCCTCTTTATACATTTTTTACTCTCATACATATGACATAAACTGTGTATAATATTCAATGTATTAACATATGAAAAATATGTGTTATTTTAAAAGTAATATTTTGTTGGTGAAGGGACCGGTCTTCCCTTTGAGAGATCTGAGTTCGATTCCTACGGGTTGCATTTGAGGAACACAAGGCAATGATGGTGAGGCTTGTGGTTCAAGTGATGCAAGTTCGATCCTGAGCTGACCCGGTTTTCATCCGGCTGTTACTCCAGCGAGGTAAAACTCGTGTGGAGGCAGTACGGTTTCCGGGCAGACACCGAAGCCCCCACCGTGCCAGCGTGGACTCGGTTCAGACAACATAGTATGGGCATGTGGAAAGGATTAGGGCTTGCCGATTAGGCGGGTGTGATGAACTTCTGCCACTTCCGCTTCGAAGAAAATCACTGTTAAAACAAATAAAATTGAAAATATATGACATGCACAAGGCCCATGTTAGACAATAATTTACATTATTTAATTAAAAGAACGAGTCAAAACAAATAAAAAAAAAATATAATAGTCAAATAATGTGGGAGGACCATTTAACGACTTATATAAATAAAGCTTTCTAAAGTGTCTTTTGAACTCATATTGTGGTCTTGTTAGTTGTTACACCTTTAAACTAACCCGTTTTGTCATCGTTGATCACCGGAATAACAAGAATGAATACTTATTCGTACCTAATGAGGTCAGCTTCGCAATACCGACGACAGAAAGCCAGGCGCCAGAGGCGTTGTTCTACGCTAGCGAAGCATCAGAGGACTAGATTTTACATAGTCCGGCGATGTGTAGCAATGCTTATGTGTTGGAATGATAAGTATGATTAAAGTCGAAAGTGTTTGTTTTGAGATTTGAATGTTGGTTGATAAGTTTGATCGAAATTTGATTAGATGACATGTAAATGTGTAAAAAAAATAGTTGTTTTCTTTGTTGTATTGTATGTATGCTTTTGAAGGAAAGAATATGAATTAGAGAATGATGTGTGTTTGAAGGTAGTCAATTGAGTTCGGTGCGTGCTGAGTGAAGGTTGTGGTTTAAGAGCATCGACTATCACTAATTAATATAAGACCATCTCCAATGGGTGGTTTATGAAAAGGAGGAACACTGATGAGAGAGAGCGAGCGAGAGGGGGGCTTGGTCCATGGCAAGGTTCGCTTGTGACGAGAAGAGAGAGGTTTCGGGAGGGGGGGGGGGGGGGACGTCGTAGTCCATGAGGGAGAATTGAAATCGAGATGGTCCAAGAGGCGGTAGCCTAGCAACAATTTAAAAGAGAGGAGAGGTTCTTGGGCCTCCTTTAATGATTCTTGGTGGACTTAAAAATCTAACTAAAAAGCTTCATAGTCTTCAAGGGGAATTGTATGGTGGTAAGATGTTTTCTCTCTACGTAAGACGTGTAAAATTCAAATCCTGCATACTATGTACTATTAAAACTATTAAACTAGGTCAGATACTCATGTATTATCCAGGTAGAATAATTGATCATGTATTCTAAAAAATGATATCTAAAATATTTGTCATTTATTTGGGAAAAAATAGAAGGAAGAAAAGAAACGGAAAATTACAATGTCATGGTCATATATATGTACCATGTGACACAATATATGCTTACTTATTAAGTATAACGATAAACATATAACCAGAGGTGCACAAAAAAACCATATCCGGTATCAGATCCGGTAAAAAAAAAAAAAACCCCAAACCGTTTCTATTTACCCGGGTATTCTATACTCGAAACTAGAGATGAACATGTTGCACCGAATACCGAACCGATACCGATCCGTACCGAACCAAGGGTGTTCGGTATTGTTATCGGTACTCACATTAAGAGATTTTCGGTTTCGGTATTTTCGGTATCGGTATGGGACCGGTATTTTAAGGTAAAATATCGATATCATACCGGTACCGTATGTTTTTGGTGTTCGTATCGGTATTGGGCTTTAAGAGTTTTCAGAATCGGTATTTTCAGAACCAATATCGGTTGATACCGATACCGTCCCGAGCACATCACTACTCGAAACTAGAACTAGCCTTACCCGAAGGGTATAGATCATTAAATAACCCAAAACTCATATAAATAAATCCTAAACACCCCATTAAGCCCATAATGCAAAGGCCCACAAGAAGCCTAGCCCATTAGCTATAGACTATGTAATTTTCAGCTACAGGTCCGCCATTGATGCTGCAAAAAACCTCCTGTTTTTTTAATATCTTCAGAATCTATAAAACAGTCAAATCAGGTAAGCATTTGTCCTTTTTTTTGGTTAAAAATTGCATAACTTTGTACTTGATTGAAGCTTAATATAAACTATCTACTTTAAATAATCTTTGCAGTGGTTTATTTGGGACATAGGCAATGTTGGATGAAAGCAAGTTTAATGTGCATCTGAAGCTGTGGGCACTTAGAATCCCTAGAGACTTTTGCAAGATTGCATCTAAATTACTTGATGGGTATAATAAATTATTATTCTTTTCAACATCTCTTCAATCTTTTACTACTTATTTACATGCCTTTGCATTCCATTAGTGGTCCCATATCATGAATTTGAGTAGATACACCAAATGTGTGTGTGTGTGTGTGGTTTTTTTTTTTTTTTTTTTTTTTTGTGTGGATGTGGTAGGCGCAGCGCAGCTTGTTGTCCGTCTGCCTGTTTTAATGTAATTTGACAGTCGTGAAATGAAGATATTATTTATGACAAAAAAAAAAAAAAATAGTGGTAGGATTGTTTCTTTGATGTTCATTCTACCATGTAGTTTAGTGTCAATCAGTGGTGTTTAATATTCGAATTGGACTTGAATTTCGAAGTCAGCTTCAGAAAAAATCAAACTTGGAATCTTGGTTTTAAAAAGCGAGAGGCGCACAAAAGCAACAAGGTCTAAAATTGAGGCGCGAGGCACAGAGTGCAAAAGTAGTGGGCTTTTTGTACCGAGGCCCAAAGTAATTATATGATTTTTATCCCGTAGGTTTTTAGCTTCCCCTACCCAAAATATGGCTTTAAATTAGGTTTTAATATGATTTTACAGTAAAAAAATTTACCTACATGGCTACATGTACAAGCCAAAAAAACCCAAGGTACAACATGTTTCTGCATAGAAAACTCCTAGGATACAAGAGGCGCACACCTCAGGGTCAAAAAAACCGAGAAAGAGTTCTAAAAAGTGCTCCTTTTGTGCGCTCATGTATTTAGTCGAAGCGCTGACTCGCTGAGCGAAAAAGTGACAGGACTGGAGCCTTATTATGCTTAGCGTCTAGGCGTGCCTTTTAAAAGTAAGCTTGGAATAACTCGATTTGATTAACTCGAGTAACTAGAAATTCAATTCGTTCAACGCCCCTGGTTTCAGTTGACATTTGGTTATATTTATTGTAGAGCATGTGGCCTGGTTGTGTAAAATGTTCAACATTGATCGTGAATTCTTTACTTTTGTTATTCTGTAGACTTTGGCATGAGATTATTGTTCTGTTTTTGTTCTACATGTAGACATATGCTTGACAAACCTAGAATCAAGCCCGTTATACAAGACCCGACTAGTGAGAAAACCCGTTACGTGATATTATCTGAAAAGGTACAAAATCCTGGTAAGAGTTATTTTTCATTCATTCTCCTTGCCTGATTGCCTCATTTGTTTACAATGTAGAGCTAGAGCTATATATATATATATATATATATATATATATATATATAAAACGTTTTAGGCGTGCGCCTCTAGGCTAGAGCTAACAAAATGAGTCAGCGGCGCACCTCATGGGGTTCAGTTTTTATATACGCCACTAAGGGTTGAGGCGTTAAGAAAATATGTGCCTCAGGTGCGCTTCAAGGGGTTTAGGGTGTTTTTGATGTATTTTTTATGTTTCTTTTTGGGTCATTTAACATTTATTTTATTTTTGATGTTTTAGACTTTTTTGGGTCAATTATTTTATTTTTTATAAGATATATAATTTTTATATTTATTTTTTGATTCCGCCTCAGGCTTACGCCTCGTGAGGCGAAGGGAAAACGCCTCGAGTTTCATAAACTTTGTCCATATGATACCCTTTTTAAATTTGTATCAGAATTTTAAAGTTTCGTTTTAATCTGTGTACTTAGTTCTTGTTTTTTTAAATAACATTACAATCATCACTTCTGGAGCAGATCTTTCAGATATTCCTACCCAGATACTCGACGAATTAAAGAAGTTATGCAAGATTGAAACCGTTCCATACTCGATGACACTTGGATATTCATATTGGGGTGCAGGTGAATTTTGATAATTTTAAGTTCAAACTCAAAACTGTCATTTCCTTCTCGCTTCGTTGACTTATTACATATATGGAAAATGACACACAGAATGCTGGTTTTTTTTTTTTTTTTTTTTTTTTTTTTTTTGCAATAAAATTTGTTATTTATTTGGTTGGATACATATTAAGTGACCATCGTTCTATTACAGATGAAGTGCTGAAGAAGGTTCTACCACCTGGACTTGAGGCCCCCATCATCTTTTGAAACAATAGTTAAGTATTTTAACTTTGCACGAATTAAGTATATTTCGATTGCATATAGAGGATTTCTACAAAATGGGATTCGTTCATTATGAATGGACCGCGATTTATTTTTTCAGGTCACATTGCTCATCTGAATATACCGGATGCACTCCTTCCGTACAAGGATGTAATTGCAAAAGTCATCTATGATGTATGTGTTGATCTTCTCTTCAAGGCCATAAACACATGTTTGCAGTTTAAAAAAAACATCCACTTACTATTAGCATGGTTTAAAAAACGGGTGAGGCGTACGCCTCGAGGCGAAACTCTAAGAAAACGAGCCTGAGGCGCGCCTCATGGGGTTCAGATTGTACATACGCCTCTAAGGGTTGAGGCGCTGTGCGCCTCGGGTGGTTTAGGGTGTTTTTGATGTGTGTTTTAGACTTTGGGGTCAATTATTTATTTTTGATGTGTGTTTTTGATGTTTTAGACTTTTCTAGGTTAAGTATTTTATTTTTTATAGACACATAATTTTTATATTTATTTTTTTACTACGCCTCGAGGCTTACGCCTCATGAGGCGAAGGGAAAACACCTCGAAAATATAGTTTTTTTGATCATTAGTTTCATCTAGGGGTGGCATAATGGGTGGGCAGACGGGTTAGGTAATTGGTCAAAATGGGCGAGGTTGGGTAAGGGTTGACACAAAGAATATAAAACATTACGCGGATCGTCCCATTTGTAAGTGAATGAGGTTGAAATTGCCACCGTTAAGCCCTTCTATCGTCTAATCATGTTTAACTTTTTAATTAATCAGAAAAATTATCCCAGAATCCAGACGGTTGTCAATAAAGTTGGTTCCATTGAAAATGAGTTTCGTGTACCAAAATTTGAAGTACTGGCGGGAAAACCCGACATGGCTACGGAGGTGAAGCAATATGGTGCAACATTTAAGCTGGATTATGGGTTGGTCTATTGGAATTCAAGATTGGAGCATGAACACATAAGGCTCGTCAACAAGTTTAATCAAGGAGAGGTTATATGCGACATGTTTGCAGGGATTGGCCCGTTTGCTATTCCAGCTGCCCAAAAGGGATGTTTAGTGTATGCCAATGATCTAAATCCAGATAGCGTTCGTTATCTGAAAATTAATGCAGATATTAATAAAGTTAACGACAATCTCCATGCTTATAATATGGATGCAAGACATTTCATATCTCGACTGTTGGCAGTGCCTGTTGGTGAATCAAGTTTCGTTTCATCTGCACAATGCGATACCCATAAAAATGTTGAAGCGAACTTTAAAGAACCGAACTTTGGTATGTTTCTTTAACTTTTATATTATTTACATGTCTATCGTTTGCTAACCCTAGCATTATTGCTTTGTTTCCCTTTTTAGTGAAGAATCTGAACATCTTTTATTCTGGAATATATGTTTCATAACACAACAGAATATGTTTACAATTAACACATTTTTTTTTATTTTTTTATTTTTTAATTTTTTTACATTTTCGCTAACTATCGTTAACTAAATTTTTTTTACATTTTCGTTAACTATCGTTAACTAAATTTTTTTTTTACATTTTCGTTAACTATCGTTAACTAAATTAATCTTTGGAACAGAAAATGGTGTTTTAAAATGCGCTGATTGTCCTGAGGCCGTCAAGATAAAAGGAGGCAAAAACGAAAGAACACAAACTTGTGTTCCATTTACTAACAGATCTTGGGAACATATTGATCATGTGATAATGAATCTGCCTGCTTCTGCTCTACAATTTCTCGGTAAATATGGTTTTCTTACGATAATTATCTCAAATTCACTTTTGCGAAAATAAATTATAATTGATAAATCTTTATTTTTTATGCATGTCAGATGTATTCAAAGGCCTTATACAGAGGAAATATTGGAAAGGGTCTCTACCATGGATACATTGCTACTGCTTCGTTCGATCAAACGAGTCTCAAGATTTAGTGGTTTCAGTAAGCAATTTTACCCCCCCCCCCCCCCCCCCCCCCCCCCCCCCGAAACAAAATAGCATATGGAAATAATTAAATGATAAACATTCTGCAGGAGGCGGAATCACTCTTGAACGCTAAGATACACATGCCAGTCTTTCATCGAGTTAGAGATGTTGCTCCAAACAAGGTAAACTTAGATGTTATTAAGTCTTCGAAATTGCATGCTTGCAGAAGATTTATTCTCTATTATTAAAAAAATCTTTTAAGAGGTCCCGTGTGGCCTGTTTTGGCGAAAATCATGAGTTGAACCACTAACTATGGTTTTTGGGAACGACTAACCAAACTGGTCGGGTTGGTGCGTCAGGCGAACGATCCTGTTTTACTGGCCAAACGACTTTTATTATATTTACAAATCAGCGGTTTTTGTTAAAATAAAACTAACATGATGAAGTCACTTAATGATTATAATACACATACTATTATATATTTATGAACACCCTACTAATTTGAGAGACTTTATGTTTTTCTTATTTTTAAAGATGAAAAGCCAAACACCAGCTTACCACTCTTAATCTGTGTTGCAGGCAATGTATTGTTTCAGCTTTCGATTACCCGAAGAAGCATGCATCAATGAAGAAATCACAGTTTCTTAACAAATGGTATACACATTAGAAACAGATTTAGGCTTTTTGCAATAAAAACAACTTTAATTCAAAAAAAGTACCATGTCATTCATGGTTTCTTGATTTGGATATTGTAACTTTTTACATCATTATCAACATCATTATTTATAAGAATGGCCACTAAATGCTAATCTTATTTCTTACTTGTTAATTACAGGTATTTTAGAATACATGTTTTATATATACTTTTAATAGAGTAGGCTTTACTATTAAAAAAGGGGTAGCGGCACAGCTTTTTGCCTGTTTACCAACCGTCCACTTGTAAAACTTGTTGGTTTTATATACATATAGCTTAAAATAAAAATAAGAGAAAAGACCATCTTTAAACTAAACAGTAAACACATGCCCCGAACCAGTCCTAAAAAAAAAAAAAAAAAAAAAAAAAAAAAAAAGATTTAGGCTTTTTGCAAAGAAAACCTTGAATTCAAGAAGAAAAATGTCATGTCATTTGTGTTTCTTGACTTGGATATTTCAACCTTTTACATCATTTTCAATATTTTGATTTTTATGAATGGCCATCAAGTGCTAATCTAATCTCTAACTTAACCTGTTATTTGTTAATTTACTGGCATTTTATATACGCGTCTTGAATATATTGTTTACCATTGGAATAATGGAAATAAATAATCCCAACTATTGACTATTGGCCAATAACAGTCCCAACTACGAAAATCACCAATATTGGTCTCAACTTTCGACATATTGGAAACCAACGGACCCAAACTACCGGAGGCTAACTCCGTTAGTGTGATGCTGACGTGACATGCCACGTAGGATGCCATGTAGGATCATTTTGCCATGTGACATGCCACGTAGGATGCCACATAGGATTATTTTGCCACGTGGCATGCCACGTAGGATGCCACGTAGCATGCCACGTCAGCATCACACTAACGGAGTTAGTCTCAGTTAGTTTGGGTCCGTTGGTTTCCAATATGTCGAAAGTTGGGACCAATATTGGTGATTTTCGTAGTTGGGACTGTTATTGGCCAATAGTCAATAGTTGAGATTATTTATTTCCATTTTTCCTTTCCCATTCTCTCTTTTCTTTAATTATACAAAAGTCTGTCATTAAACTAAATACGGACATGATAATCTTTAGTAAGACAAAAGACCCCTCATTAAAACTAAAGATGAGCATGATAATCAATCACAATGATCAACAAGACAAGGAACAGTAAGAACCCCACCATTGAAAGATTGAATCATATCTTTAAGGACAAAGCATATCTGCTTGACTGGGATTGCATCATATGGTCATAGGATATACGTATATCTTTCAACTTTTGTTCAAAAGTGGGTACACAAACAAAGATATCAAATTTGGTTGGAGAGAAAAATAATATTGAAAAAGATGAAAGCAAGCAAATGAGAGGACTGCAATGCAAATATAACACGTAGATTCAGGCTGGAAAGGTTTATTAAGACATGCTCAACAAGTAATCTTTCTTTTTTTTTTTTTTTCCTTTTTTTTGGTCCTTTTTTTTTTTTTTGGTTTTTTAGCTTCTCAAACGGGTCAGTTAAACCGTCTTAGACTGATCATGTTCACTGGCGCAGCTTTGTTGGGGCGGGCGGGGGGCGGCCGACCCCCCCGAATTTTCGCGCATAAGTTTCGATTATATAGTATTCGTATAGAAAATTTTGGAAATATAGGGTTTCGACCCCCTGAACCTTCGGGTCAAGCTTCGCCACTGATCATGTTAAAGGTAAATCAAGCTCACCGAGTGCTACATTAGTCCAACTAAGCTAGTCAAGTATAGGGTTGTTTAAAGTAAAGCGAGTCAAGTTCAGCTCTGGCTTGAAACGAAATGAGTCAGCTTGATTTGGCTTGAAAACTCATAACAAGTTGAAATTTGAGATAGAAGTCACATTTTAATAAATCTTAAGCCATCTTAGCCGAGAATTCACATTGGAGTCTCTAATTTATACTCAACTTTTAGATGAATGACAGAGTGAGCTCATGAAGGCTTGGCTTGAAAATTATACAAATTGATTTCCTTGATTAAGCAGAATACAAGGACTATATCTTCAAGTCACTTCTTAAATTCTTCAGATGATTATTGTATAACGAATATAAGGTTGTTTTCTTCGTCTAAAAAAGATTTACCAGTATTAAAAGTTAAATTCATAAGGGGGACGGGACGCTTTATTGGTAGGACCTTGTGGGTTTGAACCCGCATGGCTAAACCACCGCCGCCACCTCTTGTGGGTAGTTTCCATGGGTTTCTATACCCACATGGGTACTTCACCCTATGTGAGACTTTTTTGAGAGAACAATTTTGAGGGAATATGATTGGTGGGTTTGATGTGAGCATACTTGTGGGTAGTGCTTCGGCATATGATTAGACCGAAACAAACCGATTAGTAGATCTATATGTATAGTTTGGTTCTAGAGATTAATCCATCTAGGCTAGTAGGCTACTTTGGTAATAGTCGAAACAAAACCATTGAAACAGATCAAACGTCAAACATAATAATAATAATAATAATAATAATAATAATAATAATAATAATAATAATAATAATAATAATAATAATAATAATAATAATAATAATAATTCGACCTATTTGACCAGTTAGAGATCCAAATAGTTTGGTTCATGGTTCACGGTTCGGTTCGGTTTGAAACTTGAAACACAATCAAACCAAATCGATCGTTTAACTTTTATTATTAAAATTTATTTATTTTTGGAAAATGTATTTGTGCCTTATGCGTTATAACGATTAACCAATTTTATCATACTGAAAATTTGTTATTTAAAGGTCTAGTTAACCCCAGGGACGAAGGATTGTGAGGGCCAGGGGTGGCCCTGCCCCCCCCCCCCCCCCCTGTTTTTTGGCGCATTAATGGAAATTTGCGATTTTCGTAGTTAAATTTAGTCCGGGTTGAGTCCGGCCCCTGCCGATTTGCCACTACCGATCGGAAAAAATTGAGTTCGGCCCCCGCCGATTGGCGAACCAAGCTTCGCCCCTGGTTAACCCACCCAACCCCTTCAGTTCGGTTTGTTATTTTAGTTTTCTCTTTCGACTAATATACCAAGTGTATATATCACAACACTACCATAACAAACCAAATTCCTACCACTTATTACATTATACATCAGAAACAATAAAAGAGGGACCGACACCCTTTTTTACTGTGAAAAACTTATCCAAAGTTTTATTTATTTATCTATATAAAAACAACTAAAAAAATAAAACCATTTTAGTCACCAAAAAGTCAAAAACCATAAAGATGAATAAAAAAGATCCTTATCCTTTATTGCATTATAACATCCCACACACTTTGCATGCATCCTTCTCCCACAACTGAACAACAACAATAATAATAATAATAACAACACACTCAAAACCCTAACAATTCCTTCAACAAAAATGCTCACCACAATAACAATAATAATAATAATCCTCTGTCTGTCAACAACCTCAATAACAATAGCCAACTGTTCAAACCCTAATGTAGGTGTAGGAGTCAACTGGGGCACCATGACCAGCCACCAATTACCACCGGATAAAGTGGTGGAGATGATGATCGAAAACGGGTTCAAGAAGCTTAAACTGTTCGAAGCAGAGAAGCCTATCATGGAAGCCCTTATTGGGTCGGATATTGAAGTAATGGTTGCTATTCCTAACTTCATGCTTTATGATATGAGTAGAGATCCTTCTTATGCTGATTATTGGGTTGATGATAATATCACTGCTTATTCTTACCCTGGTGGCGTAAATATCAAGTAACCGTTTTTTTTTTCTTTTCTTTTCTTTTATATTTTGTTAATAATTTGTTTATAACTAGTTAGTTAGTCGCGTGTTGTCATGGGACGCGGTTTACACGTGTGCGTTACGTGGAAGGTGTGATTGGTGTAATCACTATACTGGTACTCAGTGCAGATCTTGAACGAAAAACTGGTAGGACCGGGCTCAATATGGGTGGGCCGGACTTAATACATATATAAATTTCGGAAATTTTCGGTAAAATTTACATTACGAAACGAAAAAACTGGGTGGGCCGAGGCCTGGCCTGGCCCTAGTAAAGAACCGCCCCTACTGGTACTGAACGAAAGTACTGGTCTGGTCCTAAAAAACGATGGTCCTAAAAAACGAAAGTAGAGTATTTAAAATGATCACTACAGTAAGGTACGTGATACGAAAGGTAAATTATTAAAAAATCTGGTACTGTGCCGATATCAATGGTATGAAAAAAAAAAGAAAAGAAAAACGGTTTGCTACTAGTATGCGAAAGTGGCGGATCTAGAAACATTTTTCAGTAGTAACGTTTTTCATTTTTTTCATTTTAGTAGTAACATTTTTCAAATTTCGTAAAAAAAACCAAATTTTCCACTAATTTTCCACTACGCTCGCGAAGTTGAGCCGCAACGTCCGCACCCCCTGCTGTTAATATAGATCCGCCCCTGGTATGCGAAGGTAAATCAACAAAAAAAATTCGGTCAATACCGGTATCAAAAGTACTATTACAACTATTGGTAAGAAAAAAAAAAGAATAGCGGTTGAGTACCAGTATGCAAAGGTAAATTAACAGAAAATTCCAGTACTGCACCAAACCGATAGCGATGCCAAAAGTACTGTATGGTAGGAAAAAAAATATAAAAAAATATTTGGTGCACGTTAGCAATAAGAATTTGTTAGGTGTTTTTTATATCCCAATAATTTTTTTTTATTAATTTCTGGTGCAACAGGTTTTTTATTTATTTTTTAATATTCCACTAATTTTTAAATAATTAATTTCAGGTACGTTGCAGTAGGAAATGAACCGTTTCTTAAAGCGTATAATGCAACTTATTTAAAGATTACGTTACCCGCTTTAAAAAATGTCCAAACTGCCCTTGACCGGGTCGGGTTAGGATCCGAGATCAAAGCTACGGTTCCATTAAACGCGGATATCTACGAGTCACCCGAGTCGAACCCGGTACCGTCTGCGGGTGACTTCCGGTTAGAGATCAAAGACGCAACGATTGAAATCGTCGAGTTTCTTTACTCGAATGACGCGCCGTTTACGGTGAACATATACCCGTTTTTGAGTTTATATGGTAACCCGTATTTCCCTATGGATTTCGCGTTCTTTGATGGGTCGAATAGTCCGGTTAGAGATGGGAATCGGGTTTATACGAATGTGTTTGATGCGAATTATGACACGTTGGTTGCTTCTTTAACGAAAGCGGGGTACCCGGATATGAAAATAGTGGTGGGGGAAATAGGGTGGCCCACGGATGGGGATATTAATGCAAATGTGAAAAATGCAAAGCGGTTTAACCAAGGTGTGATTAAACACGTGTTGGGGTCTAAAGGGACCCCAGCCCGACCAGGGCAGTTGGAGATTTACCTTTTTAGCCTTTTGGATGAGAATAAAAAAAGTATAGCACCCGGGTCATTTGAGACACATTGGGGTATATTCGAGTATGATGGGAAACCGAAGTACGAGTTGGACCTAACCGGGTCGAAAAGGGACAAGGGGCTAGCACCCGTTGTCGGGGTGCAATACATGAAACGACGGTGGTGTGTGTTGAACCCGCGTGTTAAAGATGTTAAAGATATGGACGGGTTGGCTAAGGAGATTGATTACGCGTGTAGCTTATCGGATTGTACCTCGTTAGGATACGGGTCGTCTTGTAACCGGTTGAGTTTAGAGGGGAATGCGTCGTATGCGTTTAATATGTATTATCAGCTACAAGGGCAGAGTGAGTGGGATTGCGAGTTTAACGGGTTGGCGGTTGTGACGGATGAGGATCCGTCGGTCGGGGGGTGTCGGTTTCCGGTTATGATTGCTTATGGCACCTCAGTGGTGGTTCACAGGAAGGTTTTGAAGGTGTTGTTGGGCTTGCTTGAAGGGTGCATTGTGTTCTTGCTTCTTGTTTCTTAGCCTTTTGTTTTTTGATTTGGTTGTAGTTTTATTTTTTGTTAATAGAGTTTTTAGATTGTAATATAACTGATTCAACTTCTGTTGGAAAAAAAATATTAATGCAACTTGTGATTTTTATTTTTAAACTATATTTTCATTTCTATAATGAAGAAACTATGTTTTCTAATGGGCTCATGTGTTATTACATATTGGATACATGACAAGAAGGTGCAGGGTCCAATTCAGTAGTTAATAATTTTAACACGTTATAAAACTTTTAAATTCTTGCTGTATGGTAGTGCAGCAGGTTTGGTCAGCTATAGGTATTTGGTGTGGATTGCCTCCCATTTATGCTTTCAATGTTCGAGACCTCGTGGACATCTATAAAACTGTGAAAGGGAACAAACGGCGAAAACGGATTATTCAAGGCGTGGTCATAACTTCGATGTGGTATATATGGATAGCTCGGAATGAGAAAATATTCAAAGATAAAGACGTGGTGGGAAGAAATATTGTAGCTAATATTAAAAGTTTGTCATTCTTTTGGTTACAAAATAGATCGAAGTTCAAGGAATTGTCTTGGGTTGAATGGCGTAAATCGCCTTTGTATATGTTATAAGTTTGTTTAGAAGGTCCTTGCTTTGAGGATCCCCGTTTGTTGAAATGAAATTGAATTTACAAAAAAATAAATAAATAAATAAATAAATAAAATAAAATAAAAAAATACACTTAAAAATCCATAAACTTATTGAACTTAAAAAAGCAGGGCTGGCTCAAGGGGAGTATTTCGAAGGTAGGGCTTTATGCCCCAAATTTTAAAATAAACTTTGAATATATGGTTTTTTTTTCTTTGTAATCAAGATGAGAGATCTTTTAACTTAATATCTCTATGGTCTGAAAGTCTTATTTATTATATTTATCATGCAAATAGTTATAATTTTTAAAAAAAAATCATCTTCACGTTTTATGCTGTTTTTTTAGTCTTGCCAAAGGGCCATCATTTTAGTATTTGCTTTAGGCCCCCACAAAGGCTGAGTTGGCCATGTTATTAAAAGGTAGCATAGTTTAGGGAAAGAAAATAACAGTGGCGCAACTTCCTTGGGGGGAGAGGCGCCCCCCTCCCCCCCACTCGAATTCTCGCTCATAAATTTCGATTATATAGTATTTGTATATAATTTTTTTGGTATATATGGTTTTGACCCACCTTTTTTATATAAAAAAAAATAGTTATATATATACGACCTCCCGATCTGGATTTTCAAGCTTCGCCACCGAAAAAGAAATGGTTAAAACTTAAAAGTAGAGTAGATGGTGTTAAATGTAATAGTTAGAGAGGAAGAAAAGAAAAAAAAATGAACTGAAAGACTCCTACCCAAGTGCCTTAATTGTCAATGCAACAAAAGAACCACACCACCTGTTACCGTTTAGAGATCAAAGACGCAACGATTGAAATCGTCGACTTTCTTTACTCGAATGACGCGCCGTTTACGGTGAATATATACCCGTTTTTGAGTTTATATGGTAACCCGTATTTCCCTATGGATTTCACGTTCTTTGATGGGTCGAATAGTCCGGTTAGAGACGGGAATCGGGTTTATACGAATGTGTTTGATGCGAATTATGACACGTTGGTTGCTTCTTTAACGAAAGCGGGGTACCCGGATATGAAAATAGTGGTGGGGGAGATAGGGTGGCCCACGGATGGGGATATTAATGCAAATGTGAAAAATGCAAAGCGGTTTAACCAAGGTGTGATTAAACACGTGTTGGGGTCTAAAGGGACCCCGGCCCGACCAGGGCAGTTAGAGATTTACCTTTTTAGCCTTTTGGATGAGAATAAAAAAAGTATAGCACCCGGGTCATTTGAGACACATTGGGGTATATTCGAGTATGATGGGAAACCGAAGTACGAGTTGGACCTGACCGGGTCGAAAAGGGACAAGGGGCTAGCACCCGTTGTCGGGGTGCAATACATGAAACGTCGGTGGTGTGTGTTGAACCCGCGTGTTAAAGATGTTAAAGATATGGACGGGTTGGCTAAGGAGATTGATTACGCGTGTAGCTTATCGGATTGTACCTCGTTAGGATACGGGTCGTCTTGTAACCGGTTGAGTTTAGAGGGGAATGCGTCGTATGCGTTTAATATGTATTATCAGCTACAAGGGCAGAGTGAGTGGGATTGCGAGTTTAACGGGTTGGCGGTTGTGACGGATGAGGATCCGTCGGTCGGGGGGTGTCGGTTTCCGGTTATGATTGCTTATGGTACCTCGGTTGTGGTTCACAGGAAGGTTTTGAAGGTGTTGTTGGGCTTGCTTGAAGGGTGCATTGTGTTCTTGCTTCTTGTTTCTTAGCCTTTTGTTTTTTGATTTGGTTGTAGTTTTATTTTTTGTTAATAGAGTTTTTAGATTGTAATATAACTGATTCAGCTTCTGTTGGAAAAAAAATATTAATGCAACTTGTGATTTTTATTTTTAAACTATATTTTCATTTCTATAATGAAGAAACTATGTTTTCTAATGGGCTCATGTGTTTGGATACATGACAAAAAAGTGCAGGGTCCAAATTCTTAAATACGAAAGTACAAGTGGTTAATAAGGATAGTTTATAACTTTGACCCGTTAATAAAAATACACTTTAAATCCTTAAACTTATTGAACTTTAATAAGGAGTAGTGACGGAACCAGACTTTCTTGACGTGTCGTAACTCGTAATATAGTTTTTATATTCACATAAGTATATTTATTTTTTTCATGGATGTACTACAACCACTATAACTAGTATTATACCCGTCTGCTGGGACGGGTCCTGAAATTTAGATATTCAAACGTTGTGTAGAATAAAAATCTTGATAACGTCCCATCGAAATGGGATTAGTAGGCACATAAGTTGTTAATTCACGTACACGTTGACTCAAATTTTGTTATTTTGTTAGCCAATTTATAATTCGTAACTTTTTTAGGAAAAGACAAACAATAACGAAATAGCCTGAAATATAAAATTGTTTATATGAATTATTACTAAATTTGGTTAAACGACATATATTAATTATTACTAAATTTGGTATCGTCATATGAATAATATCAATAGACTTGATTAAAGTAAAGTAATTAAAAGCTTTCTTTTTTTGACCTAATTTAACACATTTGTTTCGTTGTGTATAATCTGAAAATTTTAATAAAAACAATACCGAAATAACTTCACACATATAATGACATTTGAATTACAAAATCTATTAAACAAAAACAACAAAACATACACCCTATATTCCTATACAAACGTGACAAAAGATTAGTTACTTCAAAATCTTTTCTATACAACCAAAAATTATTTCCTTTCAAATTTTACAATAAATAAAACTAATAAACTTGCATCATGTCCAACCTAAGCATACACCACCCTCCATCCAAGAGAGGTTTTATCTCATGAAGAGTTTTCATTGTAGGCAAAAATACGACAATAAACTTAAATACAACTTAATCATACTAAAATTTCATCACTTTTGGGTTGAATTATCATAAACAACAGATCAAAATTTTCAAGCAAAATTCCACAAGCTAAACAAAATGAAATAAAAAAAAATACACTATAACGGTATCTCAAGGACGATCAAGTGATATAAATGCTGAAATCCTTTCCAATATATGGATGATCTGAAAATTAATTCTATAGCTTGACATTACAAGTGGATCAAAAGATGCATAGGAATGCAGATGTTTAATATTGAAGCACGACGAAATCGCGTGCAAATAAACTTGTCCGAAACGGACGTTGGTGATTACCCGACAACGATTAATTAACCAAAAATGATCCCGAACACCCGGGATATGAAATAAAGGGTATTTCCATGAAATATTATGTGTTTTGGAACTCCAAAACCATATATGGAGACTCCAAATAGAAATCTCACGGTAACAAATAAAGTTCGCGTATCGCACCCGATACGCGCGAAACTTATAAATTTACCCAAGTAAAGCTGAAATAACTTACCAATGTCTAAACTAGTCCATGTTTAAAGGTAATTGGTAGTTAATTATATATCCGAAATAGCTCGTAATAAACACGCGATAAAGACCCGAAAACCCTAATCGGTTTAGTTGGTTATTAACTAGTAATTACAAGATATTTATTAAAAGCCATGTGGGTCCCACCCCACCACTTTGGGTCAGTTCTAGGTGTGGCTAGAGCCACCCTCTTTTTGCTTGCAAACCTTAGAAAAATGACGGTGTTTAGGAAGCATGCTCATTGGTTGTCAAATCTAAGTACTAACATACTTCTTTATAATATCCTAGATGTCTTCCATGCTCATCACACAACAACAAACAAAAACTCTTCTTCTCCCTTAGCAAACCTACGACCATCATCCATATCTTAATATCCATCTTTGTTTTTCATCAAATAACTCACAAATCATCTCCATTCCATACCCAAAACAAGCGTGTACAAGAATCTTGGAGCTTAACCCTAGGAAGACACACTTAAACCTCACTTCCATTTTGATTTTTGAGTCTTCCCTAGCCTTGTGCTAGTAGTAAGCTTCTTATCCTTGCTTTTTGTTTTTGAATGTTTTTATTTAACATGTGTTAGAAGCAAGTTGTACATGGGTTAAGATAATGGATTTTCAAATGAAAAAACATATGTTATTCAAGACTAAAATGGGAGTGTTAATATATATATATATATATATATATATATATATATATATATGGGCCGTGGGTATGTAGGATAGTTGTTGATGTTTTTGTTAGTTAAAAAGTTAAACATAATCTTACATGTGTTAAAGAACTAACCATAATATGAAACTAGGGTTTTTATATATGGATTATCACATGTTTTTACAAGTTAAACATGAGTATATAAAGATGGTGTTTGGGCCATGAGTTTTAGCAAAATAAGTTAGTGATTTTGTAGTTCACATAAACATATTGTTAAAGATGTTTTGAGTTTTCATAAAAATAACTTGAACATACTTAAAAGTGTCTTAAATCATCTTAACATAACCATCTAAAACATAATAATATCGTGGAACTTTAAAATGTCTTCGATCTGTTTTTAAACTTCTCTTCAATGGTTGATATTGTTTTTTAGAGAACACAGAATATCCTTATGTTCCTGAGAATCCGGACTTTATCCCTAATTCTATTTGGGGTGGAACGTTTAAAGTACACAGGATGTACCATCATGGCATCTGAATCAATTACAAGATATGGTAAACGTGTTCTAGATTTACGTGCGCATTCATCATTGGGCACTTGGTTTATAAAGTCTATAGATTTTCGTTTTAATCAAGACTTGTGTAAAATGTTTTTTTAAAGTCATTGAAATAGTTGGAGAGAAAAATATTGTGCAGGTTATAACCCATTGTAAGGAGCCTTATCTAGGGTTAGGGGATACAATTAGTCAACGATACCCTACAATATTTTTCATTTAATGTGTAGTGAAATTAGTTCATCTGGTTTTTGATGGTTTTATTAAAGTTGAATGTGTAAAGGTTGTTTTTATAATGCCAAATTAGTTTCTAGGTTTATCTATAGGACCCCTTATCCATGGAAACATGTGAAAGAGATAGGATTAAACTATATTATAGTTGGTAATACAATATTGACTTCTGATTTCGTTACCTTGGATAGTTTTACCACCTTCGAAGAGACACTAAAAGCTTTGTGAAAGTCCTAAGGTAGGAACGATTATGTGGTGAAAGAAGGATATGATCATACTCCTCAGTTTTGTATTCTTAGTGATGATTTCTAGAAGAGTTAATAGCCATTTTCGTCCCTGAGGTTTGGGCCAGTTTGCCACTCCAGTACAAAAGTTTTTTTTTTTTGCAATTCCTTCCCTGAGGTTTGGATTTTTTTGCCAAATTCGTCCTTTTCACTAACCCAGTTAAAAAAGCTCGTTAAGCTCAGGGGTAGGGTTGTTTTTTGCCACTTTAATGAAGGACAATTTTGTCATTTGATACCCTATGATTATTTTAATAAAAAAACCTATAAGTCTTCCTCTACCCACCCCACCCCCATCTCTCTCTCTCTCTCTTATTCTCCATTTTGTTAGAACTTTGATGAGGGTTCGTGAACTGCTGGTCTCATGTAGGGGTGTTCAAAAAAATCCGAATTCGAATCCGAAATATCTGAAAATCCGTATTTGTATTATCTAAAATTTTGGATTCGGATCCTAATTCAAAAAAATCTATATTGTGTGTGTGTGTGTATATATATATATATAATATCGTATAAGTTTCGGATTATCCGTTAGATTATCCGAATCCGAAATTTCGGATATCAATATTGACTATCTGAAATTTTGGATAATCTGACTTTGAACACCCCTAGTCTCAGGGCAAATAACTTTTGGATTGAGGTATTTTTATGCCCACTATTTGTATGACAAAACAAGTTATCAAAGATGTTTTCCAAGGAGATTATAGGCAATATTGGAGCATTATTGATAGTAGGCTTTCGCTTCATTTAGTTCTTTACCGGGTTGGTTTCTTTTTTGCCCCGAGTTATACCGTTGTCAAAAATCCATTACTTTTCCAATGGACTAATTATTTTAAAAAGTTGAAGTTACTACTACTATGAGAGACCCCCTTTCACATGATAAAGCAGCCTATGAATCGGAGTGTCTGTGAAAGGCAAATGTTTAGTTTTAAAATAAAAAAGAATAACATCAATTGAGACAGTATATGCATGAGCCTTACTTTAATATGGTTAATAGGCTTGTTTAGGAAAGCACTAACTAGCTGGTTTGGTTCATCCAACCACTTATTAGGGTTAAAACACATTCTTTTTCAAATATCATCTTAAATATAGTAGGCTCGTTAAGGCTCATGAGCCGACTTGAGCTCGACAACCGAAGCTCAGGCTCGAGCTAGTTTGCTAAACTAGCTTGTTTTTAGGCTTGGACTCAAGCTTGGTTAGGCTCGGCTCGTTACGAGCTTTTTTCGAGCCGAGCTCGAGTACACTCGGGTTCGTTTGCACCGCTGGACCGAAACATTTTTAACCTTCGGTTTTAACAATTATATAACGAAAAAAATTGTTGTTTATTAATATTCAAAATTGAATAATTTAGGGAGAAAACTAAGCTACTAAACTCTTTAGTTTAATTATCCCTCATCTAGCTGTCTTTAACTGTATTCTAAATCTCTATATCAAAGAAAGACTAATTGTGCCTAAACTTAAAAGATTAGGGACTAAGCCCCTATCTAGCTTATAATCGTGTTTTAAATCTCCCTCACTCGCCGTCTAAACACATTAGCCCTTTCAAACATTTAAAAACATACTCTCTGTTACATCATCACAAACCCTATAAACCCCAATTCTCTCCTTTCCTCTTCTATCTGTTTTTAAACTTCTCTTCAATGGCTGATATTGTTTGCTTAGAGAACACGAAAGATCCTCATGTTCCTGAGAATCTTGATTTTATCCCTAATTCTGTTTGGGGTGGAACGTTTGAAGCATACAAGATGTACAATCATGGCATCTGAATCAATTACAAGATATGGTAAACATGTTCTTGATTTTCGTGCACATTCATCTTTAGGCACTTGGTTTCTATAGTCTATAGATCTTCGTTTTAATCAAGACTTGTGTAAAAGGTTTACTAAAGTCATTGAAATAGTTGAAGAGAAAAATATTTTGCAACCCATTGTAAGAAGCCTTATCTAGGGTTAGGGGATACAATTAGTCAACAATACCCTACAATATTTTTCACTTAATGTGTAGTGAAATTACTTGATTTAGTTTTTAATAGTTTTATTAAAGTTGAATGTGTAAAGGCTGTTTTTATAATGCCAAATTAGTGTCTAGGTTTATCTACAAGATCCCTTATCCATGAAAACATGTGAAAGAGATAGGATTAAACTATATTGTAGTTGGTAATACAAGATTAACTTCTGATTTCGTTATCTTGGATAGTTTTACCACCTTTGAAGACACACTAAAAGCTTTGTGAAAGTCCTAGGATAGGAACGATTATGTGGTGAAAGAAGGATATGATCATACTTCTCAGTTTTTTATTATTAGTGATGATTTCTAGAATAAGTATACGAAGATTAAACTTTTTGTAGGAACTTTGATGAGGGTTCGTGAACTGCTGGTCTCAGGTAGTGGTGTTCAAAAAACTTCAAATTCAAATCCGAAATATCTGAAAATTTGTATCCGTATTATCCAAAATTTTGGATTCGGGTCCTAATTTAAAAAATTTATATATTATATATATAATATATTGTATATATATTATCATTTACGTATACACTATATTCTTAATCAATTCCAAGTTAACCCTAACATCAAACTAACATAATATGCGTTTCTCGAATTCGAAATAATAAAAAATATAACATATATTGAATGTTTTTTTCAATTAGGTTCGGTTTTAGACTTTTACCATAAGAGGAAGTGAATTTTTTTAAGTTTAAGATTATCCGAATCCGAAATTTCGGATATCAAAAATCAGATATCCACAATTTCGGATCCGGATTCGGATATCAATATTGACTATCTGCAATTTTGGATTATCCGATTTTCGGATATCAGAAATTCGGATAATCCGACTTTGAACACCCCTAATCTCAGGGCAAATAACCTTTGAATTGAGGTATTTTTATGCCCACTACTTGTATGATAAAACAAGTTATCAAAGATGTTTTCCAAGAAGATTATAGGCAATATTGGAGCATTATTGATAGTAGGCTTTCGCTTCATTTAGCTCTTTACCGGATTGGCTTCTTTTTTTGCCCTGAGTTTTACCGTTGTCAAAAGTCCATTACTTTTTCAATGGACCAATTCTTTTAAAAAGTTGAAGTTACTGCTACTATGAGAGAACACCTTTCACATGATAAAGCAACTTATGAATCAGAGTGTCTGTCAAAGGCAAATGTTTAGTTTTAAAATAAAAAAATTAACATCAATTGAGACAGTATATGCATGAGCCTTACTCTAATATGGCTAAAAGGCTTGTTTCGGAAAGCGCCAACTAGCTGGTTTGGTTCGTCCAACCACTTATTAGGGTTAAATCACATTCTTTTTAAAATACCATCTTAAATATAGTAGGCTCGTTAAGGCTCATGAGTCGGCGCGAGCTCGACAACCGAAGCTCGGGCTCGAGCTAGTTTGCTAAACTAGCGTGTTTTTAGGCTTGGGCTCAAGATTGGTTAGGCTCGGCTCGTTACGAGCTTTTTTCTAGCCGAGCTCGAGTACACTCAGGTTCGTTTGCACCGCTAGACCGAAATTATTTTTAGCCTTCGGTTACAACAATTATATAACGAAAAAAATTGTTATTTATTAAGATTCAAAATTGAATAATTTAGGGTGAAAACTAAGCTACTAAACTTTTTAGTTTAATTATCCCTCATCTAGTTGTCTATAACCGTGTTCTAAATCTCTATAACAAAGAAAGGCTAATTTTGCCTAAACTTAAAAGATTAGGGACTAAGCCCCTATCTAGCTTATAATCGTGTTTTAAATCTCACTCACCGTCTAAACACATTCCCCATTTCAAACATTTAAAAACATATTCTCTCTGTTACATCATCACAAACCCTATAAACCCCAATTCTCTCCTTTCCTCTTCTATCTGTTTTTAAACTTTTCTTCAATGGCTGATATTGTTTGCTTAGAGAACACGAAAGATCCTCCTGTTCCTGAGAATCCTGACTTTATCCCTAAACATGTTCTTCATTGTCAATGCAACAAAAGAACCACACCACCGGTCACCATTTTATTATTATTATTATTATTATTATTATTATTATTATTATTATTATTATTATTATTATTATTATTATTATTATTATTTGGTTTCCTTTTTTAAAATACTAGCTCATAAACTGTTAGATTTTTTTTTACTAATTCCTTCTATATTTTATTTCATACCAAGACAAAACGAGTTACATTTTAGATGGTGGGTAAACGGGCAACAAGCTGCGCCGCTATCCCCTTTTGAATCGCAAAGCCTATCCTGCTAAACACAAACTCTTGGTTCTTAGGGCTCTGCGAGTCACTGTGGACCACCTTCTGCACTCATTTCAGAAACCGTACTGCCTCAGGGGCTAGAGATCCAAATGTGTCAAAAGCAAACGGCAGGAACACATGTTGATTCTCTATGCAGGCTGCTTCATGCTTAGCGACCTTCTTAGCTTCTGCCCTCAAAACTACCTGTCCCGGTGCAAAGCCGCTGTCTCGCAAACCTACCAAGGGGGAAACCCCTGTCAAGTCAACACAAGCATGTTTGCCCCCAGCCCATCCAAACACAAGCACATCCGCAGGACGCAAGGTAGATCTCCCCTTCCGTGGATCAGTCAGAAAATTGACCGGTGCTTCTTTCTTGGCTGAGACCCCCGCCCTTCGGAGCACGTCCCATAGAACATCCCTGACCAAATCATGGCGGTACTTAAACCCCGGCAATTCCTTGCAGTGGAGCGCATGCTCGCCAAATTTATCAAGACATGCTTTTTTGCAAATGGGGCATGGTTCATCCGAGGGGAATAGAGGTATCATGAGCCGGTATTTGAGAATAGCCCTGTATTCGATCGCCGACATCCGCTGCCCAAGCCCTTCAATGGGCACAACAGTCAGAAAATCTTGAGCATGAGCCTCTTGAAGGCATGCAAAAACTGTTAGATGACACATGGCATCTAATAATTGGCTAGCCGTCCTTGTCCACCTATAAAAATCGGACACCATTCCCCTCCTCATAATCTAATCTGAATCGCCCCATCTCCCTCCCATCTATCTGATCTGTTGTAAACCCTAGACGAGGGACGATGTCAGAGTATATACCATTTGAAATCCAATCGGAAATCATGAAAAAGCTTTCTGTGAAATCGCTGCTTCACTTTCGATCAGTGTCCAAAAGATGGAAGTCTTTCATCGATGACTCTGATTTTATTAAACATTATAATATCTGCAGCAAAGATAATATGCTTCTTCTATCATGTGAAGAAGGTTCATATGCTTCAGGGAAAACATATGTTTCAATCGCTGACGATTCTACTTTCCCTCACCACAAAGTTCCCCTAACTATTCCTGTGCTGGTTAACACCATTAAAGCTCTTATCTTCATCGGCTACTCTCACGGCTTATTTTGCTTCTATGACACTTATACAAGTGGCCAGACCGACTTGGCTGTGCTTTGTAACTTTTCCATTAGAAAAGTTGTTAGTGTTGTTGTGCCTTTTTGTTAGGACCGGCGAACGCGTAATCCGACAATCACGGGGTTTATACTAGAGGTGCGGAATCCCTCTAATATGTTCTAATAACAGATACGATAATGAAACGATGATAAACGAGTAATTACAACACACACGGGTCAAAAGATTATAGATTAATCACTAAAACAGCGCTCGAGTGTTTACAGGGATCAAATCAGACTTCTCAGACCAAGGGAGGGTGTTTGGAGAGTGTGTGAGGCAAGAACTAAGCTCTAGGGTTGAGAATAGGCCTATTTATACCTCCTTGGTACGTACAACACCTTGTAGGCGATTGTGCAGCTATAGGACATGATAACATAGGCGATTGGGCCTAATCGCCTATGGAATGCCCATAATCGTGTGAACAGTGATATGGCATAGCCCTACTCGTGTGCTATAGTACACACGATTAGGCTCAATCGTGTGCTACAGTGACGTAGCATGAGTGCTAATTGCCTGATAACACTGTGTAATCGCTTACAGCTTCCCGAACCCTCCAAAACGCGTACAAACGTCTCCAAACACCCCGAAACACGTCCAAACAACTAATATACTAGCCTAGGGACATCATGTACTAACACTTTTAAGCGGTTAGATGGGATGACGCATGAAAACATTGTAGGTTTTGGGGTCTGTTCTCCTGGCATTATTAAAATATTTAACATTACAAAGATTTGGAAGTTTCACACTATGGAAAACCATTCCTTGCAAGTTAGAAGTTTTTACATTAAGCACAGGGACATGGAGAAGTCCCCGTAGCATAAGCAGCATGAGCAGTAATCAGTTCCCTGGTAAATTAATTAAAATTTTCCCTTTACAAGTATTTATCAATGGGTTTCTTTATTGGCTAGCTCGGTATTTAGTTACTAGTCCTTGTAAACTCGTTATTATTTCACTTGATATGACAAGTGAAGAATTCGGAGAAATAAACCTCCCCGAGATATTAGTTCTCTCTTCTCTGCCTACCTTGTCCATGTCTAAGTCAAGGGAGTGTCTTCTTCTTGTTGAACGCAAAAAGGAGCCCAATAATGTAGCTTTTGGCATATGGATCATGGACGACAATGGTTCGTTTACAAACCGATACACTGTTAATGTTAGCAATCCACGTGCATCACTCGGGGGATTTAGAAACAGTGGTGAACTTATATTTCAGTTACCAGAATTATTATATATAACATTTGAGTAGGGGTGTTCAAAACCGGATATCCGAAAATTCGGATATCCGAATTTCGGATATCCAAAATTTTCGGATAGCTGATTTCACTATCCGAATCCGTATTCGAAATTTCGGATATCCGATCGGATAGTGAATCGGATATCCGAATATCCGATTTTATTATAATATATTTTATTTTATATGTTTTATACATAAATTTTCGGATAGTTTCGGATATTTTTCGGATATTTTTGGATATATTTTCACATATTTTTTGGATATTTTTCGGATAGTTTTCGGATATTTTCGGATATCTTCGGATATTTTCGGATATTTGGATATTTCGGATATCCGATAAAAAATTTCAAAATCACTATCCGAATCCGAAAATTCGGATATCCGAATTTCGGATATCCATTTTTTCGGGTAGTTTCGGATTCGGATTCAGATATCGGATATTTCGAATCGGATTTTCGGATTCGGGTATTTTTGAACACCCCTACATTTGAGGGTAGGTTATACACTGTAGCGAACATTGCTTCCAAGCTACAGTGGCATTTTCATGAATTAAAGGGTATGGTGTGCGTCATTAGTGGAAGAAATAAAATTCGATTCCTTTTTGCTGTGTGTGTACAATGATTGAGGAGTATGGGTAAACAACAAACAAATTTAAGAAACTTTATTTTTGTTAGATTGGAGCATAGGATTGCTTAGACCCTACGTAGTGGGGCGTGAATATGGGCGTGAAGACCAACTTAGCGCCCCTAACATCATCGGGGGCGCTAAGTTTCAAAAATGGGCCAAAGCGTGATGTTTATAACGCCAGAATGTTAAACTTGGTGCCAATAAAAACGTGTCACGTCCGAAATTGTTGTAAGAAACTTCATTTTTGTTAGATTGGAGCATAGGATTGCTTAGACCCTACGTAGTGGGGCGTGAATATGGGCGTGAAGACCAACTTAGCGCCCCTAACATCATCGGGGGCGCTAAGTTTCAAAAATGGGCCAAAGCGTGATGTTTATAACGCCAGAATGTTAAACTTGGTGCCAATAAAAACGTGTCACGTCCGAAATTGTTGTAAGAAACTTCATTTTTGTTAGATTGGAGCATAGGATTGCTTAGACCCTACGTAGTGGGGCGTGAATATGGGCGTGAAGACCAACTTAGCGCCCCTAACATCATCGGGGGCGCTAAGTTTCAAAAATGGGCCAAAGCGTGATGTTTATAACGCCAGAATGTTAAACTTGGTGCCAATAAAAACGTGTCACGTCCGAAATTGTTGTTGTTGCTTATTTATTTATTTTTTTATTTTTATAATAGCACCCCAATTTTTTTCCCCTCCCACTACACCCCATTTTCACTTCAAGCCTCATGCTGACTCAGCTGCCACGTGGACCAATCAGAAATAATGGTCTTATCTTTTTCCCTTCCCCACTACACATGGTCTTAGCACATTATCATCACTTTTGTGCGGATCAAATTGACCCTTTTTTATCAATGGAAACGTTATATTAATTGAGAATATTTTATGATAGTCTTTCAATAGTATAATTTATTAACATAGTTTTAATACGGTAGTTTAATACTAAAACACATGTAGATTGTTGTGTCGAGTGGAGCTATCATGTTGGTATTGTAGTGAACCGAACCAATTTTTATTGAAATCCCGCCGCGAAGCACGGGTGAATCACACTAGATAGACTTTGGGGCTAATCATGTATTAGTTAGATCCAATATGTATCCTTCGTACAATACGTAGAATCCCCGTCACATGTTGCCTGCATGTATAGAATACCCGTTGCATGTTGTGACCCGTCGGCGCCGCAACGTGCGCTGGAATAAAACTAGTTTGATAATAATCCTGGGATTTACAAACTTGTTGTTTACGACCCCTACTCAAAACGTTTCCATACGCTTAGGATTTCTTCTTGATCAGCCGAATCTTAGAATTTATAATGAAGTTTCAAGAACTGAATTCAGTAATTAAGTCAGGTGTAAGTCATTTGCTTAATGCTTCTTGATAACTAGAATGTTGTATCTAGCCCAAATTTCCAATTTTTTATAAGATTCCGTTTGTCCCCTAATTTGCAAAATTATACAACCTAATTTTATGATGCTTTCAGTTTACTTTTTTATAGGAGATATAGTAGTAGCATATTGTCTACTTTTACTTTTTGTTCTTTTAACTCTTTATCATATATGTAGCTATATCAACCTAATTTTGTGGCTTGATAGTCAAATTGGTTCCATCATGTATGAACTTTTTCCGGCCCTGCTTATGGCTGTGCGCATATAATGTATATACGTGTGGCTCTCAGGGGGCAAAAGTAAAGTTGCACTAATTTTAACGTTGGTTTACTAATTTCATGAAAATAACGTTAAAATTAGGACGGTTAATCATGCATCAGGTGGTGACGTTGATAGCCAAAAGACAAGGGCTACATGCACCAATCGGGTTTGTCCTGATTGCTAAGTGTTACGTGCCTTATTATCTAAGGCTTGATACAAAACCACTATTGAGCCGGGGGTCTCACTGGAAGCAGCCTCTCTATTCATACGGGGTAGAGGTGAGGTTGTCTACATCTTACCCTCCTCAGGCCCTACCTTAGCTTTTGCTATTGGTGGGATTAACTGGGTTGTATTGTTGTGTAAATCTGTGTTGTTCTATTTTGGTGTAGTTAGGGGGGGGGGGGGTCGATGTTTTGGGTTTTGAGTTTGGGTACGTTCTGTTAGGCGATATGTGGTGGATTGTGTTAAAATAAGTAACATAGTTACATTTTACATTTTATTCAATTCTTTATCTTGTGTCTACATTTTACTTTGACATATTGCATAAGGGTCTTTATAGGTGTTTGGATTGCTTGTCACTTATTGATGATCGAGTACTAGTGTTGAGGTGCAGAGTTGCTGAGTCAAGTGATAATCAAGAGATGATCGTGTGATGTATTGTTCAAGTGTTGATACGAGATACAAGTCCAAAGCCCAAGTGTACCAGCTCAAGTCAAAGTCCATGATTAGGCCAGTCCATTAGTTGAAGGTTATGAGCTAAAGCCCATTTGTCATGAAAAGGCTTTAGCTGGTTAGCCGGCCCATTGGCCCATCCGGTGCTACTTGCCACGTTGGCGATCCAGTCGAGCCTATAATCCAACGGTTCTGATTTATTTCTCGTGTGTTTCTTTGGCTTGATCTAAGGTTCTCGTTGGTCCGGTTGTGTTTGTTTACGAACCTAACTACGAACCTTCTATCTCACTATAAAAGCCTCTGTCTCTCTCATAGATCAGTTTTTTAGCTCTGTTTTCTTTCTTTCGAGTCGTGTATTCTCTCATTCGTCTAAACAGTTGTAGTTTGATCTTGTTGATAAGATCAGATACATCTTGTATCTGATCTTTTGTTCAGGTCTGTTGATTGTTGATGGTAGTGAGAGTCTTGTTACAGAGTTCATTAGTATAGTCTTGAGAGTTGTATTATGTTCTGATTCTTTTCCTTTGAAATAAAAGCATTCTGAGTATTTTGATATCATATTATCCTTGTAATAGATTGTATATTGTAGACATGCTAGGTTCGAGCAAAAGGTTTGTTTATGTGGTGGCTACAGATTAAGCACAATGTATGTGTCATCATGATAAGTAGCAGAAACTTAAGGGTTAAATTAGTTTATGAAGCTAGCTAGCTAGCAGGGTGATTTAACCAGCATTAAGATATCCACTCTTTTACATCATCTTACAACTTCTTTAGTATGGCCTTGGTGTTGTAAAGGTGTTCTTCCTTTTAGTTACAGAAGGATTTGTGATTAATAATGAGTCAATTTCCTATAACATGAGCTTAGGCTCTTTTTTGATGGCGGATTTCATTGGCGGTTAGGGACCGGCGCTGGTTTTGGGTTTCTACGTCCCTTTATGTTGATACTTGATAGCCCTTGGTTGATTTAGGTAAATAGAGGTTAGGGTTCTCTAATGCACAAATGATTGGTGATTAACTGATTATAAAATGATGGTTGGGTTTCATTTGGTTACTAGGTGCCTAATCTAAATGCTCTAAAACGCATATTAATAAAAGGGGTATTGAATTTTAATAATCCAAACTTTCACCCATTAGCTGGTAATAATCTGTACTTCAAAAATTCCCAACAATGTTCCCAACTTTCACCAGACAGACATGAGTCATTATAAACACCTTTTCCGATTTAAAATCTTTCAACGTATCATCAACCATGTCGTTGTTGGCATGCCACATCATCATCCATGTCAGCGTGAGGGTGCCACGTCAGCGTCCACTAACTGAGTTTAGTTCTCAGTCAACAAAGGTTCATTGTCGGCCAATACGTTGAAAGTTAGGATCGTTGTTGGAAATTTTCGAAGTACAGATTATTGCCGGCCAATGGGTAAAAGTTTGGAATATTAAAATCCAATACCCCTTAATAAAATCCATCGATCTTTACAGGTTTCAACAACTGATTCTGGGGTGTTTAGATAAACGTTCATTTTTTTCTAAGGTTTTTGGGGTGTGTTTGTTTTCGTTATGTAGGTGATCAAAGATTCGATTTTTATTAGCTCGAACATATAAGATTTTTGAAATTTTCAAATGGGGTTTGATTATTTACTGTTTAGGTTGATCTGGGAATTTTTTTGTAGTTGTATAACTTATAATAGTGGGTTAAGTATTAGTTTTATAAGTGAAAATGTTATCTGAATTGGGAAGGAGACCTATGATTGGTGATGGTTCATTTGGGGTTGAATTGGAGAAAAAACTAGGAGTATTGCTTCATGAACAAAGGCGAGAAGATACCGATTACAAAAAGGGGAATTGGCTCAGCTCCGCCTACTGTAGAGGGTTCTTTGAGTGTTGTTCGTACTTTATTTGGTAAGAATAATAAAAATCATAATACTAATAACAATAGTTTAGCGTGTTTGCTAGTGGCAATGGATTTATGTATGAGGGTGAACCTAGGACTGATCCTACTTATGATACTGAATGTTAATTTAAACCCCTATGTGGCTATGTGTAAACTTTTAGGGTTTCAACAAATGACTTTAACAACAATAATCACAACACAGGAGCCAACATAAACTCACAACCATAACAAAGAAATATAGGCGACAAAACAAGGTGACAAAGCTCTTATTAACCCAAACCAAAAGTACCCCCCAATACCCAATAGATCTCAGTAAAACACTGAGATCAGAAATAAATGTTTGATACAAGAAGATCTGCTGATATATTAGATCAGCAGATCATAACCAGACTGAAATACAAATGAATGAACAGACTTACAAACAATATGAAACCCTAGATGAAAACCCTAGACGACTGAACAAGAGAGAGATAACAAAAGATCAAAAACTAGAGCTTGTACGTCTGAGCTCTCTTTATATAGAGAGATAGAAATGATCCAACGGATGAGATAGCAACAATCCAACGAACCTCACAATGCCATGTCAGCAATCTGTGTGAACAAACACACAAACAAACACAAACAATAATAATGAACCGGACCAAACAATATAGAGACCCGGGTCACATATGTATTAACCTGAACGCCCAATCAATGGGCTAATAAGTTATAATAAGCCCAATAAGGAGCCCAGCAAGACATATCCAATAACAAGCCCAAGAAGTAATTGAATTATTAATCAGAGGGGCCTAATGACATCTTTTAACACTATGTTACCGCCACCGCTGTTGTCGAAAGAAGATTGTAGGTTTAGCCAGAGAGGCGTTGGTGGGGTGGGGTTAGGTGAATTTATACTCTTTTCTTAGATTTTTTCAGGTGAATTTGTACTCTTTTCTATTTGATTTATGAAACTTTAACTTTGATTTATGTATGATGTGTTTGAAAAGCGTTGTTTAATGCATTTGGATGACTAACAGCTTTTATGCTTATCCAGGATTCATATATATTCATGAGTTGTCTGAATGTGTGATTTATACTGCTATGTATTACTAAGTGAATACATAGCAAAAAAGGGCATGCATTTAAAGCTTTAAAGGTATGAACATAAACGTTAGTGCATAAGATCATTCTACTTTGTCATTGATGGAGACAATCATGCTATTGTCACGTTTGATTTGCCCATAGGTCTAATGGAAATGATCATGACACTTTACCCGGATCCACGAGGTTGGGTGTATTAGCCGATTATATTTATTGTATTTATTTATTATGTAATTGTGTATTATATAGGATTATCTCTTGTATAGCTGGAGATATAGTTTTCATATTATAGATAGGGTTTTCTCATGTATTGTTCCCTATATAAAAGGTGTCATATCATCATAATAATACACACAAAATTACCTCATATTCAATCTCCTTTATGGTATCAAAGCTACGATTCTGTTTACCCTAGCTCCTATCCTTTTTTTTCGACCCCGTTCTCCTCCCATAATCAGGCTTCGGCCGGCTCCTGTTAAACCCTATCTCTTGTCGCCGCCTTGTTTCTAATCTTTCACCATGACCAAACCTGATCAAGGGCCAGCCTAATCATCTTCTACACTCAAACCTCTCGCCCTACACCCTGCCTACTCAGTCACTAATATCCAAACCAAGATTAGAACCTGGATGGAACAACTGTGACCTATTCATCCTGGGTCAAACTTTTTAACCTGCATGTTACTGCCAACAAGGTCGCTAACCACATTGGCGGATCACCTCCGCCTGATATTGCGGCTCTTGAATATGAGTTATGGAAAGAACTCAATGCCCTCGTGTTACAATGGATTCTTAACACTGTTTCAGATAATTATCTAGATCAGATTCTTGATAATCAAACCACTGCCCGTGATGCTTGGGTCCGACTTCAAAAAATCTTCCTAAGCAACAAGAAGGCGCAGGCTGCCACCCCCGAAACCCGGTTTTGCAATCTAACCTTGACCGCATGCTCGTCCCTTGACGATTATTGTCAACAACTAAAAAGCTTGGCAAATCAGCTTGCCGATGTCGATCACTTAGTTAACGAGTCTCGGCTTGTTATTCAACTTGTCCGTGGACTACAACAAGAATATAACACCACCGCCTCTTTTATCAACAACCGCGACGCAGATTGGGATCTGGCCCTTAATCTCCTTAATGAAGAAGAAATTCGGATTGAAGCGCAAAAGGGTTCCTCATCTTCGGTCCTTGTTACTGCCACCACACCACCTCACAAACCTTTCGTTAACAATAATCCCACTGATAACCAGCCTGCAGATCAGACTTCCCATAGCACACGTAACCGGGGCAGGGAACGCGGAGGCCGAGGTTAAAAGGGGACGCGGACGTGGCTCTTCAGGTCGCGAGTATTATTCGAACATCAGTACCGGGTTCAGTCCACAACAGCATCAGCAGCCCACCTACCCTAATTAGGCATGGTAGGCCCCGCCGCCATGCCTATATCCTACTCAGCCCAACTGGAACGCTCAGCCCAACACCCCTGCACCACATACTCACTTTGCTGGTCATTCGGTTCCCCCAGGCTACGGCCAGTATGGTGCTCCTCACTATAGGTATGAATGTATGATGCACTAAGTCCCACTGATTTAAACGCAGCTTTTGCTAACATGCAGGTCAACTAGCAAAACGGTTCATGGCAACAGGATCTCATGGACACTAGAGCCGAAGCACATGTCTCACGAGACTAAGGTAAAATTCTCATCCCTAACTCATCTCCTGTTAATAAATCAATTCTTGTCGGTAATGGTCATTGTGTCCCAATTAAATGATCTGGCAAAGCCGCACAGGCTTTTACACCCTACCCAACCATACCTACATATTACCAAACATCCTTTAGACCTTTACAGTCCACATGTAAAAACCTTATTTCAGTACAACGTTTCACTCGTGATGATAGTGTATCTGTATAATTTGACCCCTTTAGTTTTTCTTTGAAGGATCTCGTCACTAAGTGGACTCTTTCACACCATAATAGCACCAGGGATCTTTACCCATTCACACCACCACAACTTCCACCTCAAACTTGCTTCATTTCTTCTACTTCATTACCATGGCACGGTCGTCTTGGTCACCAGGGGGCTCAAGTCTTAAATATTTTACGTCGTACTTTTCAATTTTCTTGTAATAAAGACCATGTGTCTAATTTTTGCAATTCATGTCAAATTTTTAATAGTAAAAGATTACCGTTTTATGATTCCACTTCTTTTACATTTGCACCTTTTAACATCATTCATTGTGATCTTTGGACCTCACCGGTAACCAGTAAATCCGGTTACAAATACAATATGGTTTTGGTTTATAATTTTTCATATTTTGATTGGGTATACCCCCTTAAATATAAATCAAAAACCTTTTCTACCTTTTCCAAATTTCACCAATTAATCCTGACCGAATTCAACAGAAAAATTAAAACCTTCCAATGTGATCTTGGAGGCGAATTTAATAACCATGCTTTTAAAAGCTTCGCCTCTCACGTTGGTCTTTTGTTCCGTTGTTCTTGCTCTCAAACCTCCTCACAAAATGGTCGGGCCGAACGCATGATTCGTCGGCTAAATGATGTAATACCAGCCCTCTTAATTCATGCTAACCTTCCACCGTCCTTTTGGGTAGAGGCTTTGCATACGACTGCCTCCTATTTACATAATATTCTACCTACCAAACGATTGAATTTCTATACCCCTACCTTTTTCCTTTACCTGCGCCACCCGGAATACGAGCATTTACGAGTATTCGGGTGCGCATGCTACCCCAACACCTCCGCCACCTCACCTCATAAACTTCATCCCCCGGCTATTCGGTGCATTTTCCTTGGTTATCCCCCGGATTTCCGAGGATACCGGTGCTGTGATCCTACCATGGGTAAGGTTCATGTTTCACGATATGTCACCTTTGATGAACATGTCTTCCCATGCACCATTCCCCAACCATCTACCTCTTACAATTTCCTTGACGACCCACCTCCTGTCAACTTTCCTTTCCAATTTCCTACCATCCGCACATCTCCCACTACACCTTACCCCATCACTTATTCTTGCAGACCATGGCCGGATCGTCAAGCCAACAACAACCCATGGCCCCCTCACAAACTGTACACCATCCCACGGCCAGCAGCCCACCAACCCGTTAACCAGCCTAAAGCCCTACATCAGCCGAACCCACAACAAACCCAACCACCCATCCAGCCCGTTCAGCCCACGCCCCAGCCTTCTCGACCTACTAACCAACACCCCATGACTACCCGATCCAAGTCTCGAACCACTCAATACCCGCCTACAACTTTTAATACCGCTACTATCTTACCTGTGCCAATACCTATGCCAAAGCCCTTGCCGATCCAAATTGGTCAAATGCTATGCAGGCAGAATTCTCTGCTTTACAGGAAAATAAGACATGGGAACTCATTCCACGACCTACGGGCCGCCAAATTATTTGTTGTATGTGGCTTTTCCGCCACAAGTTTCATTCAGATGGGTCATTGGAACGATATAAAGCACGATTGGTGGTTAACGGTGATTCACAAACAGTTGGTATCGATTGCGATGAGACATTCAGTCCGGTTTTCAAACTGGCCACCATTAGGACCGTTTTATCTCTTGTTGTTTCCAGGTCATTACCCGTTCACCAATTATATGTCAAAAATGCTTTTTTGCACAGGGAGTTAAAAGAAACGGTTATTATGCATCAACCCCCTGGTTGTGTTGATGGGCGATTTCCACATTTTGTATGTCGACTGAAGAAGTCGCTGTATGGGTTGAAACAAGCCCCAAGGGCTTCATATACGCGGTTCGCAAATTACATTACTTCTCACGGTTTCAGCCTTTCAGGGGCAGTGCCTGTGATCACTCTCTGTTTATTTATAAGTGTGACTATGCTAACATCGTTTATTATTGCTTTATGTTGATGATATTGTGTTGACAGCTTCTGATGATGCGTTCTTACGCAAGATAATTGCTACACTCTTACGAGAGTTTGCTATGACCGATCTTGGGCGTTTACATCATTTTCGGGGGATTCATGTTGATCATATGAATAATGGCATTTTTCTTTCCCAGAGATAGTATGCTAAGGATATAATTTCTCGGGCTTCTATGACCACGTGCAAAACGTGCACGACCCCGTTGATATTTCGTCAAAGCTGAGCACATCTGATGGCCCGCGGTTTTCTGATCCTACATTATATTGTAGTTTAGCTGGTGCATTGCAATATTTGGCTTTTACTCGACCTGATATCACCTATGCCGTACAACAGGTTTGTTTATTTATGCATGACCCTCGGGACACCCACTTTGCTTTCATGAAACGAATCATTTGGTACATTCAAGGAACAACCGATTATGCCATACGGATGGTTAAGTCAAACACTAACTCATTGGTGGCTTATTCGGACGCGGACTAGGTGGATGTCCCGACTCTAGACGATCTACTAGTGGCTACTGTGTGTTTTTGGGTGACAATCTCTTATCTTGTTCTTCTAAACGCCAACCAATTGTCCCCCGATCAAGTGTTGAAGCTAAGTATAGGGGCGTGGCTAATGCGGTAGTTGAGGCTACATGGATCCGGAATTTATTACTTGAGTTACATAATCCGTTACGGCAGGCCTCCATTGTTTATTGTGATAACGTGTCCGCGATATACGTATCTGATAATCCTGTGCAACATCAGCGCACCAAGCATATTGAAATTGGCATTCACTTTGTCAGAGAAAAAGTATGTGCGGGTGATATTCGGGTTCTACATGTTCCTTATACTTTACAGTATGCGGATATCTTTACTAAATGACTCTCCAAACAACTGTTTCAGTCTTTTCGTTCCAGTTTGAGCGTTTGTCCAACACCCATTCAAACTACTGGGGAGTATTAGCCGATTATATTTATTGGATTTATTTATTATGTAATTGTGTATTATTTAAGATTATCTCTTGTATAGCTCGAGATTAGTTTTCATATTATAGATAGGGTATTCTCATGTATTGTTCCCTATACAAAGGGTGTCATATCATCATAATACTACACACATAATTACCTCATATTCAATCCCCTTTAGGGTGGACTTTCTCAGGTTGGTTAGGTACGATAATGTATACTAATATACAGGGTGCAAGAATTGGCTATTGACTTTTGCCTTTTAGGAGTTAACACTTATCTTTCTTATTTTGATATTTGATATGTTTTGTTTTGTTGATTCTTTTAGGAATATTGTGTTGCTCTACAAGCTTGCAATGGGGTGTGGTGAATTTTTTGGTAGCTCATCCTTTTCTTCTGTCATGAAATTCGGTGGCTATGATGATTGAATATTGTGTGAGTCAAAATTGGGTTATTATCTAAGCTTGGCATGGCGAGTCAGAAGGATGGCAAGCTGCGACTTGCAACCTCTCTTACAACCATGACGATTTAGTCTTTTATTTTGACATCAAAGTCAATCTAAGCCTTATAACGTCTATAATATTTGGTTGTATGTGTATGGCTTTGGTTTGATAGCTACCGACCTTTGTGTTCAAGAGTATATACAATACAACATAATACAGTGTTGATGATGGTCTTTGAAACATCTAAGAAGTAACAGAGGTTACCTTTAGGGTCTTTGGCTGTGATGAATGTTTGTAACATGGCTGTTGTGATGGCTTTAAATTAGCAACCAAAGCTACCTAACTCTAAGACGATGTCTTTGGCTATGATGATTATTTGTATCATGGTTGCTGCGATGGCTTTAAATTAGCAACCAGATCCACCAAAATATTAGCCAAGTAAGTTTTTAACGTCTATTTCTTCATAACCTTTTTGTTTGATTCATGTATTTGGGTTTCTTGGGTTGAGTTTTCCAGGTCAAATCCTAAAATAGGTCTATATTTGGGGTGTTCTTAAAGGTAACGTATACATGTTTCTTAGAGGCTAAAGTTGGGTTTTCCTTTAAGTGCACTTATACTTATGTATATTTGTTTGAACGATAGAAAAGATGATCTGGCATGCATATGGCAAAAGGACATGAACAACTGTTGGTGCTAATGAGGATAGCAGACATCTGTTAATTAACACTTTGATCAACTAATTCATGATACAATATATTGAGTTGTCTTGGCGAGTTAATCAAGTTATAGCTAGAAGTACGATAGATTTGTTGGGATTTTAGTTTGTAAACGTTGGCGTGTAAAATGAATTTAGAACTGATATTTGAAGAGTTATTATTTATTTTTGAAGTTCATGCAGTTTTTGTAACTTGTTTTTATAGAACATCATTTCTTGTTTTAGAGGCAGTAATTCGTGTTTTGTTACCACATAAGCAACCACACATTAGAAGCCACATATGAGACAATTCAAAGGTTGGTTGATCTTTTAATGAAAGTTTTGGTTCAACCCCTTTTGGTATATGTGAGCATACCTTACACTTTTGCGCATTCTACAAGAACACAAGTGACAATTTTGACCCATTTATTAGTAAAACTGTTGATTTTGGTTAATTGTTTGTCTCCGAGGGGTAAAATGGATAAACTTTAATATCTTTATCCAAGTTAGCCAAAGTATGTTGAAAATATATAAAGCCTCGTTAACAGAATCTGTATAAAAATTTGGATTAGCATTTTCATTTTCAACTTACATCACAATTAAAGCAAATTATTTGCGCATATAGAAAGTATGCCAATCAAGAAACATGAATGGATATCGTCCTAATGTGTGTGTATAAGTGGTAAAGAAACATAAATGCTTCTCATATCTGAATAAAATAGAAGTTATGCTTTGAATTACTTGGGCTCCCATATATACATCGATCGACTGATCAGTCCCAAAATTCAGGTTTGAACAACACATCTTTGTAACAGTTTTAACATCCTATTATGGTCTATTAATATTCATAGACAAATGTACAACCACACTACAAAGAACTATTTTCACATGATAGATTCATTTTCCAATAACAATATCAAGATCATGGGAAATTGAAAACTATATGAAAGAAACATAAACAAGGCACAGGAACAAAATTGACAAAAAGCTAGTAGATATAAATACATTTACGATGATGAACAAAAATTACTAGGATGTACGCCCAATGATTCTTCTTGTACTAATGAAACATAAACAAGGCGTAGGAACATATTGTACTAATTATTCTTCTTCGTTTTAATCAAGACTTGTGTAAAAGTTTTTCTAAAGTCATTGAAATAGCTGGAGAGAAAAATATTGTGCATGTTATAACCCATTGTAAGGAGCCTTGTCTAGGGTTAAGGGATCCAACTAGTCAACGATACCCTACAATATTTTTCACTTCATGTGTAATGAAATTAATTGATCTGGTTTTTGATGGTTTTATTAAAGTTGAATGTGTAAAGGCTGTTTTTGATAATGCCAAATTAGTGTCTAGGTTTCTCTACCAGATCCCTTATATTGTAGTTGGTAATACAAGATTAGCTTCTAATTTCCTTACCTTGGAAAGTTTTACCACCTTTGAAGACACACTAAAAGCTTTGTTAAAGTCCCAAGATTGGAACGATTATGTGATGAAAGAAGTATATGATCATACTCCTCAGTTTTTTATTCTTAGTGATGATTTCTAGAATAAGTATAGGAAGATTGCACTTTTGGTAGGAATTTTGATGAGGGTTCGTGGGGCAAATAACCTTTAGATTGAGGTATTTTTATGCCCACTATATGTATGACAAAAAAAAGGTTATCAAAGATGTTTTCCAAGAAGATTATAGGCAATACTGGAGCATTATTGATAGTAGGCTTTCACCTCATTTAGTTCTTTACCGGGCTGGCTTCTTTTTTTGCCCTGAGTTTTACCGTTGTCAAAATTCCATTACATCTTCAATGGCTGAATTCTTTGAAAAAGTTGAAGTTACTGCTACTATGAGAGAACATCTTTCACATGATAAATCAGCTTTTGAGTCGGAGTGTCTGTCAAAGCCAAAGGTTTAGTTTTATAATAAAAAATTAACATCAATTGAGACAGTATATGCAAGAGCCTTACTCTAATATGGTTAAAAGGCTTGTTTCGGAAAGCACTAATTAGCTTATTTGGTTCGTCCAACCACTTATAATAGTTTACCTTGTGTATGGCCCCAAACTAGAGAGACATCATAGTCGGCATATCATATGCGAACATGGTTTAAACTTAGATAAAAACAGAACCAACACAATGGAAAATAAGTCTTACAAACCACAAAATTCTTAAAATGATTAACAGTAAGAAAACCAATAAAAATAAAAGTGAAACACGAGAATGCCATTTCATTAGGAGAACAAGTAGCTCCAATATTTAGCCAAGAAAGTCCCCTCATCAGATACTTACTTATTAATAAAACTAACATACATGCAAAAGTCAGTGTTGTTGAGTGAATTCTAAGGTTTAAGAAAACACAATGTGTAAAACATTTAATAAACATGTATTAACGTAAATCTAGAGCGACAATCACACGAAAAACTCGTTAGAGGGCCCGGGGGATTTACCCGAGGGCACTTTGGCACTCAAGTCAGTATACTATCAGCCATGACAAAAGTAATTATAAGAATAAGCTTTAGTAGGGACAGTGGGAGGAAGAAATGAACAATTTGCCTTATTTGGAAAGAAGCTTTCTATTTATAATAAGGTTTTTGGGCCTTAACCCTAATGGGCCTACCTATTACTTGACTTATCATAACGGGGACTATTTAGGTCTAGGCCAATACTAAGGTTATCTCATTAAAAAAATATTGTTATTTGTTGAACTGTGTGCAACGCGGGCAATAACTTAGTAATTAATATTTTGAGTATCAACTCCTAATATATGTTGATTTTTTTTTCAAGATTTATTTGTCATATATATATATATATATATATATATATATATATATAGGAATGGGTTCATATGAGAACCTCCTTGAGTTGAGAGAACCATGAGAACCTCTCTTGACCAATAATGTGATGACACATATACACTCTATGAATATAATATTAAAGGGTAAAAAAGTAATTGATCCACACCCCAACCCCACCCCACCCAACTGCACCCATTTATATATTACTGTTTTTTTTTAAATAAAGATCATCCTCTCTCTCTCACTCTCAGAAACACACCTCTCTCTCTACTTTCTCTCTCTACTCTCTCTCTCTCTCTCTCTCAAACACACTCGGCTCTCTCTACTCATGTGGTGTGGGTTTTAAAATAACATGTAAAGCAAAACCCTAATCATGTGAAGACAAAAACCCTTAAAATGTAATCTTAACCATTGATTTCATAAGATCAATGGCTCATAATGGTTCTTATGGTTCTCTCAACTCAACATGGTTCTCAAAATAACCCAACCCTATATATATATATATATATATATATATATATATATGGGGATAAATTGAAAACCCTCCCAAGTTAAAGAAACTCTGAAAACTACATCTTTCTTGCACTTTTCATTTATGATTAAAAAGAAAAAAGATGTGATAAAGGACCATAAGGGCAAAAGAGTCATGCCACAAAATTGTAACTACCATAAAGCACTTTATACTTTATGTACATTTTTCAAAATCTTCAATCTCTATCAAAAAGATTTTCCTCTCTCTTCTTTTTATTCTTGAGTCCTTTCCTCTCTCTTCTCTTTTACCTTTCAATTCATTTTTTTTTTACTTTTAAAATGTTAATAGATTTGTCTGATTTGTCTGTAACAACTTTTGTGTTACATTGTAACATATTTTATACATCATTTGTATTTATCTACATTGTTACATTTCTAGATAGCATTTGTTACAATGCTACAATGTTACAGGTCTACATTATTACATTTGTAAATAACATTTGTTGCAGTTTTGTAAACATCTACTTCATTTGTAAATAAACATTTGTTACAACTTATGTTACCTAGTCATTGTCATATATTTATGCAACTATACCAACTATGTAGCTTATGTTACCAATTCATTTGTAACTAAGAATGTTAAATATGTATTTTAAATGTTACATAATACGTGTTATAAAAAAATAGCAAATAAACGATATAGCTGTTATGTTACAAATGTAAAAAAGAAATGCAAACGATACAAATATAATTCCGTATTTAGAAATTCAAATACAACTTTGTTACTATGATGCATCTTGTCGTATACTCCTAGTATGTTAGGATTCTTGTTACTATGTTACAAATTACACTCCAGGTGTTAAATCATCTAGATACAAAGCAATAAAAAATGCATTTGATTGTATTTAAAAAAACATAATAACAATCATTATATGTAGACTTGTAACAAAAAATAAAAAAAATTTAATAACATGTCTCAAATAAAAATAACCAGATATGTGATTAGAAAAACCCAGATCTGTGCGGGTTCCTTCACCACTGTCGAGTTGAAACCACTAGTCGACTAGATCTACGATATTAAGATGTGCAATAAAATGAGAAATATTATAATAACAAATAATAAGGGGAAATTGCAGCTAATTACAAACCTTAAATTCAAACCACCGAAACACAATAAGGGGAAACATTTAACAGCAAACTTACCAATCTGATCTCAACAATGTCTCCAATTCTAAGGTATGGTACTGGCCTTGAACTATCTGAAGCTTCAATGGCTTGCTTGTTCAAATTCTAAAATCAAAACAAAATCTAAAATCAATAACCATCTACCATCATTTACAGTGGGTAAAAGGACAAAAATTAATACTCATAAATAATTCCAAAGTCCTAACCATTTCCTTCAATTTAATAAATATGGAGAAATAAGACTGAGACATAATAATATTCATAAATAATGTATTTGTGTCATTCGCCTTTAATACATATATGGAGAAATAAGACTGAGACATAATAATATTCATAAATAATGTATTTGGGGTGTCCCTTCTGGTGAGACTTCGGGATATTAGGTTCGTGATGGAGCAAATAGTTTCGAAGGCCGAGTCTAAAATTGTGGCTAAACATGAAACAACCTGTTTGGATAATCAACATGTGTTTGTGTCATTCGTCTTTAATACATTTGGATCTTTTGTCTATGAGGCAGGTCGATTCTTAGATTGAGTGCAAAAGGTCGTATACAGTAATTCTCCTTCTCCTCAAGGAACCAAGGTTTTCTTTTTAACAGGATAGAATTATCACTTCCGATCGGTCTTCTCACTCTACCTCTTCCGATCCCAAATTTTTACGCTATCGGAATTTCCTTCTTCATATCACCAAACGTCGTCGTTTCATCAAATTAACTTTCCATTTACCTAATAATAATAATAATAATAATAATAATAATCCGCCATTCTTAAACTCCTCTACGTTAACTAATAAACGTCGTCGTTTTGCCCTCACCCCCCCCCCCCCCCCCCCCACTTCTTGTTTCACAAACCAAATAATCGTTACAAAACTTTAGATTTGGGGAAGGATTGGGATTGAGTTATTAGGGAAGGAAAATGGTGGGAGGTGGGAACCGAAAGGACGATTCGATAGCGATTAACAGTACAAATGTGTTTGCTGCTTTAGGGACTTCAAAGAAGAAGAAGAAGAAGTCTGATAAAGATCAGGCTTCTTCCAAAAAGGCGGGTAATTCGAAGAAGTATGGGGATAAGGAGAGTAGTAGTAGTAAGGTGTTTTGGGCGCCTGCGCCTTTAACGGTTAAGTCGTGGGCGGATGTCGATGATGAGGATGATGATGATTATTATGCCACCACCGCTCCCCCGCCTGTTTGGGGCGCAATGCACCATGAGAAAGTCAAAGGAAATGAGACTCATGTTGAGGTCAGACATTATGGAACGGTTATTAACTGTTTGTGTTATGATCTTTTATGAGACAATGTGATGATAATAGTATATGTTAATAGTTTTGTAAAGTCGGAATTAGGATAGTTATGTTATGACTTATGATAATATGCCATAGGATAGGATAGGATTATGATATGCCATAGGCTTGACCTGCTAGTTTCGGGTAGACTACGAGATAGGTTTCTGTTTTTGACATTCTTTTTAAGCATTACTTTCATTTGTCTAGACAATGTTGTTTGGTCGTAAGGGAAAATCATAGTTGTCAATAGCAAATAGCGGATGATAGTGACAAGTTGCCGATACGCTACGTAGCGATAGCGATGAAATAGCTGGCGCTATTTCACATTTAGCGATTCACTAGAAGAAAATTTTAGGGATGTTTTATACTGTGTTTTAAAAAGCGCGCCTCGAGCGCGCTTAAGCGCGAGGCGCACTGAGGCGCCAGGATTTGCGCCTCATGTAACCCAAGGCGCACCTTGTACAAGAAGCGCAGGAAAAGCGCGATTTTTTGCCAAAAAAAATCCCCTGAGGTGCGCGCTTTTTGTACGGGAGGTGTTTTTATGCTTAAAATTGTTATATATGTAGCTAAAAAGGTTGTTAAATCATGTATAAACCTTATTTGTATCTATATTTTGGGTAAATGATGCTAAAAACCTATATCATATATAAAAAAAAATATATAATCGTCTTGCGCTTCGCGTACGAAAATCCCACCGCTTTGTGCTTTGCGCCTCGGTTTTGGACCTCGTCGATTTAGTGCGCTTCGCGCTTTTTAAAACCAAGGTTTTATATGTATATTTTACCAAAAAAATAAAAAGTAAACAAAAAAAATACAAAAATCTCACTATTTCCCGCTATCAACCATATAGCGACATATGAGCGCTATGCTATTCGCTATAGCGGGCGCTATGGTCGCTATTAACAACTATGGGGAAAATAATACTTTTTTGAGTGTGTAGCGAACGTGTGACTATCATATTCAGTGTCATAACTCATACATTCCATAGTAGCATTAGGGAAATATTTTATGATATTTTATTTTTTTATATTTGGAAGAAATTTTTTTTAATCAGGGATTAGTGATGTGGTAACCAAATCTTAGTGTGGTTCTAAAGTATGAGTGTAGATTTATAGTTAGAGGTAGGCTTTTCAGTTTATCTTGATGATCATTTCAGCATGCGTATTACACTTTATAGTTGATGAGAAAAATGATATAAAGTTATCAGAAATGCTGAATGATGAACTAATTTAAATCGAGCAGTCTATAATGTAGCAACATAAAAAAAGTGAAAAAGGTTTGAAAGGTTTGTGAATTTATAATTTTTGAATTATGATCACATAAGATTAAGATTTAAGAATATAAGTAAAGTATACCGTATCCTTTTTTTTCATAAGTAGGGGAACTTATATGAGTGAAGTTATATTGTATCATGATTCATGACTAAACTGATTAGGTTCATAAGTTATAGGTAGACGCTATATTTCGGGTATGCGTAGCATGGATATTACAATTAAATGATAAAGAGAGAACATAGAGGATCATGTTTGAATGAGGTAAGTATTAAATAAAATTATGAAGATTTGATTTGATGTAAAATGGGTTACAATATGTTAAGATGGCGTGAACTAAAATTAGATGATAACCAAAATAAATAGTATGTTTGTGAACCAATTATATTAATCTATCTTACAATGTGAAAGGACTTGATTTATGATGAAATTTAAATGGTGGTTTAAGAAAAACAAAGGCATGATTAATTGTAAATTTGTATGTATATATGATGATATTGGATTAAGGGGGCATGGGACAATTATATAGGAAATATAGAGACTAATCAAAACTGCGTAATCAAGGAAGTATTAAATGGTTATTTGTTTTTTTTCATTTTTGTTGATAAAGGGTCGTTGATGTGTTTTATGAGAACGCGAATCTAGGTAAATTTGGATTAGTTAGTCAAGTATCATAAAACAATAAATAATGTGATTGTAAATTTGTAAGTTGAGTCGATGGAAAATGCTTGATAAATAGCAAGAATATTCAAGATTTTATATGTAGTCAATGAACATATGTTTATTAACGTTATGACTTGTGAGTATTTTATGTATTAGAGTAAGAATAATGTTGGATAATAGATCCATATCACATCAAAGTATCAATGGTGTGGTGATAATTATGCAATTATCAAGAAGAGGTCAACGTTAAGTGCATGGGAGTAATCCGGAGTATACCAACATATTAGATGTGACACTTACACCCAACAAGTTTATGGGTTTTAAACAATCTTCTGAAAAAATATCAAGGCAATATTTGCTGAAATGCAGTTACAAAGCTATACAACGCTCAACTTATATTTTAATTTTATACGTAGGTCAATGGTGTAACGATAGTATCTCTAAAAAGGTCTCTTATGCGGTATGCGAGAAATATATTTAGAAGTGTTAGATCATAGTTATCTCTTATATCGTATTGAATAATAGAGTTAGAGAAGTACCTGCCAATTTGAGAAAGTTGCATTTTTTACTTGGATGGTAAAGAATTTAAAAATTAGTAGAAAATAGAGATGCGTTAAGATATTTAACAACAATATTAAAAGCGTGTTAAATTTTAAAGGATGTTGATTTTGTGTGATTTGAGATTATAAAACATTAATGTTCATTAGGTGTTATTGAATGGAACACATACATCGAGCTGGTAGAATCATGTTGTATTGTGGTAATACTAAATGTCCAAATGATGTCTGTTTTCAAGAAACAAAATTTTTTAATGGGAAGTGAGAATACTTAACTAGCGCTTCTAATGGTTTCAAGAGGAGAAGTGTGATATTGTTTAGCCCCGAATCTTAATGTTAGGAGTTGCCGCTTTACTTAGGGGAGCTTTATTGTGTAGTATCTTATAAGATGTTTTGAGTTTTCATAATGGTTGAATCATCGTTCTTTGGAACCATCATATGTGAAAGGTAGCTTATTCTACATATGTGTAAACGAGAAGACAATAGCTTTATCATGAACGTGAGTACGTGACATTGTTAGCTTTAAAGACTTATAAGCAATCAAGTAGATCATGAATTACTCATGATTTAAGTTGCTTAGTAGGCAAACTTAGGTATTTTTATAGAAGCATTATCTACAGGTGATTCATATTCAGTATTTTTTGAGATATTATATATATTTATTGTTATCTGCAATCGCTTAGCTCAGCCACGATGGGATGTGAAGAGAACTACTATAGTTTGGAGTTGAATCACTAGGGGAGAAATAGTTGTTAATATGAGTGTTTATAACTTTTGTAAACATGGAGTTTAATATATTTTGGCTTATAAAATTGTTGTTTATGTTCAAAGTTTCTATAATCATTTATTTTGTCTTCCCGTTTCGGGGTGGGCCGGTGGGGTGTTACAACTATGGTTTGAAAATAAATATTGTGTTGTTGAATGATTATTGTTTGCAGGAAAGTGAAAGTGAAGAAGAGGATGAAATTGAGGATGATAATGATGAAGAAAGTGATCATGAACCCGAAAAAGAACCCGTTGTTCAAAAGCCTGCTGAAAAGGAGACCGTTGTGCCAAAGGACAATGACAGACAGTTGTCAAAGAAGGAACTTAAAAAGAAAGGACTTGCCGAACTTGAAGCAGTGCTTGCAGAACTCGGGTTAGCTGAAAATAAGGGCCAAGATGATTCCGGTGGTAAGCTAATAAAGATTCTTTCATTCTTAATTTCAATAATTTATGTATTTTCTTTTATGAGGCAAATGTGCTTTGGAGGCCCATAATTTCAGCCAAGTTACATTTTATAACTGATTATAGCAATCACTGATCTAGTTGAACAGTAGGAGATCATTTTTTTGCTAGTGTTTCAAAAATTACTAATGTGCAATGTTGCAGAAGGCGCTAGGCGGGCGGTGAGGTCCAGCCTAGGGACTAGTCGGGAATAGGCGGAATTAGGCGTTTTGGTATTTTTATACATATACACACAAATTTAGGTGTTTTTTGAAAATATGTTAAGATATATACACATAATACTTATCTAGAAATACTTAGATATATACACATAATACTAAGAAATACTTAGAAATTAAAAAAAATTAAAAAAACCACCGCCTAATGGCCAAAAACGCCTAGTTCACCAACTAGGTCCTTATTCTTATATTGAAGCCCGACTAGCGCCTAGGCGGCGCCTAGGCGGCGCCTAGGCGACTGCCTAGAGCGATTTTTACAACACTGCCAATGTGCCATCTCATGTGTCATTCTATTAAGACTATAAGGAGTGGTGGGGGGGGGGGGGAAGAGGTGGGGGGAAGCGCCATGTGGCACTTGTGGGGCCCTTTTGGGGGGGAAAATAATTGTGGGGAGTGTAAGGGGGGGGAAGAGGTGGGGGGAAGTGCCATGTGGCATTTCTTTTTTCTTTTTTTTTTTTTAACTTTTTATATAAAACAATAATAATAATAAATACTTTTAATTAATAAAAACCTAGAAAAATACAAAAAAAAACCTAGAAAATTAAAAAAAATACAATAAAAACGAAAAAAATTAAAGACTAAACAAATTAGTTCAGATTATATTTTTCAATAATATCACGCTTCATTTGAAGCGTCATCTCTAACTCCGGCCCTTGCATATGGTCGGTGTTCATGGCGAGAAATCTCAAATCCTCGCGTTTTTCGCGCTGCTCTTTGATAGACAATTTGCGCTCTTTCAAAGTCACTTTTTTTTCAAACGCCTCGCGAATATTTTTTTTCTCCTCGAGCATTTTTTCTTGAATCGTATTGAACTGGATCATGGTGGCATTTAAATCTTGCAAGTCAGCGCTGTAGGCGCCGGTTGATCCAGAACCCGAACCCGAAGCAGTAGATTTTTGCGCCCTCTTTTTTGACTTATCTCGGCCGGGTGGGCGACTCAATTCCTCTTCAAACTCGTCATCATCCAAATTAACGGCTTCTACGTTTTCAGGATCAGTTTGACGGTTTCTTGACGAATTTGTTTTCGACCTTTTTGCGGAGTTGCTTGCAGTGGGGACGTACGCCCATTTTGAGTGGTTCTTGGCGATTTCCCAACAATGAAGAAACTTGAATTCGAGACCGGTTTCGTTACGAAACGCTAACATCGAGCGCGTTAGGCTGTCGGTATCCGTTTCACCGCTTTTTGGATTATTTCTTGCGTAATAATAATGCGGTTGAAACGTGTTCATTGCCCTGTTTATCTCTGTCCACTTGGACGAGAGACTATCGTTTGCTCGATAGAACTCTCGTCCCATCAACCCATGGAACGCGGCGTTTATGTCGTTCCAAAACTCAACTTTATGGCGACTAGTTCCTACAAAAAAAAAAAAAAAAAAAATATTAGCAACACCAAGTGTATAAAAATCATGTTAAAAAATTATTACAAATACCTTCTTGTTTTTCCGACTCGCTTATCCACGCTTTCGTTATAGCGAGCTCTTCATCGGGTGTCCACTTAAGTGGTTGGCGGTTAGCGGCGGCTATTGCTTTCTCCTCCTGTGACTTCCTCCTGTGACTTCTTCGGTTGTAAGGGTTCATTTTTGGTTGAGGAAGTGTATAAAATATGGATGAAAATTGTATAAAATTTGGTTGAAAAGTGTATAAAATTTGGTTAAAGTGGGTGTTTTGTAGTGAAATGGGGGTAATTTATAAAAAAATTATTTTTTTGACCGTTGCATGTTATAGCCGTTTGAAATTATTTTTTTTTTTTTTTATTTTTTTTTTTTTTAAAGCTAACGTTCAAATATGTTGGGCCAATAACATGCCGCCACCTGTCCCTCCTCTCCCCCCACGCCAGTGCTCTCCTCCCCGCCCTCAGCCCCACGCCGGTCATCCCGCCCCTATGGCGGCAGTGTTCCCCCCCTCTCCCGCCCCTCTCCCGCCCCCACTCCCACTAGTCTAAGTGGCGAATCTAGGATTCAAATCCACTGGGGTGCGTCCACCTTAGTTAAGTTGGCAAAATGTAGTGTGTCAGGCATGTTGGATAGGCGAAAATGAATATATTTTTTAGTACTTGTTACTAATACCAACAGTTCTTAATTTTGCAAATAACATGATCATAAACACACAAGGTTGCAAAAGGCGCTAGGCAGGCGGTGAGGTCCAGCCTAGGGACTAGTCGGGACTAGGCGAAAATTAGGCGTTTTGGTATTTTATACGTATTTTATATATATATATATACACACAAATTTAGGTGTTTTTTGAAAATATGTTAAGATATATACACATAATAGTTAGATATATACACATAATACCAAGAAATACCTAGAAATACTTAGAAATTTAATAAAATAAAAAAAAATACCACCGCCTAGGCTCCGCCTAACTGCCGCCTAAAGGCCAAAACGCCCAGGAACCCGACTAGGGCTAAATTCCTATATTTTGTTCAGCCTAGCGCCTAGGCGCCGCCTTTTGCAACATTGTAAACACAAGGCTTTAATTTTTCTCATTTTACAATCTAAATTTACACAATATCTAACTGAATAGTGAATATACATTATTTAGATAAACATCAGCTAGTTTTACACAAGTAACACAATTTTAAAATTAGTTCGTTAGGGTATCTTGGCTTTGTAAATAAGTTTCACTCTTTTAAGTGAAGAATCCCTTTTAGTTCTAGTGCATATCTATATTCCATGTTACATATGGTAATTAATAATTATTTTTTAGATATAAAATGTAATAATATCATATTTTCATGCTTGTACTTTATAATTATCCTTGTAGGGTAATTTTTTTGTTATGTTGTATCTGATGAGGTGGTTGGTGTTGCATAGCCAACCAATGAAAAATCTTGAACAAGTTCGTGCTCTTTTGTCCAGGTGGTACCCAAGAGAAGACCGATAACAGAAATGGAGAAACTGATAAGAAAGACAAAGTTGTGCCAGTTGGTGAGAGCAAAAACGCCAAAAAGAAAAAGAAAAAAGAAAAGTCCTCTAAGGATCCCAAAGAACAGCAACAGGTCTTGCCTGAGCCCGAGACTGGGAATTCAGCATCAGAAGCTACCGGATTGGAGAAAGTTGCTGGAATTGATGTCAAAGAGAAGATAAAGAAAGTGGCTGCTGCTAAAAAGAAGAAATCCAACAAGGAAATGGATGCTGCTGCCAGAGCTGCCGCCAGTGAGGCGGCGGCAAGGAATGCTAGGCTTGCAGCTGCTAAGAAAAAAGAGAAGAATCACTACAATCAACAGCCAGTGCGGTAGGTTGGCGCACATGGATGAACCACCTGTTTATTTGTCTTGAGGGCCAATCGAATCTTGGTATTTTTTCGTTTTGAGATGTTGGTTTTTGCATAGCAATATTTTCGGTTTTACAATTGAAAATTACTAGAAGTTTTTAGAGTTTTTGGCGTACTTTTTTTAGCCGGTTCAAAGTTTAAACCTTTTTGCTTTGTGTAGAGTAAACTTAAAACCTGTTGTGGATGTTTACTAAATCTTGGATTTTGGTTAATGGATGGGATTTTTTTTTGTTAACTTCTTGTGTACTTGATATGTTTCTTATTTGGGAAATTTTTGGAGGAATATATGGTATTAATAGCTTGTGCTGGAAGGCGGTTGTTCAATGATGATGCTAACTGCTAAGGGAGGATTTAGTGGCGACTCATGGTCGTGCGAGCTGTCACTGATAGATAGCTGACGGTGGCTCCAAGAAGAAGCTCTAGTAGCTACCTTGGTTTTAAAAAGTGCGCTCGAGGCACACTTAAGCGCGAAGCGCATCTAGGCACCAATTTGTGCGCCTTATGTAACACTAGGCGAGCATCGTACGAAAAGCGCACTTTTTTTGGCCAGAAAAGTGCAATAAAAGCGCGCTTTTTGTACACGGGGTGTTTTTGTGCTAAAAATGGTTATACATGAAGCTAAAAATGTTGTACATTTAAGTGAAATCGTATATAGACCTTATTTGTATCTATATTTTGGGTAAATGATGCTAAAAACCTATAACATACATAAAAAAATATATATATATTCGTCTTGTGCCTCGCGTACGAAAAGCCCACCGCTTTTGCGCTTTGTGCCTCGGTTTTAGATCTCGTCGTTTTTGTGCGCTTCGCGCTTTTTAAAACCAAGGTAGCTGCTAATCATGAAGAACTAGCTCATACAGGTTCCCAAAACAGTGAAGAAGAAGCTTTGGCAGACATAGACGTTGACAAATCGTCAGATTCCATAAGATTATGTTGTGGTTGATCAAGCTGAAGAACTTGTTAGTGAAGAAAATGAATAAGCTAACATCGATAATCTGACAAACCTCTTTCCAACAACACATGTCCCGGAATATATTGCTCCTACAAGCGTTCAACTTGATCATCCTTTGAAGAACGTGATTGGTTCGGTAGAAGTTGTGGTTCTTCCAAGAAGTTAGACTGGGGACACTAACAAGTGCCTGTATTTGTGTTTTATCTCGCAGATTGAGCATAAAATATCTGTTGTGGCTCTGCGTGAACCTAGCTAAGTAGACACAATGCAAGATGAACTAAACCAGTTTGACAAGTTACAGGTATGGAGATTGGTGAATTTGCCTCCAGGGAAAAAGTCACTCGGTACACGATCGGTTTTAATTTAGCAGGGTAGAATTTGCTATTTAAAAAGGGATTGCGGCGCAACTTGTTGCCTATATACCCACCATCATCTTGTAATTTGTTATGATTTATATCCTTAAAAAGAAGGAAAAAAAAAACTAAACAATAAATAGCCCTCTCTCTCCCTCCCTTTCTCTCTCTCTCTCCCTCCCTCCCTCCCTCTCTCGCTCTCGCCCTCTCCCTCTCCCTCTCCCTCTCGCTCTCTCGCTCTCCCTCTCGCCCTCGCCCTCTCCCTCTCCCTCTCTCGCTCTCCCTCTCGCCCTCGCCCTCTCCCTCTCCCTCTCTCTCCCTCCCTCTCTCTCTCTCCCTCTCCCCCCCTCTCTCTCGCCCTCGCCCCCTCTCTCTCCCTCTCCCTCTCCCCCTCTCTCTCTCTCCCTCTCCCTCTCCCTCTCCCTCTCTCTCTCTCTCAGGGCTGACATATCGTGTCAAACATGACCTGTTAAGACATGAACACGAAACTGTTTATAACATTTTAACACAATAAGACAACAACTTGTTTATAAACATTAACCCTAAAAACGTATCACAAACCAATGAATGAAAGGCTGAGTGGCATCATGGTTGAGAAGGGAGATGGGTGATGGGTGATAGCGGACGGGAACGATGGACGGGTAACGAGGATGGTGGAGTTGAGAAGGAAGAGGATGGATGGCTGAGCGGTGTATATGTTCTTACTCTATGATTTGAAAATTGAAAATTATGGTTCTTTGATCTTTAATCCGCATATGTATAAAGCATACCGACACCCCTTATATAACTTTTTAAAAGAAAATTATTTACGTGTATTAACAGGTGCTTAACATGTTAACATGTCTTTTACCTGTTTAGACACAAAACATGTTAATGCCTTATCGTGTCGACCTGTTTAAGACACGAAACCTTTTATGGTCGTGTAGGTTCGTGTCTGTATTGTTAGCACTACTCACACACACTTTCTCTCTTTCCATAACGAAAAAAACCATCAAAAAAAAAAAAAAAAAAAAACACTAGACCAATTGATCACTCTTATTATCATCCCAGTGGTTTGGTGGCTCAATGATGAGAGACCGGGGACCAATTGGTCACCGGTTCAATCTCTGAGGGCGCCTAGTTTTATCGATTTATTTGTTGTCGTGCTTTTGAGCGGGTGGATAGTCGGGTTTTCTCCAAAACTATCGTGCCTTTGGGTTCTTGAAGGAAGTTCTTGGTGAATTTATTGCCGTTTTAAAAAAAGATTATCATTATTATTATTATTATTATTATTATTATTATTATTATTATTATTATTATCCCAGATCATTATCACTTCCGATCGTTCTTCTCACTCTACCACCTCTTCCGATCCAAAAACATTACACTATCCGATTGTTTTCTCCATTGGCAAAGGCAAAGTCTTTAAAACACCTAGGTTGTGGAAGGTCTTGGGTTCAAGTCTCAACAGGATTTAAAAGAAATTAACATTTAAAAAAAAAAAAAAAAAAAAACTGTCCATTCAACTAATAATAATAATAATAATAATAATAATAATAATAATAATAATAATAATAATAATAATAATAATCCGCCATTCTTAAACTTTCCCTACATTAACTAATAAACGTCGTCGTTTTGCCCTCATCCCCCAACTTCTTGTTTCACAAACCAAATAATCGTTTCAATTGATTTGGTGAAGGATTGGGATTGAGTTATTAGTGAAGGAAAATGGTGGGAGGTGGGAACCGAAAGGACGATTCGATAGCGATTAACAGTACAAATGTGTTTGCTGCTTTAGGGACTTCAAAGAAGAAGAAGAAGAAGTCTGATAAAGATCAGTCTTCTTCCAAAAAGGCGGGTAATTCGAAGAAGAATGGGGATAAGGAGAGTAGTAGTAGTAGTAGTAAGGTGTTTTGGGCGCCTGCGCCTTTAACGGTTAAGTCGTGGGCGGATGTCGATGATGAGGATGATGATGATTATTATGCCACCACCGCTCCCCCGCCTGTTTGGGGCGCGGGTGCGGGAATGCAGGAAGTGGAGGTTAAAGGAAGTGAGACACATGTTGAGGTGAGACGTTACGGAATAATTGTTAGTTTATGTTTTGGATATAGGAATTATAGGATATTGCATTGATTGATAATAATGAGAAATGTGGGATGATAGTATATGTTAATATTGTTTCCGTTGAGTATATTGTGTGTTTCTTGAACAATTATAGTTAGATAATTAGCTGTCGATACGAAGCCGGAAATTGAAAGGGCGTAACGTTTAAGATAGTTGTTTAAGTTTGAAGTAACTTTTAGCATCCATTTGCTTTTGGTTTGTGAGGTTATTTTGTTTTATGTGGGGTGTGGCAGTTATGGTATGCAATAGGCTTTTGGTCTCAAGCATGGTTTAAAAAAACGGGTGAGGCGTGCCTCAAGGCGAAACGCTAAGAAAACGAATCGAGGCGCGCCTCATGGGGTTTAGATTGTACATACGCCTCTAAGGGCTGAGGTGGTTTAGGCTGTTTTTGATGTGTGTGTGTGTGTGTGTGTTTTCTTTTCTTTTCTTTTCTTTTTTTTTTTTTTTTTTTTTGGTGTTTTTGACTTTTTGGGTCAATTATTTTATTTTTGATGTTTTAGACTTTTCTAGGTCAACAATTTTATTTTTTATAAGATACATAATTTTTATATTTACTTTTTTGACTGCGCCTCGGGCTTACGCCTCGGTTTGCCTCGAGGCTTACGCCTTATGAGGCGAAGGGAAAACGCCTCGAGGCTCGTTTCCGTTCTTTTAAACTTTGGTCTTGACGATTTGGTATTGCTTGTCTTTTGGTCATTCTTTATATAGAAAAATACTTTTACGTGTGTGGCGAACACGTGGTTATCATATTGATTGTCTTAAATTCCTTAGTAGCATTAGGGAAATAGTTAATTATTCTATTTGGATGAATACCTATAAGGGGTTGGTGTCATGGCATCCAAACATTTGTGTGGTTAGTTGGACTTAGGCTTTTCGCCTTTTCGCCTTTTCTATCTTTCTTGATGATCATTTCAGCATACATGTATTATTAGTCATTGAAGATTAAACTTTAGAGTTGATGTGTAAATGATAATGTTACAAAAAAGAGCAGTATATAATGTAGCAAAATCAAAACAGTGAAAGAATGTTTGAAAGGTGTATGAATTAACATTTTTTGAATTATGATCACATAAAGTCTTAAGATTATAAGCAAAGTAACACTATCCTTTTATCACTAGTTGTGGAACTAATGAGTGAAGTTATATTGTATCATGAGTCATGACTAAACTGATTACTTGATTAGACTCATAAGTTATAGGTAGACCGTATATGCTATATTTCGGGTATGCGTAGCATGGATACTACAATTAAATGATAAAGAGAGAACATAGTGGATCATGTAAAAGAATACGGTATACCCTCATATGGTACAATATTATATGGGTTAACATCTACTTAGAAAATGTTCAAAAGAAGTTTGAATGAGGTAAGTATTAAATTAGAAAATTATGAAGATTCGATTTGATGTAAAATTGGGTTACAATGTGTTAAGATGACGTGAACTAAAATTATATGATAATAAAAATGAAGAGTATGTTGGTGAAACAATTATATCAGTCTATCTTTAAATGTGAAAGGACTTAATTTATGATAGAAGTTGAATAAAGATTCACAGAAAAACAAAGGCATGATTAATTGTAACTTGGTTTACATATATGATGATAATGGGGCATGCGACAGTAATATAGGAAATATAGAGACTGATTAAAATGGCATACTCAATGAAGTGTTAAATGGTTATTTGGTTAATTGGTTTAATCATTTTTGTCGATAAGGGTCATTGATGAGTCCTATTAGAACGCTAATCTAGGTAATTTGGATTAATAAGTTAAGTATTAGAAACCAATAATGTGATTGTAAGTTGAGCCGATCGCAAATGCTTGATAAAAAGCAAGAATGTTCAAGATTTTAGATGTAGGCAATGAATATTTGTTTATTAGTATGACTTATGAGTATTTTATGTATTAGAGTGCGATTAATGTTGGATAATGAAACCATATCACATTGAAGTATCAATGGTGATAATTATGCAATCATCGTGACCAAAGTCAATGTTAAGTGCATGGGAGTATACCAACATAATAGATGTTTTACGCTTACACCCAACAAATTTATTGGTATTTAGAAATATTCTGAAAAAATATGTCAATTTGAAGAGTAGCCAAGGCAATACCTGCTGAAATGCGGTTACAAAGCTATTAAAGGTTCAGTTAATATATAATACGTAGGTAATGTGTAGCGACGAGAATCTCTCGTAAAAGATCTCTTATGCGGTGTGCAAGAAATATATTAAAGAAATTATTAGAGCTAGAGAAGTACCTATCAATTTAAGAAAGTTGCATTTTTTTTACTTAGATGGTGAAGAATATAAAAATTAGTGGAAAATAGAGACGCGTTAAGGTATTTAACAACAATAATAAATTTTAAAGGATGCTAATCTTGTGTGATTTGAGAACAAAAACATTTATGTTTATTGGCGTTGCAAGAGTAATTGGTTGGAACACATAAATTGAGGTGTTAGGATCACGTTGTATAATCAATTTATGGCAATATTAAATGTCCAAAGATGTCTGTCTTCAGGAAACAATTTTTTTTAATGGGAAGTGAGAATACCTAACCTGCGCTTCTAATGGTTTCAAGAGGAAAAGTGTGATATTTTTTTTAGCTCCGAATGGCCGAATCTTAATGTTTTGCCACTTTACTAAGGCGAGCTCTATAGGGGATTAATTATAGATTCGCCATTCGGTTATGTGAGCTAGATAAGTGTAATATCTTATAACATGTTTCAAGTTTTCATTATGGCTGAATCTTTGTTGTTTGGAACACCATCATATGGGGATAGGTAGCTTATTCTACATATGTGTAAACGGAAAGACAATTGCTGTAGCATGAACGTGTCACTGTTAGTTTTAAAGGCTTGTAAGCAATCGAATGGATCGTGAATTACTTACTATTTAAGTTGTTTACCTTGCTGTGAGGGCAAAATGCATGTTAAATACATATTAGACTAGTAGGTAAATTTTGGTATTTTTTTTTATATAGAAGTATTATCTACATGTGATAATTAGTTAGCAAGTAACCTTTTTTGCTCATTTTCTTATGGAGCAAAGTAGCAAACCATATCCATTGATTGTAAGTGTAAGGGCATGCATGAATGGTTTTCTTCTAGTTTTAGATGCTATTGGTTAGGGCATGAGTTGGTTATGTCATATGTGATAAGTTGATGTAGTTGGATTTCTTCATAGATAAAGTAAAGTAGCTGTTAAGAAACATTAGGGGAATTTAACAAGGTTTTTTACCTTTGGTTACATTATCTAGTAAGAGTATGTCAAATTATTGGAAGACCCAGGTGTGGTAGTATTTCTATTTTGTTTAAGATTTGGTTGAAATTTTTTGTTCTAGATTCCTAAGGGCATCATTATAATAACCTAAATCTTTTGTTGTTTCAACTATGTGTTATTGTTGTTATTCGAAGAGAGCTTTACTCTTCCAATTAATATACCTTCTTTCAGTTTTTTTTTTCCATAAGTGATCTAAATTCAGTATTTTTCGGGATATTATATATCTTCATTGTTATCTACTTTCGCACTTCAGTTCAGCCACGGTGGGATGTGTGAAGAGAGCTACTATAGTTTCGAGTTGAATCACTAGGGGCGAAATAGTTTGTTAATAAGAGTATTTATTACTTTTGTAAATTTGAAGTTTAAAAAAATTTTGTCGCCTAAAACAATTATTTAAGGACAAAGTTTCTGTAATCATTAATTTTGTCTTCCCGTTTTGGGGTGAGGTGTTACAACTATCAACTATGGTTTGAAAATAAATACTGTGTTGTTGAATGATTATTGTTTGCAGGAAAGTGAAAGTGAAGAAGAAGATGAAATTGAGGATGATAATGATGAAGAAAGTGACCATGAACCAGAAAAAGAACCTGTTCAAAAGACTGCTGAAAAAGAGACCGTTGTGCCAAAGGACAATGACAGACAGTTGTCAAAGAAGGAACTTAAAAAGAAAGGACTTGCTGAACTTGAAGCAGTGCTTGCAGAACTGGGGTTAGCTAATAAAGATTCTGATGATTCTGGTGGTAAGCTAATAAAGATTCTTTCATTAATTTTAATAATTTTTATTTTCTTTTATGAGGTAAATGCTCTTTGTAGGCCCATAGTTTCAGCCAAGTTACATTTTTTTATAACTAATTATGGCGAATCTAGGCTTCAAATCCACTAGGGTCCACCTTAGTTGAGTTGGCAAAATGTAGTGTGTCAGGCATGTTGGATAGGTGAAAATGAATATATTTTTTTTTGTACTTGTTGATTTGTCACTAACAAGTGAACAACTGAATTGCGTAACTTATTTAAATGAACATCAGAGCCCCGCTTACGGCTATGCGCATATAATGTATATATGTATGGCCCTGGGGGGGCAAAAGTAAAGTTGCGCTAATTTTAACATTATTTTACTAATTTCGTGAAAATAACGTTAAAAACGACGGATGGTTAATCATGCATCATGTGGTGGCGTTGATAGCCAAAAGACAAGGGGTTACATGCACCAATCGGGCTGTCCCGATTGCTAAGTGTTATGTGCCTTATGTCCAAGGCTTGATACAAAACCACTATCGAGCCGAGGGCGGAGGGTCTCACTGGAAGCTTTTTATTCCCACGGGGTAGAGGTAAGGCTGTCTACATCTTACCCTCCTCATACCCTACCTTAGCTTTGCTATTGGTGGGATTAACCGAGTATGATGATGATAATGATGATTTAAATGAGCATCAGCTAATTTTACATTAAATGACACAATGTTAAATTAGTTCTTTAGGGCTTTCGGAATCTAGGCTTTGAAAATAAGCTTGTTTTCTATCATATACAATGGGGCCATAGTTGAGGGTTCTAGTGTTTGAATTTCGTGGGGTTCTAATTGATAGGTTGTGCTAAAATTTGAGATAAATTTAAAGTTTTGCAGTTAATTTAAAGTTGGTCTCTAATATTAGGGGAAAAATGTAGTTTGTCCAAAATTGAAATCTTAACCTTTCAAAGTACAAATTATTGCCGGCCAACAAGGTAAAGTTTGGTTTCACATTGGCTGATGTAGCCAACCGATGAAAAATCTTGAACAGTTATGTGCTTTCTTTTGTCCAGGTGGTACTCAAGAGAAGACTGATAACAGAAATGGGGAAACTGATACGAAAGACAAACTCGTGCCAGTTGGTTTGAGCAAAAATGCCAAAAAGAAAAAGAAAAAAGAAAAGTCCTCTAAGGATACCAAAGAACCGCAACAGGTCTTGCCTGAGGCCGAGACTGGAAATTCAGCATCAGAAGCTACCGGATCGGAGAAGGTTGCTGGAATTGATGTCAAAGAGAAGATAAAGAAAGTGGCTGCTGCTAAAAAGAAGAAATCCAACAAGGAGATGGATGCTGCTGCCAGAGCTGCCGCCAGTGAGGCGGCGACAAGGAATGCTAGGCTTGCAGCTGCTAAGAAAAAGGAGAAGAATCACTACAATCAACAGCCAGTGCGGTAGGTAGGCGCATATGGATGAACTATCTGTTTATTTGTCTTGAGTGCACAATCGAATCTTGGTCTTTTCGTTTTGAGATGGTTTTTGCATAGCAATATTTTCGGTTTTACAATTGAAAATTACTAGAAGTTTTTAGGGTTTTTGGCGTACTTTTTATAGCCGGTTCAAAGTTTAAACCTTCTTTCTTTGTGTAGGGTAAACTTAAAACCTCTTGTGGATGTTTACTAAATCTTGGATTTTGGTTAATGGATGATTTTTTTTTTCCTTCTTTTTTTGTGGTTGTTCAATGATGATGCTACCTGCTAAGGGAGGAGTTGGTGGCGACTCATGGTGGTGCGAGCCGTCACTGATAGATGGCTGTTCCGATGATGGCTTGAGGCCAATCCATGCCTTACGATCCAGCATCAATCAAGAACATGATAGTCAAATTTTGAAGTAAACTATGCGACAATGTTCTGGGTCGTCCTACAAAACCGGATGATATACATCTAACGCTAAAAACTAAAAGCAAATCACAAAGGTTGGTTTATATAAATAATATTATAAAAAAATTAAGCAGTGTCCTTAATCATGATATGTTACTTGAATAAGCATAATTATAAATAAAATAAAAACTATAAAACATATACATGATCTTCAAAGAAAGACTGCTGAGTTGGCCCCTTTTGTAAGTTCAATACTGTATTTGTTACATGATCTTGTTATTATGTGTTGATATATGACACTTGTGCCAAATTGCAGCAGTGTTCTTGCTAGTTAGGGGTTTAGGGGCTTTAGATTTGTATTTTTCATGCAATGTTCTGCAGAATATTTGATGTCATTATTGTGATATGAATAATATAATGAAATCATTAGTTGGTTAAAGCTTGTCAACATAGTCATTAAAAACCCTTGCGCTTCATGCGCCTAAGCCCATTTTCCAAGCGAGACCCTTTGATCGCGTTTCTGACTCCTAGGCCCTCGATTCTTCTCTCCAAGCACACTAAATACATATTTATTATTAATTGTCGTATTAGCTTGATATATGGCTGGATGAATGCCAACTATGAACCGTTGAAACACACCAAACAGAACAAATCGGCTGTTTGAGATTGCACATTTCGGTTCATGGTTTGGAACTTGAAACTGTCCATATAAAAAATGCATATCAAGATTTTACCTAGCCAGACCTTGCAAAATGCATGTTTATTAGACGAAACACTATTAACAACATTCGATTTCATATGATTTCATTCGTCTATACAACCCATAACTTGTCATGTGAAGGTAAATCAACTCGACAGAATCTTGTCGTTTCCTAAATGATGTTAACTACGGTCTGCAAGTTTAATCTCATGTTTGTTGCTGACTAGAGTCTTGCGTGGATGACACGGCGTTACCACCCCCAATTTCATGCTTGCATAACGGACACGATGCGTTGATCTTCAGCCACTTATCTACACATTCTACATGAAAGAAATGCATGCACGGAAGCTCTCTTAGCAGATCGTTATCTGCATATTTTGCCAAGCATATGCAACAAACCTGCACCATTTTCAAGCGTTTATATGTTTAAATAGGGGCACGGTTCCTTGTTATCTACCCCAGATAAAACGGGTTCATGTCAAAATGGGTTAGCTTTTGTGGTCAAAACGGGTTGCAGTAACTGCAAATAAAATTTTACAGCTTTCGAATTTATTATTGTTGGTTTTATACAATAATAATCTGACTTTTTCTTCCATAAATCAATTATGGGAAAAAATATCATTTGACTATGCTTTGGCAACCCGTTTGATCTGCTACATATCAGAAAAAAACCATAGCTGTTAAAAGCCATCGCCTCTTGCGCCTAGGCGCATTTTTTAGGTGAGGCGATGCATTTGCGATTTGAGTCGATGCATAGGCGCAAATTTTAGCTAGATTCCCAAATTCCGGACAGTTTCAACTTTCGAGCCAAATTCGTTAAATTATGGCTAGATTTCAGCCAGATTTCTACTTTTATCTAAGGAACACTACTTCTATACACTAATAGATCAATGTTTCAAAACTTTTGATACTAACTAGATGAAAAATAGTATTATTTTAATATATTTTTACTTTATTTTCTTGTTCGCTTTTTTTTATCTCAGGCCCTCGATTATTTTGCGGCTCGCGCCTAGGCCCCAGGCAAGGCCTATGCGTCTTGAGTGCGCCTAGCGCCTTTGATAACTATGAAAAAAACATAACCAAGATAAACGTAAATGGGTTGGAGCTGCCACGAGTAATGCATGCACATTAGTCAAGTTAAAATGCAATCGAAAGTAATGCTATTTGATGAAAAAAAATAATAATATGTAAAAAATACTATCTACCAACACATCAAGAAACAAGGAATCTAAACAAGTTTGTTAAAAAAACGGCTACAAATAGAAGCGAGAAAAAATTAAGTTCGAAACTTACAGCATCTTCCCAGAGATGGCTCGCTCTTTTTCTGTCCCGGCTGCTAGAATCCCGCCTTCATCCACTTCTGCATCGGTGTTATCTTTAGCATCATGATTTCCATTCTTCAATATTTTGAACTTGTGTGTTGGCAAAGCATTAATAGAATCTTCAGTTGCTCCCCTCATTGGATTCATATCCTCATGAACACCAAGGATCGAAATGATACAAGGCAGGCAACAACATATCATTCCACATAATATAAAAGGCATTGCGTAGCCGATACAGCTAAAAGTAAGAAACACTATACAGAGCCTGTAACAATAACAAAAAGGGTCATAAGGTTGCTTATCATGTAAAAGTTATTGGTGGCAAAATGGG